>QXEO01000531.1:13846887-14334756 GCA_007115705.1 Dactylis glomerata
GCCATGCCCGGCATAGATTTGCCGGCCACGACCGTTTCAGCAATCTCCACTGCTCGCTTGAGCCTCTTCTTTTCCTCTGCAATGATCAGAGTCTCGGCCAGATTAGATCCGGCTGTTGCACATGCCATCGAGCGCTTGTAATCACCAATGATGGTGATCACTCCCTTGGGCCCCGGCATTTTCATCTTCAGATACGCAACATGCGTAGAGGCCATGAACTTTTCCAGTGCCGGCCTACCCAGCAAAGCATGGTAGGGGCTTTCCAGATCAACCACCTCGAACATGAGGTTCTCCACCCTGCAATTATCCCGGCCGCCAAACATGACATCCATCCGGATCTTGCCCATTGGCGCACACGAAAGTCCCGGCACAATGCCGTGGAACGTGGTCTTGCTTGGCTCCAACATATTTTCCTTGATGCCCAGCTTCTGCATCGTATCTTGGTACATGATGTTGATGCTGCTACCATTGTCAATGAGGACCTTGCTGAATCTCACGTTATTAGCCGGCCCGACGAATGTCGGATCCATCACCAGAGCATACCCGCCGGGGTTTGGCATGATCCTGGGATGATCTGCCCTGTCCCAGCCAATGGCCTGGTCAGACCAGTACATTAGCTTCGGTACTGCCGACATAACGGCATTTACCTCCAGACACCGCCGGTACAAGCTCTGCTTGTCTGTTCTTTCGGTCTCAAAGACCACGTAGCTCTGATCATGCTCCTTGTACTCATTCCGGCCCGCTGCTGGGCCACCGGCATAGTACTCCGGGTTATGGTTCTGATCCACTTGATTTACACCGGCATTTCCGGCATTGCCCTGATTCCCGGGATTAACCGGCCTGGGCGGGACTGCAATTGTATTGGCACCTGTCAACGGCGATGGAGCTGCCGGGACAGATGGTCTAGCCGGTCCCCAGGGACCTGCACGACCTGCTAATATGTCGTCCAGCCATGAACAGTTTCTTGTCAAATGGTTGGCCGGCTTACCCGACTGGAACGTGTGAAACACACAAGGTTTGTCCATGGCCAGACCCACTGTATACTTCGGCCACTGCTTCTTTTGTCCGGCGGCTCCGCCGGCATTCTTGTTGATCCAGACATTCTTCTTCTGGAAGGGTTGTGCTTGCTGCTGCGGTTGTTGCTGCTGAGGCTGCTGATAGCCCTCATATCTCGGACGCTGGCTACTGTCGGCGCCCTCTTGCTCTTCCTCCACCGCTGCTACTTGTGCTGCCCCATACCGGTAATCCGGCCTTTCATCTCTTCTCTTGTTCCGGTTATCAGTGCGACAGTATTGCCCTGGTCTCCCGGCGCTGATGGTGTTCCCCTGAGTCTGTCCCTGTCCTTGTGAATCAAGGGTGGGCTGCATGGGATCTCCCAGAGCATAACTATCGGCAATCTTGATTGTCTCGGCCAACGTGGCCGGCATTTCCCTTTGAAGCTTTTGCCACAACATGGTGCCATGCCGGCACCCATGAGCAAACCACATGATGGCCTGCTGCTCGACAACTCCTTCGCAGGAATTGCGCAAGGTGCACCACCTGGTCAGATAGTCACGATCAGTCTCATTCACTCCTTGCCGGCAGTTAGCCAGCTGCTGAGGACGATTCGGCCTCTTATATGTGCTGGTGAAGTTTGACACAAACTGCTCCTCGAAATCAACCCAGCCGTTGATACTTCCGGCCGGCAGATTGTTCAGCCATATCCTGGCTGGTCCTTCTAGCATTTGCGGCACATATCGTACCGCCCATCTGAGGTTTCCTCCGGCAATGTTCACTGCGGTGGAGTAATCCTCCAACCAATCTTCCGGCTTCGTACTGCCGTTATATGTCCTCACGCCACGCGCGAGCTAGAAGTAGTAAGGTACCGGCTCACCCATAATCCGGGGTCCAAAGCACATAGGACCCGGAGCTCCTTGCCTTTCCACCAACTCCGATTGGTGAATCCTGTCCAGCTTGAAGCGCGCATCACTTGCTGCTAAGGACCGAGGTCCTAGCCGGGATGCAATTGGGCCCTCGATCACTTTCTCCTGCTGCTGCTCCGGCTGATACTGCTCACTGTGCCGGCCTTGCTGGTGCTGCTGCTGATATCCCGCCCTGACAAGGGCGGAATTGCCATCATCTTCCTGATGTCCCGGCTGACCTGCACCTTGCTGCTGCGCTGCACCCCCGGCGCCCTGCTGCTGACGCCGGGCTGCACTGTTACTCCGGCCACCTCCGGCCGAAGCTGCTCCTTGCCCGGCCGGCACATTCTGGCCAGCACTTTTGCGGCCGACATACTTGTCAGCTGGGCCGGCACTCTTCTGAGCTACCGCCTTCTTTCCGGCAATTGCCGGATCATACACTTGGATCTACTTGTCCCGGCGGCCAGAGGTCACACTTCCGGCACGCCGGGCACTTGGATGCGGGGACGAAGCCTCGCCCCTCGATCTTGCGCCGGCACCTCCTACCGACGCAATGTACTGGGATGCCCCGGCACCTGGGTTTGCCTTCTTGAAGGCCTCCTGCTGCTTAGTAGCTTCAGACAAAAGATGGTTAAGCCGGGCTTGCTGCTCATGCAGTGCTTCGCCGGACAAATTAGATAAGTCCTTAGCTACCTCTGCTGCTGCTCTAAGGTTCTTCACTGGAGAGCTATAAATTACCTTAGGCACAGTACTAGTTGCAGTGTGACTCTTAGCTCTAGCATCTTTTCCTAGCTCAGTATTAAGATCTCTACCTCTAGTTCTAACCTCATCTATCCGGCTAGGCCGGGTTACCACAGGAGTAAAACCATGGGCTGCCTCATACTCACGGAGTTGCCGGTTAAACCATTCGCGCTCCTGATGCATGGCCAGGGCCTCGTCGACGAGGGCCTGACGAGATCCTTCCAGGACCTCCCTTGTTTGCTCCGGATCATCGCCGGATCGCACCGGCTCGAGAAGCCGCTCGATGACGGGAAGGAGCACATGACCCTTTGCCGGCACAGCGGAAGTGCCGGCCAGGTTCTCGACACGCTCCAATGGAGGACGTGCCGACCTCTTGGCCTTCGGCGGCTCCGGGGGAGTATCTCCTGCTGCTGCTGCTGCCTTGCCGGCACCGTCTGCCGGCGGTACTGATGTGCCGGCCATCATTACCTCGGCCGACTCTACTGAGCGAGCGCTATGCCCAGCGTGAGCCAGCCGATGCGACGGAGGATCCGCCGCCACCAGCACCTTTTCCCTGCAAACTCTCTCAGTCCCCACGTACACCTCGTGGGAACCGAAAGACATGATCCGGCCATCCCTGGGGAACGGCCGGCCGCCGAGACATCCGGCGTTGTCACTGACGAAGCTGAGCGAGCCTAGCCTCTGGACGAGGCCAGAGACCACGCGCACTCCCGAAGCTGCTATCACAGACCCCGTCCGAATAAACACTCCGCCCAGCATATCGATCTGCCCCACGGTGGGCGCCAAATGTCGTCGTGGTGAAACAACATATGCCATAGGATGGCTTAAATGGGGGCCGAACTAGATGCTGGAGGATTCGGGAGAGGGGAACGAGCTAAAAAGCACGACAGAAAGGAACACTGATCTACCCAGGTTTGGGGCTCTCGTAAGGAGATAACACCCCTACTCCTGCTCTACTGGTTATATATTTGGATCGATGGAGTACACAACAATGGTGTTTCCAAGCTCTCTGCTAGAGGAGGAAGACGAACGGCTAAGTGTAGGAATACTGAGTGACCAATCAACCAACCAACCCTTTGCTAGGACTCCCTGTGCCACCTTATATAGTGGTGGCCAGGGTTACAACGGTCATAGGAGACCAGGAGACACCAACTACACTCCAAATAGGACTTGCTGTCGAGGGCAGACGCCCATGACTTTCTCCCTGATTGCTCTCGATGGGACTCACCCTTGCTGTACCTTGTACTTCCAGGACTGTGACCTTACCACTCTGAGGTAAGCTTGTACTTGTGCACAGTGAGGGTAGGTAACCTCCACTGTGCACCCTGCCATCATACTCTGCTACCATGCTTGGATGTTTTCTTCCTTGATTGTAGCGATGTGACACCTTGGTTGACTTAAGTATCCCGGATATGACCGTTGGCCATATCCTGGACATATATGCCGGACCAACGACCTATGAAGGTCGGGTAATCCGGCCTCCCCTGCTCCTGCACAACACACAGAATAGATAGGCCGGCATATCTAAGTATATGCCGGCACTCCCCCGTTAGTATTCCGGTTAATCCGGTATATCCAGACATCAGTCGGGATATACATATATGCCGGCCTGGCCGATGCTCCTATATTCCGGCCAGGCCCTTCCTTGGTCAACCGGTATAAAGTCAACCATGAACCTTGTACCTTTCTAGTCTCTTGACCCTATCGGGGGTCATCCCCCCGACACACCCAAGAGCAAAATTGGCGCCAGCCACCAAGTTGAGCTCTATCAGCCGATGAATTTGCTGACTAGATCTAAAAGCGTCGAGTAGCTGCAGAAAGCTTCCAGGCAGAGGATTGCGAGGAAGCATGACAGAGTACATGGTCGTCAAAGACCTTCGACAACCATCAATTGCTTCTCCAATATGCTGAGCACGATCTTGAAGAAGCACAATGGCACGACGCCGCCGGGGATCAGACCACAAACTGTCGACTCCCTCTGATGCTTTCTCGAGAGCCGCGGTTTGTTCAGAAACCCGACGTGTCTCACCAACAAAGTCCAAGCAAGTACCTGAGATAACAAAAAGGTATTAATCAACAATAGTGGAGTAAAAGGCAAAAGAGAAAGGCTGCAAGGAACCTTACATCGCAACATCTCACAGACAGACTCAATGATACCAACAAGAAAGGAGTCGCATTCTTCAAGGTGCACGATTTTGGCCATCAGACCCGACACCTTATCCTCGAGTGTGGATATCTGTTTCATAAAGCCGCAAGATTTGCTGGCCTTGTCCAGAGCAATCTTTGCCTGGCGCTTCATCAAGGACAAACGGCCTTCAAGGTCCGAAATCCTCAACGAATATTCAGTACATCGACAAGAAGGATGAGGAGGCAAAGAAGCTCCAAAGTTGAACATATTGGCGGGAGATGAAGCCCGATCACGACCTGACAACCCACCAGCATGCACATGCTGGAAGCCAACAGGAAAAAAAAGACAACACCTCAGAAACTAAATCAAGCACGACATTTCATAAGGGAAGAGTATTTACAAAGAGCACAAGTCCTCTGACTAGTTCTCGAGCAAAATATAAACAAAGTTTACTATATCAAAAGAAATGAGGACTACAAGGGAAGACTAAGTCTATGCCACCTCAGCATCAGGGTCCATGGCGAAAGTAGGCACGGAAGAGGTAGCACTAGTGTTGGGAGGAGGCATCGACCCACTTGTCGCCGGAGTCAAAGAAACTAGCGTAGCAGAGGTCGAAAGTCGCTGAAGGAGAAATAATCGACATGATGCCAGGCGCGTACTTCTTCGCCTTCTCGAAGAAACCCCGCAGCTCCGAAAGAGGTCGACCGCGGGAAGAGCTCACCTTCTCCCAGTTAACCTCCTCGCCATGCGCATAAGTAAGCGCAATAGCTCCCTCCGCACCTCGCTTCACGAAGCGGCTCTTCATCAGAAGGATAGGATCTTCAGGGGTGTCAAAAGCCGCTGCAAGTTTCTTCAGATCAGTAGCTGGCACGTCCGCTTTTAGCTTAGGCCACAATCCGACGAAAATCCGTGTCAGCACGCGACTAGCCAGCTCGAAGATCTCCTAGATAGATATCCAATTTGACTTCAGCAAATTCACCGTGGACATTAGAGGATCATCATTCGGTTGCAAAGGTGCCAAGGACACCCCAGTATGATCTAAAGAAACGAAGGGACAAAGACAGAAAATAAGAAAGTATAAGAATGGGCAAATCAGCGAAGAGGGGGAAAGCATGGTATTTACCTCCAGCAAGAGCCGAAATTATATTAAGGCGTTTAGTTACGGCCTGCTCCCTCTGGATACGCTCCTGACTAGTATCAGCAAGTGCCTTCTCCGCTTTCTTTGCCATAGCCAATGCTGACTTAGTGGACTTCTCAGCAGTGGTTTTGGCAGCGGCGGCAGAATCAAAAGCTTTTCTGGAAGCTTCAAGTTCAACTTCCAGGGACGATATGTGAGCATTAGCCACCGACAAAGCATCTGCAGCACAAGAAGGGGAAAGAAAGCTTGACAAAAGAGCCACAGAGGTGCAAAATTAGGCAAGTAAAAAACACGGGATGGCAAAAAGCTTACCATCAGAAGCCCTCGCTGCCTTCAAAAACTCGACACATTCAGTGCCCAAAGAGACGAACTTTTTCATCAAAGTCTATCAAAAACAGGGCATGCGAGGAGCAGTTCAAAGCTAGTAAGCAACAAAAAATGTATAGCACTTACGTCATCAGCGGAGGTAATTGGCCGAGGGGTGTCGAGAGTAGTACTCGCCGCTGACGCTTTTTTCAGGCGTTTGGAAGCACGAGAACCAGCCTTTCTGGCAGCAGCTTTTGGTGACTTAGGCACCACAGCTGCCTCTTGTGAGGGTGGTTCATCGATAACAGGAGCATCAACAATAGGAGCAGTGGCAGCTTATTTTTTTGGGTCCTCGTTATCACTAAAAAAGAAGCAAAAGAGTAAAACACTCTGTGCAAGTCAACACAAAGAAAAGTATATAAAAGCTCACGAGTCCAAGGCGTCGAAAAGATCTTCTTCATCCTCTAGAGCAGAGGCCTCCCGGCCACATTTTTGTGGGCGGAGGTACTCGAAGAAAGGAGCTCCTTGACATGTTTTCTCTTCTTATTGAGACCAAGATCTTCGGAAAGTGCAGGAGGAGGCGACGTAGTTGAGCTGGTTCTTTCCAGCGAATCCTCGGCTTCATCTCCGTCTTGGCTGTCCTCAGCCTCGGGGGCTTCAGACGCAGCAGAGACAGGAACATTCTGAATGGGTCCTCCCTCTGGAAGAGGAGGGCGAGAAACAAGGGACTGGTGATCCTGTAAGAAAAATAAGTCGAAGGTTATAAGAAAAGTGATAAGATAAAAGAAGACGAATAAATGAAGACAGTGCATATACCGTAGGCAAGGGACGCTCGAAGTCGAAGAAACTGGCGGCCAATGCTGGAATTTCGTGATCTTTCGTGAGAGTAGTCAGAGCTCTCACTCGCTTGTTGAGATCTTTCTTCTCCATAAGATTGTCAGATACTCGAGAAGAATCTCCCAAGCCAGAAAACGACCAAAGTTTGGAAATACGATACTGAAGAGGCTCAACTCGTCGTTGCAGGAAAAATGCCATAAGTTGAGTTCCTGACAGCGCACCTCCGCTACCACTCTTCAGAGCCTGGATGCGAGCCAGCAGTGGCTTGATATCCTCCATCTCAGATTCCGTGGGAGGCGGATCCCACGAGGCCAATTTCTTCAGATCTTTAGCAGCATCAAAAGGGGCAATGTCGTACTGGTCAGAGGAAGAGATTTTCTGGTCTTTGATGTAAAACCATTTCTTCCTCCAACCTTGTACTGAGGCAGCCATAGAAAATTCCAAATACTGAGACTCCGCACGGACAGAAATAACAGCCCCGCCCAGTTCAGTCTTTTTTGATAAAGCAACACTGGGGCGGAGGTGAAAGAGATATTTTCCAGAGAAGAAAATGGGGTTCGATCCCCAGAAAGGATTCGCAAAGTGTGACGAAGCAAGCAATGTGAAGAATTGAGTTTGGTGTGAGCTGGTGAAGCTGCACACCTACACAAAGAGAAGCCCACGAAGGAACTCGTGGGCAGGGAAAGAGAGACCGCGTAAAAGAAAGGCAAGAAACATCACCTGGAAGCCGCTCGGGGCTTGGGGATGCGCTCGGTGCTAGGGAAGATGACCTGCTCGCCGTCGGCAATGAGACCATCAGCCTAGGCCTTGGTGAGATCCGTTTGCTTGAACTCAGAAGGCACCCAGCTGGTTGATGCATTGGTAGTGTTGCTCTTCCCCATCTTGTTCCTTTGCGCAAGGGTCTTGATGCGCATCTACGAGTTGCGCACGAGGGCTGTGCAGGAGCTCAGAAGCGTGCGAGGTTTGCATCAATGGTGGCGGCGGTAGAAGCGAGGAACTGGAAAACAGTAAAAATCCCCACTCTCCCCCTTATATAGCTTCCTGATGAAGGAACGTGGGCTGAGATGTGGCGCAAGGAGCGGAAATGGCAGCCCACTAACGGGCAGGAAAATTGCAAAATTACCACGCTACCCACAAGTAACGGTCAGCGCCCAGTCAAATTACATACAGAGTAATTATATTAATGACGTCACAAGAATTCGAGTCATGGGGAAATAAGAATATGATAGTGATGGACACCAATAGGAGAAAAATTCAGCAAAAGTCTGGTATAACATATCTGCGTATTGATAATGACCAAGGAAGTCGACGAAAAACTGTTATGAAAGATGTAGAGGAATCAAGGAAGAAAAACTCATTTTTTGAGTCTATACCCGAAAAGATTCGACTATAGCCTCGGGGGCTACTACCATCGGGAGCGCTGGCCGCGCACCCGACAATATCATCAAATAAAGCTACTGTCTGGTGATCAAAGAAGACAAGATTTATTTGAGCCTATACTCGAAACAAGTTTTCGACTATAGCCTCGGGGGCTACTCCCATCGGGAGCGCTGGCCGCGCACCCGACGATAATTTTCACATGCATAAAAAGAATAAAGAAGACGAAAGAAGACTTGGACAGCATCGTTACTACCATTGGGAGGAAGTTTATATTAATCAAAGTTGAATAAACCCGAATATTTTTAGAACTGAAACAGTCAAACAAGGCTGCGACGTATGATTCTCGAGTTGCATCATCGTGACAAAATTCGAATTTCATGATTGAAATATATCGTGAAGGTAAGACCCTAGGATACGTCCTGTGTGGCCTGGTATACGCACATGGATGCGCTCTGCTAGAAATTATCCGTGTCAACGATGCGAAGAAAATCCTAGTGGATGCACTGGGTACCCTGAGAACCATTGGGATTCATTCTTTGTAAGTCCTAAATGCGGCAAAAGGATGGGTTTGACCGGTTTCCCAAATTCAAGTCCAAGGGGATTAAATTTGAAGTAGGTGACAAGTATCTGTTCCGGCAGTTAACTGGCCTCTTGATCCGTCAGAGATGTCAGGCTTGTTCATCAAAACCCCTTGCGAGACAGTATAACGAAAGATGTTCGAAGTCGAAGATTTGAAGATATGAAGAAGTCGAAGATTGACCAAGTCAAAAAAATAAAGATCTGAGATTCAACCCGAATCTGCAATTCTGGTAGAATCTCGGGGGCTACTGACAAGGGTATAGATAATAGAGCCCGTTAGTTAAGTACCCCTGAGGCCCGTTAAGCTAGGCCCAATTGTAATACTAGTCGATATATGAGTTTATGTCGTATGTCGATACTGTAATCTGTATCGGACCCCTCCCGTTCCTTGAGACCTGGCCACCTATATATAGGGGCCAGGAGAGGATGATAAGGGACAAATTGAAAGCAAGCCAAGTTTATTCTTACGTTTACCTTCGATACACACCTTGTTTGACTGATCTCACCTACGAGTTCATCCGACGCCCTACTCCCCCGATCCTAAGTCCTTCATCTAGGACATTTGTCGAGTTAACCCTCGTCAATTACCAAATGTTATAGAAATCAAAACTCGATATAAAAGTTAAATGGTAAGGGACGGTTGACCCCGTGTCGTCCTTGCAAAGGCGAAACAGGGGCATTAGGTTTTCTCGTCCAAGGCCCCACCACCCCCCTTGCATTCGCTCTCATCGTCGCCGCTGCCTCAAATCCTGCAGCCCGTCCTCAAGATCCTCATGCGTTGCGATTTGGCTGGCCTTACTCTAGAATTCTATACATCATGGAGGTTTGGGTTGGTCCATGTCGATCTTTGTCATCGGTACTGCAAGCTGGGGTCTTCCCCTTGCTATCTGTTGCTGGATGTTGCCAATATGCCGGAGGATCTGACTAGGGGGCGTTCTGCTGCCAGATCTGACCCAACGTTGATCTAGGACCATATCTGTTTGCTTCATTGCTAGATCTTTGCCATGGACTATGGTCTGCGTGCATCTGTGCAGGTCCAGCTCCATCGTGGTATGCCTGCTCGCGGATGGTAGGTGTGGTTGTGGGCATTGGAGGTGCGCTCATGCGGCAGTTGGGCTGGCCGGCTACGCATGCGCGACTTGTCTTCCCCAGGGAGGCTGCTAGGTAGGCTCCCTCGGGCTCTGGAGAACTGGCTCTGCATGGTGGGCACGGTGGCAAACTGGTGGCGGGTGTCATCATGTGGGTGCATGTCTGTGGTTCTGACTGTGTGGACGGCGAGACGACACTACAGGCGTGGGATGCGTTCATGGTGCAGCAATTGTCATTTGACTTCTCCTTCACAGATTTAGGTGTCGCCTATCCTGATCTTCTCTGACCTCGGTTATGGATAGTGGTCCATATCCACGCGAAGCCTTGCCCAACATTGTCAATGCATGTGGCGTCGACGCTCTATGCCTCTATAGCACCGCCTCCCTCCATGAAGGCATCATCTAGATCCGCCCCTGGTTGTGGCATCGACTCTTCTAACATGGTCTCCATCAACACAGTTATGAGAGGGGAGTATTCCACTCTAGACAACGTATTTATGGCAGTAGCTTGTTCTATCTCTCTCTATGTGTTATGATCTTGTAGATCGTATTTCTAGTATGATATTAGATGTAATTTCACTATGATGGATCTTATGATGATTTGATAAGTAAAGACATGTAATGCTCAGTATGTATTTGATGTACTTGCAGATGCATATTATTACCATGTTCTAATAAAACTAGTATGTTAGGACACGAGAGGGGAAATATTTGTGTAAATGTATTAAACCGGTAGTGGGAACTAGATAGTGACCGAAAATATGTGAACCACTATAGTGTTGACTTTTTTTTGTTTACCTCACTAGGGATAACGGGATATGGTGTGCTAATTTCCTAGTGATAGAAAAGGTGATATCATTTGTTTGAGGTAGTGCGCATATAATCCAACATTATGTCAAAATACCTAAGGCGATACTTTTGGCCACTGCGAAAGTGTTATCAACTAAATTCTAGTATTGCGGTTCTGGCCATCGCCAACTTCTCTTAGAGCCAGTGTCGGCGTGGGTTCACCATGGACTTCTACGTCAACAACAGCCACCTCGACACTGCTTTGCAAACTTACGTGGCCCCATCCATGGCTAACCCTAGTCGTGCGGCTTGGGTTCATCGGCATGGATCTGGCGCCTCTAATTGCCTCCTCTCATCGATCATGCCTCTTCCTCGAGCTTCTGCTTGACCTTGACATCCTTGACCATCACCCTGATTCTTCGCCGCCTATCCTCTGTCGAAGCTAATGGGTTGGTAGTGACTTAACCATGGCATCCACAGGTTCGTCACCTTGTGGTGCTGCTGCTATGATGGTTCTAGTGATGGTGGTGTTGGTGAGGGCATTGTGGTGGTGTTGTCCGGGTGTTGCTATGCTGACTACCTCAACCTCAACATCTACGCTAGATAGACGGTGTTGCCTACACAATCCCTACATTGTCTACTTCCTCTGTCGCATTGTAAGGCTATTGAGCCATGGCATAATTGTGTTGTGATGACTTGATGTTGGTCTGTTGCTATCGGTGATAACCCCCAAGTGCAGGGGATCACTGTAGAACCTCTCAATGTGGAAGTATGAGTATCGATCCGCAGGAGCAAGAAGGAAAAGCTATTACTCTCTCCAACTAGAGTGTCACAATTCTAGTTGTCGAGAGAATTCCTTATTTGACACTACCTTAAAATCCGATTCTTTATTTGACACTAGAGATTTTTTTCTTCCCTACATGACCTTATGTTAAAATTTCTTTCCTTATATGACATTGTAGTTCATTTTATGGTCCAACGGTGTTAAGCTAGGACATAAAAATACTATTTTGCCCCTCATGCATTGTGTGACCATAATTTGACATTTTATGTATAAATCCGAAATTAGAGAAATTCTTCTTTATGCCATATATATTTAAATGTGATGACATGTGTATTGCTATGTCCATCGTATGCATAACACATTGGAATAAAGAAGGGGCTGTATAGTGAACAGAAACGGGGAAAAAATCAAAAGACTGAACCGAGACATCCCTAGCACCATTTACATATACGATCAATGAGAAGCTGGACACCCTCTAGCTGATCATGCACCCGGAACTGCGCCATGGCACGAGACCCCCGGCGAGCCGACAGGCCCGCAGCTGAGCACGCTTCGACGGGAGCTCCTCCGCCGCGTCGTGCCTGCCGTCCGCCACTTCGCCTTGCTCGACCTCCGCCGCCGTGCGTGGGGCATCCAACCTATCCTTGCTCTCTGCAGCCACCCCTTGGCCTCTATGCTCAAGCCTCCACCACCGCAGCTTCTCAGGTTTAGAGTGTGGGAAGCAGGGATAGAAACAGGACGACTTGGGAGTCGGGACAGTTCACAGTGACGAGTGATTTTTGGGTGAACTACTTCACATAGGGGCATTTTGGTCCATTAGCAGATAACTTGACGAAATAATGTGACTGAACCAGTGGCAGTGTCATATAAGGCAAAACTTTTACACAAAGTGTTAAATAGGGAAGAAAATTTTAGCTAGTGTCAAATAAGGAACCTCATTTTAGAGCAGTGTCAAATAAGGAATTTTCTCTTGTTTATGCACTAAACAATTTAAAGTAACAACGGAGGTTGATTTAATGGGATAAAGTAAAAGGTAACAAAACAGTAATAAAAGTATCCCAGTCCTCTAAATGCAAGAGGACAAGACAAGGAATTTGCGCTAATGGGAACAATGGACCTGGGTTCATGGTTCACTCAATCCTCTCTCTCTCTATGATGATGATCACGTATTAGATGATAAAAGTTATTAGAGTTTGTATTTGTATTAGACTAGGATTCTTAGAGTCCTAAGTCGGTTTGCCTAAACCCTTGGCTGGCTGGCTCTCTCTCCCCTCTATATATTCTCTGTAATCTCTATCAAAACAATAAAAGTCATTGTTCTCCCAAAATATCATGGTATCAGACGCCTAGGTTTTCCGCACCTAGATGGCTCCGCCTACTCCACCACCGCCGCGGCCACTCTGGACGCTGGCCGAGGCTCGCGCCACCGGCGCCGCTCCATCTTCTTCCTCTACCTCTACTCTCCACCAAATTCCCCAACAAAATCCACAGCCCCCACAACTTACCCTAGGCGACATGATCGCCGACGTCTCTCCCTTTGTCTCGATCGTCCTCGATCTCTCCAAGCATAACTTTTACCATTGGCGCCACCTCTTCCATGTTCATCTCGATCGCTGCGGCCTCCGCGATCACATCAACCTCGCCTCGACACCACGGCCCGCCGATCCACGCTGGGTCAAGGATGACCTCACTGTCATCCAATGGATCTACACCAGGATCTCCACCGAGCTCTTCAACCTGGTCTCCACCGACGATGCCACGATAGCTCAACTATGGGCCGCCCTCCAGCAGCTCTTTTAGGACAACTCCGACTTGCGCGTCAACGCCCTTCACATTGAGCTCCGCACCAGCACTCAAGGCGATTCCCCCGTCACCGTCTACTGCCAACGCATCAAGGCCATCGGCGATGAACTTCAGGAACTCGGTGATCATGTCGACGACCGTACCCTCATTAATGCCTTTCTCGTCGGTCTCGGTGAACAATTTGAGAAGCAAGTCGCCTTCATCTCAATGATGAAACCCTACCCAACTTTCACCGAAGTGTGATCTATTTTGCAACTCGAAGCTCAGAATCAAGCTCGCAAGGCTGCACGACCTCCGCAGGTGTTTCACATGGCGCCTCGCCTGCCACTCCTGCCTACTCCTGCTGCACCACCGATGGCCCCTCCTGCTGCACCACCGATGGCCCCTCCTGGATGGCGTTCGAGCCCAAACTACCGCGGCAAAAATCCCGTGTATCGGCCACCTGCTCCAGCGCTGACTCCTCCGCCGCGGCCACCTGCTCCTGCCCCAGCTCCACCAGCGCCGACTCCACCAGCGCCACCACCGCCCTCCGCCATGGCCCCTTGGCAGCCACAGCATGACCCATGGACGGGTCTCGTTCAGGCCTGGCCGATGCCCTAGTCATCCCCCTCTCTGTATGGCGCCCCACCGGCCTACACCGGGAATTGGAGTCCCAGCCTCTGCCCATCCATCGGTGCGCCCGGGCCTCTCGCACCTCGACCTCCGCCGCAGGTCTACACCGCCCAAGCTCCATCGACGGCTTACATGATGTCGCCACAGCAATACATGGTTCCGCCGAGGTTGCTGCACCACATGTACCACGCTCCTCCACCTCTTCAGTACATGCCTGCGTCACCCGCTCCGTCAACCGCTCCACCAAGCTGGGACCAAGCCTCTTTCATCACTGCCATGAACAATTTCACACTCAACAATCACGAAGGTACGGATTGGATTTTTGATTCTGGTGCTTCCTCACATATGTCTTCAAATATGGATTTTCTGTCAGCTTGTTCTTCCTCTCCCTTTTCTACCATCACCATTGGCGATGGATCCTCTATTCCAATCTCATGCACTGGTCACTCTTACATCAATAATCCAAACACAAATTTTATCCTTCGAAATATTTTAGTTGCTCCATCATTAATTAAAAATATAATATCTGTTCACAAATTTACAATTGACAATCATGTTTCCATAGAATTTGATCCCTTTGGTTTATCTGTGAAGGATCTAAAAACGGCGGCGGTCCTCGCTCAGTACAATAGTTCGGGCGATCTCTATCCGATCCATGGCGCACCCACCTCCACACCTCAAGCCATGATTGCCTCCGTCGAGCTATGGCATCGTCGTCTCGGTCACCCCAATAAAAATACCGTGTCATCCATGCTGCAAGAGTTTAGCATCCCTAGTTCTAGTTCTTCTCATGAACCCTCTCTTTGTAATGCCTATCAATGCGGCAAACATATTAGATTACCTTTTGGCACATCAACCACTTCTAGTACTTATCCTTTTAAGTTATTACATTGTGATTTATGGACCTCTCCCGTCCCAAGTGTTTCAGGTTTCAAATACTATCTTGTTATCTTAGATGATTACTCTCACTATGTTTGGACCTTTCCTCTACGTGCCAAATCAGATGTTCACAAACTTTTCATTAATTTTCGGCAATATGTTCTAACTCATTTTGGTCTCCCAATTCGTTTCATGCAATGTGACAATGGAAAAGAATTTGATAATAACCAAAATTGAAATTTCTTTCTTTCCCAAGGCATCCTTTTTCGTTTTTCCTGCCCATACACATCTCTTCAAAACGACAAGGCTGAACGTTCCCTTCATTCCATAAATGACATCTTACGCACCTTACTAATTCAAGCATCTCTTCCACCATGTTTTTGGGCTGAGGCTCTACGGACAGCCACATATCTTTTAAACATCCGACCAACTAAAACATGCCCTCTTTATTCTCCCTTTCAATCTCTCTTTCTATCTCACCCCGATTATTCTGATTTGCGTGTTTTTGGCTGTCTATGTTTTCCTAACACATCCTCTACCGCCGCCCATAAACTAGCTCCAAGATCTTTACCATGCATATACTTAGGACCATCCGATGATAACAAAGGTTCACGATGTTTTGATCCTTCCTCCGGTCGTGTTCTTATATCTCGTCATGTCACTTTTGATGAACACACTTTCCCCTTTTCTACTATTCAGTCCCCGCCGATTCCTAACCCTATTTCGCCATCTTCTGCCCCTCTATCGTGTCATCTTTTTGTGCCAACCGACACTTCTGTCATCGAAGCCGAGCCCTCTGCCGCGGCAGCACCACTGCCTGCCGAGAGCCCACGAGAGCGTGCCGTGAGCCCGCAGCAGCCTGTTGTGAGCCCACGGCAGTCTGCCGTGTCACCTTCCCCTGCCGCGGCAGACTCTCCTGTCAGCACGTCCTCTAGCTCGGTCTCTCCCGCGTCACACACACCTTCTTCCTAAGCAACTAATCCACTTCCTCCTAATGACGTTCCCATACCTATCCCCACCAATGATCATGTCATGTGTACTCGTGGCAAAAAGGGTTTCCATATTCCCCGACGTTTTCTCAATCTTTCAGCTACTTCATCGATCTCCCCTATCCCAAGCTCCTACAAACATGCTCTTCTTGATCCATTATGGAACTCTGCCATGAAAGATGAATTCGATGCTCTTATCCAAAATAATACACGGACTCTAGTTCCCAAACCATCCGGTGCCAATATTGTCTCGGGGAAGTGGGTATTTTGTCATAAGTATAACTCCGATGGGTCTTTGGCTCTCTACAAAGCTCGTTGGGTTTGCCAAGGTTTTTCTCAACAACAAGGAATTGATTTTGATGAAACATTCTCCCCTGTTGTCAAGCCATGCACTATTCGAATAATCCTCAGTCTTGCAGTTTCTTCTTCCTGGCCTATTCACCAACTTGATGTAAAAAAATGCTTTTCTTAATGGTACTCTAAATGAAACTGTTTATTGTCAACAACCATCTGGATTTGAAGGTCCCTCCAATCCGAATCTTGTCTGTCTTCTTAAGAAATCCCTCTATGGTCTTAAACAAGCTCCTCATGCCTGGTTTCAACGATTTGCTACATTCATACAAACAATTGGTTTTAGTACTTCCAAATCTGACACATCTCTTTTTATTTTTCAATCTTCTTCTCACATGGCATATCTTCTTTTATACGTAGATGATATTGTTCTTACGGCTTCTTCTGATTCTTTTCTTAAATATATCATCACTCTTCTTAACAAAGAATTTTCTATGACTGATTTAGGATCACTTCAACATTTTCTTGGTGTCACCGCCTGACAAGGGTGTAGATAATAGAGCCCGTCAGTTGAGTACCCCTGAGGCCCGTTAAGCTAGGCCCAATTGTAATACTAGTCGAAATACGAGTTCATGTCGTATGTCAATATTGTAATCTGTATTGGATCCCACCCGATCCTTGAGACCTGGCCACCTATATATAGGGGCCAGGAGGGGACAGTGTGGGACATATTGAAAGCAAGCCAGGTTCTACAGTCCACAGTTTACTTTCATAGCCACCTTGTTTGACTGATTTCACCTTCGAGTTCATCCGACGCCCTATCTCCCCGATCCTAAGTCCTTCATCTAGGACATTTGTCGAGTTAACCCCTCGTCAATTGGCGCTGACCGTGGGGACTCTGGGCGTTGGAATCATAAATTCGACGGCTTTTTCGCTTTCAGCCAATAGCAATCTAGAAGTTGACAAAAATCAAGAGACGGAATTGACGTTCGAAAGTCTAAGCTTCTACATCGGACCCTCGGGTTCAACTCGCCTTTCAGATCCGACAAAATCAGCTCCGTCGGTGGGCAAAACAGAGAGGATGACACCATCTGGATCATCTATAGGCTCTTCTAGCGAGGTAAACTCGCCAGTCAGCTTAGCAGCAACAGAAAATTTTAGGGAAAATTAGAGGAACCCGACGAAACCGGGCAAAAGACCATTGTGGAAGCAGCAGTGGGCAAATCAAGGGACATCGCCAGCAGAAGCAGCGGCATCTCCAGGAGCATACACCAATTATGCGTTATCATCACTGAAGCAGCAGAAGAAGAAAACAATCACACTGGCAACAAGGAGGTCGACATGCAAGTCGACAAGATAAGGAGCAATGGCAGGAAAGAGAATGAGAAAGTGCATGTTTCGGCTGGAGAGTGGAGAATGATCATGACAGCTGTCAACCACGGGACTGATGTACCCGCAGATTCAAGAAGAGAAGTTTTAATGGGATACCAATACGTGCTACACCAGCGCAAAAAGAAGTTAAGACAGGAAAGAGACATGATCATGAGAAACCCGGATTACAACAGTACACCAAGTGAAGGATATTGGAGTGAATATAGCAATTCATCAGAGTCCAGCATGGATAGACAAAGAGACCCGAAACACAACAGGAGGACAACATCACAGATAAGAGAGGAGAGTTACGCAAAAAGCCAAAACCCGCAGCAGTCAGAAGAAGAAGATTTCGTTCAAGAAACACCAGAAGCAGCATTGGTAGCAGCACAGGCATACCTACTAACCACACAACCAGAGCCTAGGGGACCCGAGAGAGCACATGCATCAAGCCGCAATACGAAGTCTCAGGTTGGTAGAAGACAGACTAATGGGAAAACTTCGAGAGGAAAAAGCGACACGTGGAAAAGAAAGGCGAAAAGAAGAATTCAAACGCAAATCCTTGCAAAACGAACCCAATGATTCATCAGAAGATGTGAAGCAACAAAAAAGGAAGGAGGACGCAAGGAACATAATAGCACAAGCATGAGTAAACAACTCGCGCTATGCGTGGAGAGAAGAAAACTATGAAGACGATGAAAAAGAGATGGGCGCGTTATGTTTTACCCATAGGGTTCGCAAAACGCGAGTACCCAAAGGTTTCAAACTGCCACATGATCAAGAAAATTATGACGGGTCGCAGGAGCCTATTCTATGGCTGTCTGATTACCTGCAAGCAGTACAGATACTCGGAGGAACAAGAGCAACAGTCATGCAAAGTTTGCAGTTACACCTCACCGGTGCGGCGCGGTCCTGGTTAAATACCTTACCCAACGATTCCATCGGAAGTTGGGGGGAGTTAGAGAGTCAATTCGCAAGAAATTTTCGCTCAACATATAAGCGACCAGCATCACTGGAGGAAGTCAAATCGTGCGTATAGAAAAGAGACGAAACCCTACGCTCATATATACAACGCTGGAGTGTAATTAAAAATTCAGCAGAAGACGTCTCCAATGAAAGAGCAATAGACGCATTTTCGAGTGGCCTTCGTCGTTCGGACCTAGTGGAAGAAATAGGGAGAACAAGGCCAAGGACAGTATCTGAGCTAATGGAAGTAGCCAACAGATTTGCCAATGGAGAAGATGCGTATAACAACAAAAGGGGATGATCACCGGAAGTCGACAAATCAAGCAGGCAAAGGCAACGATACCGCAACGGCGACAACTAGGGAAGGCGAAATCAAATAGCCGCGGGATACGACGGAAGGAATGAGGAAGACTACGAAAGCAAAGAGTTTCAAGCCAGGGATAATAGGGGAAAGAAGAAATCAAGGTACTCGGGACCCTCGGCAGAAGACATGTTGTATGGCCCTTGTCGCATCCATTATGCGTACCTGGACAGGAAAAGAGTCTCCAACCATCAGATGAAGGATTGCAGAACCTTCTTAAGGTTGCAAAGCGCCATGGATTCTAGCCAAGGAATACGACAAGGAGGAAAAAGCATGAGTCAAGGATATCAAATGCAGCGACTCGCAAAACAACTGGAGTCAAAGGTATATATATCAGCAATGATTCAACCAGTGCCAAAGTCAAAGAAAGAAAGAAAGAAAGAAAGAGCATATCCAGAAAGGTCAACCTGGCAATATCATCACCGCCAGCTACCATAGAGTATCTAAAGTGGTCCGATCAACCGGTTAGATTTAGCAAAGCAGACCATCCAAGGAAAGTTCCCAGGCCAGGGCACGCACCAATGGTACTAAAGGCACAAATAGGGGGATATGACATCGGTAGAGTATTCATGGATGCAGGAAGCGGCATAAACCTAATATATGCAAGACCTTTGAGGGCAATGTGCATCTCACTGGAAAGTTTAAAGCCAACAGATTGTTCTTTCCATGGAATAGTACCAGGAAGCGCAAATTACCCTCTTGGGAAAATAGAACTCGACGTTTGTTTCGGCAGCAGCAGGAATTACAGCAGAGAAAAGTTGGAGTTCAAAGTTATGGACTGGCCTTCACAATATCATGCAATCCTGGGACGCCCAGCTTTTGCAAAATTTATGGCAGTACCTCATTACGCGTATCTTACACTTAAGATCCCAGGACCCAAAGGAACAATCACGGTGCGGGGCAGCTTTGAAGTATCCAACACCTGTGACAAAGAATTCAACAGACTGGCGCAAACCTTTGGCATGACAGCAGAATACGCGAGACTAAAAGGCAAAACCGACCACAACGTACTACCCGACGTCGGGCGATCCCTGCCAGATCAGGCTTTCGATGCAGCTCAAGACTCGAAGAAAATCCAGGTTCACCCTATGGACCCGAACAAGACTACCTCTATAGCAGTAAACATGGATCCCGCATAGGAAAGCGCGCTCGTCGAGTTCCTCCGTGAGCGCTGGGAAATCTTCACCTGGTGTCCTTCGGACATGCCAGGGGTTCCCAGGGAACTCGTCGAGCACGCACTAAACGTTGATCCAAAAGCGAAACCAGTCAAACAACCGTTGAGGAGATTCGACGAACCCAAAAGGAAAGCAATAGCATCCGAGCTACACAGACTTGAAAACGCAGGGTTCATTCGAGAAATCAAAGCATCGACTTGGGTATCTAATCCAGTTATAGTCCCCAAGAAAAACACAGATGTGCAAAGAGTGTGTGTCGACTACACATCTCTCAACAAGCATTGCCCAAAGGATCCCTTCCCTCTACCTCGCATTGATCAGATTATTGACACAACAGCAGGGTGCGCAAGGCTTTCCTTCCTGGATGCATACTCTGGCTACAACCAGATAAAATTGAAGAAAGAAGACGAGGAAAAAACAGCTTTTATAACACCTTACGGCGTGTTCTGCTACCAAGTCATGCCTTTTGGCCTAAACAACACAGGAGCAACCTATCAGAGGATGATGCAAAACTGCCTTGGAAGTCAAATAGGACAAAACATCCAAGTCTACATCGACGACGTGGTCATTACAACAAGAGAAGAGGAGTCCTTAATCAGTGATTCAGCAGAAACCTTCGACAACTTAAACAGGTACAAGCTCAAGCTCAACCCGACAAAATGTTCTTTGGGGGTATCTGCAGGACAACTCCTAGGGTTCCTAGTATCTGCGAGAGGAATAGAAGCAAATCCAGAAAAGATCCAGGCGATATTAACAATGGGCAAGCCCACAAAGTTGCACGATGTATAGAAGCTTGCAGGACATGTTGCGGCACGAAGTCGATTCGTCGCAAGACTAGGGGAAAAAAGCCCTTCCCTTCTATGCATTGATGAAAAAATCAGACGATAAATTCGAATGGACAGAAGAAGCAGACATAGCTTTTGCACAACTAAAAAAAGTGCTTTCCACACCACCGGTGTTGGTTGCACCAAAGGAAAAAGAGCCATTATTACTCTGTATTGCAGCAACACATCAGGTAGTAAGCACAGTCTTGGTAGTCGAAAGAAGTGAAGAAGGGAAAACCCATGGAGTTCAGCGGCCAGTATATTTCATTAGCGAGGTGCTATCTCCAACAAAGTAAAGGTACCCACACTACCAGAAACTTGCATACAGCGTATTCACAACAGCGCGGAAACTGCGGCAATATTTTGCGGTACACCCAATCATAGTAGTCAACGAAGCACCACTATCCAACATATTGAACAACCCTTCAGCAACAGGGCATGTCTCCTTATGGGGAATTGAGTTATCACCAATGGACATCATGTACGAGAAGCGAAAGGCGATCAAATCGCAAGTCTTACCAGACTTTACAGCAGAGTGGCTGGAGTTACAAAATACAAGACCACCAGATCTATCGAGTGTCTGGACAATGTACTTCGATGGGTCAAAGAGGGTCCAAGGCGCAGGAGCAGGAGTAGTCCTGATATCGCCACAAGGCGACAAGTTGAAATATGTGCTAAGGATGAGTTTTCCTCAAGCTTCTAATAACGAAGCCGAATACGAGGCACTGCTTCATGGGATGAAAATGGCCAAAGCATGTGGAGCAACTCGACTGAAATTTTTTGGAGATTCAAATCTCGTCGTCCAACAAGTAATGAACAAGTGTGATGCCATCGGTGACAATATGACAGCATACAGGAATCTATATTATTATCTCGAAGGAACATTTGATGGATGCGAAGTTTCGCATGTCAGCAGAGCAAGCAACGAGGAAGCCGACAATTTAGCAAATATCGGGTCCCAGTGTTTACCCGTACCACAAGGAGCTTTTTGGGAGGAAATCATAGAGAGATCAATAAAAAGCACCAAAGTCTCAGGAGAGCAAGCCCAGCACCAAGCAATAGGCTTGGGGGCTGGTAGCAGCGGGACAACTGAACCCGAAGAAGTCATGATGATCGAGGAAAGTTGGATGCAACCATACTTAGCATATATGGTAAACAAAATACTACCCAAAGATACAATACAGGCGAAAAGGATAATACGACGATCCAAGGCTTTCGTCGTGCTGCAAGGAAAATTATACAAAAGAAGTATAACAGGCGTCTTACAACGGTGCGTCACCCCTCAAGAAGGGCAGGAGATCTTAAGAGACATCCACGCAGGAGTATGCGGCCATCACGCTAGCAGTAGATCCATTGCAGCCAAAGCTTTTTGTGCATGATTTTACTGGCTAACAGCCATTGAGGACGCGAAGGACATAGTAAGAAAGTGCGAGGCTTGCCAACATTTTGCGTCTCGACTGCACGCGCCAGCAGCAGAGTTGCAACCAATACCATTATCATGGCCATTTGCACAATGGGGTCTCGATATGGTAGGGAAACTACACAAATCCTGGCCAGGAGGGCATGTTTATATGCTAGTAGCAGTCGACAAATTCACCAAGTGGGTAGAAGCAGCCCTAGTGACAACCCAAGATTCTACAGCCGCGATAAACTTCATCAAGTCTATAGTTTTTCGCTTCGGAGTACCACACAGCATAATCACAGATAACGGGACAAATTTCACATCAAAAGAATTCAAGAACTATTGTGAAAGTCTGGGAATCAAATTGAAGTTCGCCTCTGTAGCGCATCCAAAGTCAAATGGGCAAGTCGAAAAAGCCAATGGCCTAATATGCAATGGGATAAAGAAAAGGCTGCTAGCGCCCCTCGAGAAAGCCAAGCACGCTTGGGTAGATGAGCTACCCTCTGTACTATGGAGTCTACGAACTACGCCTAACATAGCTACTCAAGAAACGCCCTTTTTTCTAGTCCATGGTGCAGAAGCCGTGCTCCCAGTCGAAATAACTCATGAAGCTCCAAGAATCGCAGCATATGATGAGGCAGCTTCTACAGAAGCACTTCAGGATGATGTCGATGCACTTGATGAAGCAAGAGATGTTGCGCTTGCCAGAGCCACTCAATATCAGCAAAATCTGCGAAACTACCATAGTAGTCGAGTTCGTCCACGATCTTTCATGGTGGGAGATCTAGTTCTACGACTCAAGCAAGATGGTCATGGAAAACTCGAGTCCCCATGGGTGGGACCTTACATAGTCACAGAAGTGATACCAGGAGGAGCTTATCGACTACGAGACAAGAAAACGGGGAAAGACGAGAGTAACCCGTGGAACGCAGAGCAACTACGGAGATTCTACGCATAGGCGATAAAGAGTTATTTTGAGTTATGACCCTCTGAACCCAGAACATGAGGCCATAGGTCGGGTTCCTTGGGCCAAGTCGACAATATGTGTACAATATTTTACTATACACTCGGGGGCTCAAACCCTCGAGTCGTACGAAATAATATTAATAAGTTATCGATATTTGTGATTTTTTTAGGCATATTACAAGGATGACTGCAACCCGACATTTCGTCTGCGGTGTAAACGGTTCAAAGGAACCCGATAAATATTAAAGCGCACACCTTGGAACCATAATTCGTTCCTATGGTCTATTAATAAAACACATAACCCCGATACGATTTTTATTACAGATAAGCACGAGGAGGAACAACTGGATTACATAAAGGAGAATACTAATGAAACTACACTTTGGCTTCATACTCCTTCTGGCACTGGGTGCCGTCGTAGATTCTCACGTCAAACTTCGACGTGCCAACATGGAAATCAAAGGACATGAAAAACCCCTGATGGAGGTCATAATCCTCCGCAAATCGCGACCAGCCGCCCTTGAAGAATTTTTCACCGGCGCCATCGTACCACACCTCCACTTCATATGGGGTTCCTCCACCAGAATGTTCACGAAGAACTGCTTCACGCAATTCTCGCCCATCCATGAATTTGGTAAATTTCAGTGGTAGGCACTGAATTTCGCGGCACTGCGCGTTGCAGATGCAAAAGAAAGAATAGATTCTGGGCGAAGAAGAAGAAGCATCAGGGGAAGAAAAACTTGGACCTGGTGCGGCAGAGGGCACCTTGGGCTTATTCTTGCTCCCGGCCGGACGACCGGGGCGTCTCTTCACTAGAGTAAAAGACGATGCTACCACGGCTGCGGCGGTAGTCTTATTCTTACTACCGCGCGGTTGGCCACAACCCCGCTTCTCCACCGGGGCGACGATGTTCAAGCGAGATGCACTTGGATCGGCCATGGGATATAAGCGTCAGAGATGAAATACCCTAGATGGGGCGAGAAGACGATGCGGCAAAAAAAGATGGAGGAGTTAGGGTTTTCACCCTGGTCCAAATGTGCTTTATTTATAAGCACGTGCTAATGGGCCCCTGGAGTGGCAAGGCCCAAAATAAACTTCCGGATTTTTTACAGTGCAAATAGCACTGAGGAGTTAGCGTATCAAGAAAACCGATACATATAAAAAAAAGAGAGAAGAAGCGAGAAGGGATCAGAGGATCAGCAAAATTCTGTCGAGACGCACAGGTTTACCTTGTCTTCGACTCGGGGGCTTGCAAGGAACACAGGAGGAAAATCTATTCAAAAGTGAGCAAAATCGACAAATGATACGAGAAGAAGTGTATGGAGAAAAATTTATCCATTTTCTTGAGACTATACCCGAAAATTTCGACTATAGCCTCGGGGGCTACTCCCATCGGGAGCGCTGTCGCGCACCCGATAGAAAGAAGTCAACAAATGATAAGAGCAAGGAACTTTGGCTACATTGCCAACAAAAATAAAACATTGATTACTCCCATCGGGAGGTATTCATAAAAGTTAAAAAGGATAACTTGGAAAATTGTGTATATTGATTCAGTCAAATAAGGCTGCGACATATGATTCTTGAGTTGTGTCATCGTGACAAAATTCGAATGCCGTGATTGAAATATATCATGAAGGTAAGACCCCAGGATCCGTCCTGTGTGGCCTGGTATACGCATATGGATGCGCTCTGCTGGTATGTATCCGTGTCTACGACGCGAAGAAAAATCCTGGTGGACGCACTGGGTACCTTGAGAACCACTAGGATTCATTCTTTGTAAGTCCTAAATGCGGCAAAAGAATGGGTTTGATCGGTTTCCCGAATTCAAGTCCAAGGGGATTGAATTTGAAGTAGGTGACAAGTATCTGTTCCGGCAGTTAACTGGCCTCTTGATCCGTCAGAGTTGTCAGGCTTGTTCATCAAAACCCCTTGCGAGGTATTATAATGAAAATAAGTCAACAGACCAAGTCGAAGATTTGAAGATATGAAGAAGTCAAAGAATTGACCAAGTCAAAGATTTAAAGATTAGAGATGCAACCCAAATCTGCAATTCTGGTAGAATCTCAGGGGCTACTGACAAGGGTGTATATAATAGAGCCCGTCAGTTGAGTACCCATGAGGCCCGTTAAGCTAGGCCCAATTGTAATACTAGTCGAAATACGAGTTCATGTCGTATGTCGATATTGTAATCTGTATCGGATCCCACCCGATCCTTGAGACCTGGCCACCTACATATAGGGGCCAGGAGGGGACGGTGTGGGACAGATTGAAAGCAAGCCAGGTTCTACACCCATGTTTACTTTCATAGCCACCTTGTTTGACTGATTTCACCTTCGAGTTCATCTGACGCCCTATCTCCCCGATCCTAAGTCCTTCATCTAGGACATTTGTCGAGTTAACCCCTCGTCACCGCCACTAGAACGTCTTCCACCCTTTTTCTTTCTCAATGACAATATATTATTGATCTCTTAAACCACACTGGCATGCTTGATTGTCAATCTTGTCGTACACCGGCTGATGTTGGTACCAAACTTTCGGCAGACGGTGATCCTGTTCCAGATCCAACCTTATATCGTTGTCTCACTGGTGCTTTACAATATGCTACTCTCACCCGACCCGACATCTCTTATTCCGTTCAGCAAGCATGTCTCTATATGCATGATCCTCGTTTACCTCATCTTTCTTATGTCAAAAAGATTCTTTGCTATCTAAAAGGAACTCTCGATCATGGCCTATTACTTAACTCATCCTCTCCAACAAGCTTGACAGTTTATTCTGATGCAGACTAGGCAGGATGTCCAGACACTTGAAGATCCACATCCGGCTTTTGTGTTTATTTGGATGATAATCTTGTTTCTTGGTCATTGAAAAGGTAGGTTACGGTATCCCGGTCTTCGGCTGAAGCGGAATACAGGGCGGTTGCGCCTGCTGTTGCCGAAGTAGTTTGGATACACCAACTACTTGTGGAACTCTAGCGCCTCGTCGAGCACGCCACTATTGTCTACTGCGACAACATATCAGCCGTCTATATGGCCTCTAATCCCATGCAGCATTGTCCGTACCAAGCACATCGAGATCGACATTCACTTTGTTCGGGAAAAGGTTGCTCTTGGAGAAGTGCATGTTCTACATGTTCCAACAAGTGCCCAATTTGCAGATATTTTTACCAAAGGCCTCCATCCTACGTCCTTTATCGACATACGCTCCAGTCTCAACATTGTGGTGCCTGATGTTGACACTGTGGGGGGTATTAGAGTTTGTATTTGTATTAAACTAGGACTCTTAGAGTCCTAAGTCGGTTTGCCTAAACCCTAGGCTGGCTGGCTCTCTCTCCCCTCTATATATTCTCTGTAATCTCTATCAAAACAATACAAGTCATTGTTCTCCCAAAATATCAAAAGTAAATACATGTGTTATGCTTTAATGATAACTATATGGCGGCTCTATGTCCTAAAACACATAGTTGAAAGAAGTACTCATATGTGCTCTGGTATCACCCCAGAGCGTGGGCTATCACTCCACATCATACTTCTCCCTTTTTACCCCCAGATAAAGGATGCTTTCTACACCGTTGCTGTCGCTCGGTTCTTATATCGGCTGTCACCTCGGACACCACTTTACCCACATACATCATACTATGTAGGAAATACATATCCTAAGTACTAGTGCAATGATTTTTAAATTTATGTGCTTTCACAACTCTCCCATCTACCAACACTCGGTGGTGTCAAGCACCTCATTACATGATAGACAAGACATTATGCATAGATAAATTCATTGCATGTATCTTAGGTGCAATATCAAAGTATGACAAACCATAAAGTCTCAACACAACAGTATATGTATAACAAATATCATCTCATAACACAATAACCACCATAGAAATTACATAGGTAGTTCCATAATCATGCAAGGTACATCATATGGACTTCAACAATGCTAATACATAGAGAGATTGGACCAAGTTACCACCACAAACCCATAGTTCAGGGGGTGAACTACTCCCCCCTCATGGTGGAGAGCAAGGGGGAGGTGTTGTTGAAGGAGGAGAGGTGGCCGGAGGTGACTCCGGCAGAGATTTCCCCTCTAATCTTCCTCTAGCAACTCGTTGTAGCCCCTGTTTTGTGTTTTTTGTGTTTCTCCACCATCTCCCCTTGGGAACGCCCCGGGGGGCCTTTAAATAGTTGGTTTTAGGTCAGGACGAAGAGAACCACGCGAAAATAGATGGCATCCGATGCACAGATCGCAAAAAAGTACTAGTGGCGCGGTCTAGAAGTCTGACTGTGCCACCAGGTCTCATTTGCATTCCATTGACCTCCTGGTGGCCCACTCCATCTTATTTTTTTGCCTCAAAATTTCAAAGCCGTGCTCCCTGACCTTGCCCTTTTTTGAGTCCCGTAGCTCATGGAAAGTCAAAAACACTAAAAAGTGTTTTCTGACAAAGAGAGTTCAAAAAACTATGATTATAACATCTCATAACATGTAAATATGTTGGAATATGTAATAATAAACTACAAAGTTCATGCATGAATTTTTCATGCATCAATCGGTAATGCCTCAATTTGGATGATCTCATCATCCTTGGCATGTGTGGCTTTGCTAGATAACTCTACGTCAATTTATATTTGCCTAGTAACTAGTGTGGTGCCCCAGTTTGGATGATTAATCAAACTCATCACTGTCGCTGATATGGTACTACTTGGTTGCCATGGGTGTGATATCATGGACCGTAAGTAGATCCTTGTAGCTTGTGAATTATTATATTGGTGAATTGTTGTAGTGTATTTTGGATAAGAAAATATCCAACATATGCTTAATCAGGCTATTATTTTGTGCTTTAATTTCTGGATTTTGCTATTGATCACTAGATCATGTGCATACATGATCTGATGATGTGTTGGTGTTTGTGTGGTGCAAAATACATACTTGTCCAGTTTTCTGGATTCGATTTCATTATTGGCTTTCTCTCATGGATCTTGATGCCCTCAATATATGTTGTTAGGGTATGGGCTCCTGGTCTTGTTAGTGATCTAGCTCCCCTCTCTGCTGACATTTCTTTCTTTTTTCTCTTTGATTAATGACAGATAAAAACAAATCTAGCTTGTTTATTGGCACTGCTAATGATGCAATAGGCTGAGGCACAACTCTTTATCAAGAACAGATATTGATACATGTGAGATGTGCTTCTCTGTGATGAGCTTGCATAGAATCACTATGCAAACCATGACAAATCCCTATATTTGCCGTTATCATGTTTATGCAAACTAATAAGAATATATGATGCATGACCTAGCCTATTCTTCTAGATGATTCCTACCTTTTGCGCTTCTATATCTTGATCTTCTAGATTCTGAATAAACTGCTTCTTATGGTTATCCTAGCCTGCACCTCCTCTCTGCTTCTGCTTCTTCCTAATGATTTAGTTGTTGATGTGTATTTTCTAGTGATCATTCTAGTAGATACAGGTGTGTTCTTGTTGCTTGATAACCCCCAAGTGCAAGGGATCGATGTAACACCTCTCAATGTGGAAATATTGGGTATCGAACCACATGAGCAAATAGGGAAAGCAATATATTATCTCAAACTAGATTGTCACAATCCTAATTATCTATGCACTGCATAACACAAAGAAACAAGTGAGATTTATTTGGTGATTGAAAGTAAAAAATAAATAAAATTAAAATCAAATATGTCCCAATCCTCAACAATGGAGAGGACATGACTAAAGTAGTGCTCTTAAAGTAACAAAGGACCCTAGGTTTATGGGTTCTCTTGATCTCCCTCTCTCCCTCTCTTTCTTCCTCAATAGTGTAGTCATAGATAAACAGGTACACACAATTTCATGCTATTATGGTAAATTTCATATGGGAAACACATCCTAAGTCATAAAGTTGAGAACAATGTAATTTAAAGGGTGATTTATCACCTAGCATGCCATTATTGTCACTTTTCCTCAAGTACATGTTGCCTTTAAACACTAAATGTGAAGATATAAAAGGATGCATGTCTCACTATTGTCACATTAGCTGCTATGTTTCTATCACTTGGATACATCTAGAAGCACCATACACATCTACATACATCATACTTATTTATGTAAAAACAAAAACATCCAGAACCACCAGATCTATTATTTGTGTGCATACACATCTCTCTCATCTATCTACAATTAGTGTTGCCAACATCTCGTGACGTGGGCAATAAGGAATTACATATAACAATCTAATCAAAGCAATAAACATCATGATGTGCTTCCAAAGTACAACAAGCTATAAAGGTTCCAACACAATTGTAAATGCATAACAAGATCCATCTCATACCACAATAGTCAAAGGAGTTACATCGGTGTCCATAATCATGTAAAGCAGCTCATATGGATCTAAATAACAAAGTACATGGAGAGAGATTGATACAAGATACTACCGCAAACCCCAAGTCCAGGGGTGCACTACTCCCCTCTCATGGTGGAGAGCTCTGCGGAGGTGTTGGTGAAGGAGGAGAGGTGGCTGGAGGTGATTCTGCCACTAGTCCCTCTCCAATCTTCCTTCGACGACGGCCTACAACCTCTTAGTTTCTCTATTTTTGATCTCTGCCACTGTCCGTTGCAAAATAAAATCACAGGGGGTATATATAGGTATTTTTACATCAAATCCGAGACAGCGGCACGAGGATTGAAGCAAAAAGAGGTTGGAGGACCAAAAGAGGTGGTACCACGCAGACTGGAAAACAAACTACATGGTGCGCCCCCAATTTCAGCTCATTGACCTACTGATGGCCCACTTGGGCTCGTCGGATGCGTCTCAAAATTCGTGAACCATGCTCTCTGACCTTGATCTTTTTAGGGTCCCGTCTAGAGTTAGAAGGTATTTCTGCCATCTAGAGTTAAATGTACCAAATAAATTGGAATTTCGTGGAAAATCCAGAAATCAATGTAAAAAATGTGGGAAACATCATCTAGCATGTGAATATCAAGAAATATAACCTAATGAACTACAAAGATCATTGATGCATTTCAGATGCATCATTGCTCTAGCTAAATGAACACTTATGACACTACTAGTAGATGATGAAATAGTTGCTAGATGAACTACTAGAATGATTTGGCTGATGTGAGCAAAATGTTGTGTGGCTGAGTTGTGTAGGTGTACTAGAAAATCTGTCAGTACTGTTGTAGTGTCATTTGCGTACTGCTCGGCAATTTGCTGTGAGGGTGACACGTCCTACCATGCATATGGTAAGAGTGTTGCTTGTCATAGAGGTTGTCGTGTTCTTAAGCTACCATTATCATCTCATGCAATCCTACTTCTCATTATCATTTGCAACACTTCTTTTAGTGGCCAAATGGTCTTTCCTTTACCTCATGTCCAAGGTACGACTGATGTGATACTTATCATATTTGGGCATTCCTTTTGTACTACCAAGTGGATTATTCATGTTAGGTCGTTGCTGGGTGTACTCATGTGGGATTTAGCTTGTGTGTGCTTAACCTATGACTAGACTATAATTAAATCTTTGACTTAATTATAAATTTGGGCTTAAATAATTTTGAATTTAATATTAATTAATTTTATGCTTAATTAACAAGTAGCTCTAAATATATAGCTTAGGATCATTTTGGCTTTTCCATGTCAAATATGATTCCTGCTTAAAAAAACTCTGCAAGATATTAGGGTTTCTATCTAGATTAGAGGTAAACTTAATATGTTGACTTTGTTGCCTAAAGACAATTGGGATCGAATAATGTTGCCTCGCGTCCCTTTGATATGGATCATCATGTGTTGCCTTGTCCCTGATTGTCTCTCAAAGATGATCCATTTGTCTTATATATGCTCCAAATATTACCCATATCCCATTGTTGCATTAAAATGATAAGCTCCCTATGATCACCATTTAGGGAACAAGACTAGTTCTTGATTCCATTTTAGCTAGTTAGCAACATTAAGAATGTCTCACCAAAGGTAAAGACAAAAAATTCTATTTTATATTTCTTTTTTCTTTTGCAGGATAAGAAGACTAAGAAGATTGAGAAGATCTAGATTAGTGAATTTCATTTATTCCTTTTATATTTCTTTTATAACCTGAGGATTCTTCGTTAGGGAACAAGTCCCTATCATAACAATATATGTCCCTATATAATATTATACAACAAAAACAAGTTTTGGTATACAATGTTTTAAGCTAAAACCCTTTAAATATTACTTTTTGCCTCTCATTATCAAACATAGATGGCAACTATGGTTGCAACTTGTGCACCATATAATACATATTCAACTAAATAATGAGAAAGATAAATTTGTGTGGGGATTAAGTAACTCGGGGAATTACTCTGTCAAGTCATTATGTCTAGATCTCTTGAATGACCATACCGAGTACTTGAAAAAGTATATTTGGAAAATGAAGGTTCCACTAAAAATAAAAGTTTTTATGTGGTTTTTGCATCGCAAAGTTATTTTTAACAAATGATAACATTCCAAAGAAAAATTGGACATGGAATGACTCATGTTATTTTTGTGATCACAACTAATCTACAAAACATCTTTTCTTTGATTGTCTGCTTGTAAAAAAATTGGCATACTATATACATGACTTTCGGTCTTTCTCCACCCAAAAACATTGCTAATTTGTTTGGTAATTGGCTTAAGGGCATTCCAGAAGATGACTTAATTCATATTAGGGTGGGAGTATGTGCTGTGATTTGGACATTGTGGCATACATGTATTGACTTTATTTTTAACAAACCAAAACGCCATCATTTTTTGTAGGTTATTCCTAGGGTTATCTATTGGATTTGTACGTGGTCCTATCTCCAATAGGATGAGCAACGGAAGTGATGGCTTCTGGGTGTAACCATTTGGAGACAGTACCTCAGAATTTGTTTAACCAGTGCGGCTAGGTTTGCCTAATAGAATTGCTCTTTTATCATCGTAGTGCTTCTTTTGTTTCTATTTTGCTGGCTGATTTTCGTGTCCACATTGTGCGACCCATGAACTGTAATTTATATGGATCTTGACTCGAAATAGGTTAAGTTAATAAAAGAGTCATATGCATCTTTTTAATGCAGAGGCTAGTAAGCTAGTTGATCATCGTCCTATGGTAGATGCAGTGTTTCAGGGATTGAACTGCTCTAGATTGTTAGTTTTGCCATGCTGCACGAATGCCCAAGGAGCAGTTGCACATCGGCATAAAAACTCAAGCTTCGAATCCTCACCCTCCTGCGGCCACTTGGAGGCAGCCAGGTCTATACGCCCATGTGCCTCTAGGCCGTCGTTGCGACAAGAACCATCACCATGCCAGCGACATATATATCAGAGGCAACTAGGGAAAGGACGATCGGCGGTAGACAAGCTGAGGTCTCGCAGCAAGAGTGAGGAAGGAAGACAACTATATGGCTTAAAGGCACCCGGAGAAATGCCCACCGCCCGTCATCCGCCTTCGCGGAAAACGGACAGCGGGTGGGAGGCCTTTAGGTGGCGGCGGCTGGGCTTCCGGAGTCGCTAGCAAGGCCGCTAGGTTTTTTTTTTGGTTTAGATTTTGGATTAGATACATTGTGTGGCAACATAGACATAGCGATGTTGAGCTCTTTTTTTCAAGGACAAGTATTATCTGCATGATTCCGTTTCCTCCTCCCTTCTCACGCTCCCGTTATTTACCAAACAAGAAATTTTTCTACTAGAGCCCAAGAATAGTGGCAACAAACATAAATTGTCTTAGGGTCGGAAAAGTAGTTGTTGTAGCATAATTTTCATCAAATTGACAAGATTTTTCATTAGGTAATTACAATATGTCACAATATGAAAAAAAATCATTCCTCGGTCCTCCCCACTAACCCCAGTTCTACAAATATGAATATACTACTTTGTACAATGTAGTAGTGGTCCCTGCAACAACCATCCATTGGTCGTGACGGGCCTCATATATTTTTAATTAGAGAGTCGTATCAATTGATCTAGGAAAATATATTAGGGGGGGGGGCAAAAATATTCTAAGTGGGGACAAATTACTCATTAGCTTAGTAAATTACAAAGAGAGTGAAAATTAAGTGGGGGCAGCTGCCCCCCATAGCTTACACGTGCGTCCGTCCATGTCAATTTGTACCTTTGAGCTCCTATGGTGCTGAATTGTCCCCGATGGCTCATCTGATGCTACCCTTATGTTCGTTGGAGCAGTAATACACTGGAGGAAAAAAAGGCTTTTAATCCCGGTCTGTAACTGCCATTAGTCCCGGTTTCCCAACTGGGACTAGCAAAGCGGGATTAAAGGCCCCAACCCTTTAGTCCTGGTTGCAAATGAACCAGGACCAATGGCCGTCCACATGGACATGGCTGGGAGCGCCTGCTCTGGGGACCTTTAGTCCCGGTTCATAATAAGAACCGGGACTAAAGAGTTTTGTTTTTTTTCATTTCTGTTTCAGATTATAGGTTTAGGGTTTATGATTAATTAGGGTTCACTTTAATTTCAAGCGAGTTTCCGTACCCATATTCTACGACTAGTACATACACATTACATATTGGTGCATGCATATATAATATTATACGATGTCTTGCGACTATATATACAACAATTTCAAACAAGTCTATGTACAACTATTTTTCAAACAAGTTTCAAATAGGGTAAGTTAATTACATGGAGATCACTAAATTATATATAGCGTTCGTCGTCCTCCACATAGTGTTCTCCTTTCTCACGGAGGACCTCCCTCAGCATGAATCCCGCCAGCTCCTCTTGAATTGCTTTTATGCGCTGGGTTGGTAGGAGCTTCTCCCGCATCACTAACAACTTTAAGAAGATCGATATGGATATATATAAGTTGGATGAAACTCAACACAATTGATTATAATAAAAGAAAACTGTGAATATTATTTACGTACATCAAAGTCCGTGGAATGTGCTCTCCGCTCACTGGTGTACCACCGGATGAACTCGCAGACGTAGAATCCACAGAGATTGGTCCCCGGTGGTTGCTGCAAACCCTTTATCTTTTTAAAAGTTAGCTGTTCTTTGAATTCACCTACACACGACCTTCTGAAACGTGTCCAAACGCTACAGGGCAAAGAAAATGAACAAATGAGTTATTAAATACTTGATATCAGGATATTAATCAAAGGAGCTGATATAGTCGGATAATGATTGAAATTACTTCTATAGCATTGCTTTCATGTCGCTAAACAGGACATCGGGCTTATCCAATGAGTCCAAGATTTGAACACTTGATGTGTCAAATTGAATCTTTAGCAGAACCCAGTGGAAACTGCAGACACGCATGCATAACTCATCAATTACACTTAACATCGAGTAAGCAAAAAAGAATGTATACAAGATAGAAACACTCACCTGAAGTTGTAAGGAAATAGAATTTCTCTTTTAAGACTTTGCCTGGAAAAAAATCTGAAGAGGTCATTCTCCACGTCTCTGGGGTGATCTTGTAACATCCTTTTATTAATGATATATGGGTCAATGAACCCAACGTCATAGATTCCCTTTTGTTTGCATTCGAACATCTTAAATCTGCATAATAGCGTACAAAAATCATATAGTTAATTAAGATAATATATTACAGGCAATGAACAAGCTTAGCTAGATACTTGAATATAAATCACTTACAGACAATAGCAACTGATGGTAGACTTGTCGAGATCGCACTGATTGAATATGTGAAACAATTCGTCCAATGGAATATGTAACAGGTATCTTTTGAAGTAATGCTCCTCTCTAACGTCCAAGAGGATAAAACGTTTGAAGTCCTTTTTTTGTATATGCGCCTTGTACCAGCCGAGCAGATTTCGCATATTTGTTGATAGACCGCGTTCCTCCTCAGGCTTGATCAGAGGCCCTCCCATAACATATCTCTCTACTATCTCTCCCACTGGCGCTTCTTCAAGGCCTAACAAAGCCAGAAGCGAAATATTCAATGTGGTCGCTGACTCTTTGGCCTCCATTACAGTTAGACCCAGTAGTTTTGTAGCTTCTACTACTCTGGGGTCCAATAACACACGGTCCATATCAAAATCGGCTCTGAAGGCCGTATGGATATCGGGGGGCCGACTATGAGCGGGGGGACCGATTGATTCTTCTGTTCTCCAAGCTGGGGAATTTGTTTTCCGCTTCTTTTTGCCTTGGCCAAGTCACTTTGCCTTTTAATTTCGCGTTTTTGGCCTGATGGCAGACTTCTCTTATATTGGGCATCTGTAGTAAGAAAATCGATAGCATACGCCTTCTGTTTCTCTGTGTATGTCGGCTTGGGCTCAGGCTGTTTCGGTGCAAAAAAGGCCTTCACTTCGGCATCTGATATCACTTTGTTTTCCTCGTAAGTCCGTTCACCTGCTCTCTGGGGAAGAGGCTTTAGCGATGGCCCTGGTATCTTTGTGGACTTATGTACTACCTTATCAGTAGTACTAACCGTAGCGGCCCTGCTCCGCTTTTTCCCCGTCTGAGTAGTATTGGGGGGCGACTTCGCCTGACGCGCTGGAGGTGCATTGGAGGACGACGTGGGCTGACGCGTGGGAGATGCACTGGAGGACGACGTGGGCTGGCGCGCAGGAGGTGCACTAGGGGGTGGCATCGGCTGACGCGGCGCCCGAGGTGGACTCGGGGGTGGCGTCGGCTGACGCGGCGCCCGAGGTGGACTCGGGGGTGGCGTCGGCTGACGCGGCGCCTGAGGTGGACTCGGGGGTGGCGTCGGCTGACGCGGCGCCCGAGGTGGACTCGGGGGCGGCGTAGATGGACGACGTTCACCGGGGGAGGGTGGACTTGGATTCCTCGGAGTCGGTGGCCTTGGCGCTGAGCCTGAAAACTTGATGTATTTCTTTTGCCATAAAATGATTTGGCGCTTGACATCTCCAAGTCTCCGATCCCCTTCAGGTGTAGCAAAATCAAGATCTAGGTCCTCGAACCCCGATATTATGTCAAGCACCGAGACACGAGCATAGCCAGCCGGTATCGGGTTCCCATGGTGGAGTGCTTCAGGTAGACAAGGTAAAGCGTCGCCGCTCGCCACCTTGAAGTTCATGTTCTTGATTGGCTGATGTAGCTCACAATTTGTCATCTCCCTAACATCATCCACGGGGTAGCGAGACCCCTGTGCATCATCGATAATCCATGCATCATGCTCATCAGCTGGGACCTCCGTGGAAGCCACGCTGCTTCTCTGCTGACTATTAAGATCCAATGATGGATCTTCCTGCAGCCGAGATCCGCCTCCCTGGCTAAGTTGATGTATCATACTCTTCATGTCGGCTATTCACGTTCTAACCTTGCGATCCGATCTGCTTCCCGATCCTTCTTTCTCTTAGGGCTTTTGTAACCGTACGGATCTTCCTGCTGAGAAACCCTTCCTTCCATGGAACACCGGCGCCTTTTTCGTCATGGGACCCCGCGTGCTCCTGTTCCTCTAGGATAATCCCGTCGATCTCCTCCTTAAAGTTTTTTTGCTATTCCCGATGAGTTGCGAACGATGCTGTCACCCAGTTTCTCTTTGTCTAAGGATCTTCTCCTCGGTCCCATAGACACTGGCCTACTCTTGTAGCCCCTGCCAAAAATGGTTGTCCTTCTTGTCAGCAATTCCGCATTTCTTGGCTCTCTCAGAAGCCTTGAATTCCACAAATTTAGGCCACTGTTGTCTCAACTTCTCGTATGCTCCTTCGAATACTGGAGTTTTCTTTTTCACGATATACTTCGCGTATAACATTTTCTTGAAGCTCCGGAATGCTTCACCCATCTTGTTCAGAGCGTACTCTTTGAATTTCCTCCTCCTTTCACGTCCACCTGGAATTTCATGACCATCATCATCCATCTTGGAGTACTCCGGAGGTAGAATGAAATTTGCCATGAGCTTCCTCCAAAGGTCTTTCTTGGATCTTTTGTTCACAAAAGTAGCTCCAAGACGTGCCTTCTTTGGCTCCTGCCATTCTTGAACCGTGATCGGGATCATGTCCCTAACAATCACTCCGCATTGATTTATAAATTTTGTTGCGTGCTGTTTTGGCTCCAACGGTTTGCCATCTGGAGATACTAGATCGATGCTCAGCTTCTGATTCGCACTCAACTTTTGGCTCAGACCTCGTTTAGAATACGATTTGCTCGATCCGGAGGGCTGAAAAAAGAAAGAGTCGTTAATACATATATGCATATTCCCTTTGTATCACCAAAAGCTAAATCTATATACCTCGCCATCAGCGTTTGTTTGCAATTGTCGTTCGGCATCGGTGTTTGTTTGCCCTTCGTCATCAAACGTTTCTATCTCCATTCCGTCACCGGAAGGGTTAAGAAACGACGAAACATCTTCTTCAAGTTCAGCTTCTCCGGCACCTTCTCGGCCGGCTACTCCGGGGTCTTCTCGGTCGGCACCTTCTTGATGCACATATATGGCATTCTCACGTATCATGCCATATAAGAATTCTTCAGGGTGGCTTGGGTTATTTTGACCGTCTATCTTCTTCTAAAGACATGTAAAACAAGTCAGTGACAGATATTTGATCAATAACCAAAAAAAGGGGGCATTGGCGGAGTGCCGACGCGGTAGGGGGAAGACCCCCACCGCGTCGGCGCCCGGCCAACGCCCCCTTTTAGTACACATATTTGATCAATAACCAAAAAAAAGGGGGCGTTGGCCGAGCACCAACGCGGTGGGGGGAAGACCCCCACCGCGTCGGCGCCTGGCCAACGCCCCCTTTTAGTACACATATTTGATCAATAACCAAAAAAAAGGGGGCGTTGGCTGAGCGCCGACGCGGTGGGGGGAAGACCCCCTCACCGCATCGGTGTCCGGCCAACGCCCCCCTTTTTTAGTAACAATTCTATTAACTAATTTTTCTAACTTTTTTCTAACTATTTCTTCTAACTATTTCTTCTAACTAATTCTTCTAACTTTTTTTTCTAACTATTTCTTCTAACTAAAATTCTAACAATTAAAATCCTAACTAAAATGCAGTGTGGGAGGCGTCGAACCTGCAGGCGTCGTTCGGTTCGGGAGGCGTCGAACCTGCAGGCGTCGTTCGGTGCGGGAGGCGTCGAACCTGCGCGCGCGAGCGGCCGGTGGCGTCGTTCGGTGCAGGAGGCATCGGCGATGGTGCGGGAGGCGTCGGTGATGGTGCCAGGATGCGGCCGGCGGCGGTGCCGGGATGCGGCCGGCGGCGTCGGTGCGGGAGCGGCCGGCAGCGCGTCAGTGCGGGATGCGGCCGGCGGCGTCGGTGCGTGATGCGGGCGGCGACGGCGATGCGGCAGCGATGCATGGCGTGGGCGATGGTGCCAGGATGCGGCGGCGGCATCGGTGCGGGAGCGGCCGGCAGCGTCGGTGTGGGATGCGGCCGGCGGCGTCGGTGCGGGATGCGGGCGGCGACGGCGATGCGGCAGCGATGCGCGGCATGGGCGACGACGGCATGGGCGACGTCGGTTCGCTTCCGCCAGAGCTTGCTCTGTGCGCTACGCCTTCGTCTTCGTCTGGATCGAGAATGGAGAAGGGCAGGGGAGGCGCGCGTTTATATAGCCCGGGACCTTTAGTCCCGGTTAGTAATACGATCCAGGACTAAAGACCCTTTAGTCCCGGTTCGTATTACTAACCGGGACTAAAGGGGGACCTTTAGTCCCGGTTGGTAAGGAGGCCCGGGACTAAAGGCCCATTTTGGGCGGTTTCCAAAGTTTGTGCGCGCAGGGACCTTTAGTCCCGGGCCATTTCACCGACCGGGACTAAAGGTTGTTTTGAATAAACTTAACAAATTGCAATTCATAACTTGACTGAATATTCGAATGGACACTAAGTGGTATTCCTCATGGACATTATAGAATTTGAATTTATTTTCACAAGAGGCAAATAAAATCCAACAAGATGATTAATGGACATTATAGAATTTGAATTTCTCATGAGAATGACATACCACATAGAAACTAGATAATCTTTAAATATCAACACTAAGTGGTATTCCTCATGTACACACATTTTTAGGATTGTGAAGTGCAAAGCATATCACTCCCCCAAAATGGGATGGTCCAATAATCTCTCACAAGAGCCAAGTAAGATAAAACGAGATGCAAAAGGCTCAACAAGAACAACCGTACATGGTGTGCAAACCAACATGCACATACTTGATTACTCAAAATGAAGCAAGTAGGAAGCACAACATATACAAACACATGCAAGATACAAAACCCAACACATGTAAAGGGGCGAGTAACTTTCAATGTAGATAAGTTGAATACATGTTACCGCAAGGAGGAACATTGGATATATGATAGACACAAGATAATCCACCTGACTTGACTTGAGAAAATATAATTGATGAAGATCCCTTAATTCTTCATGATATGTGGCCAAGTCTCCAATGCCCTCCAACAACACCTATTGTTCAAGTAATGGCTTGTTGGTCCCCAACTAAGTTGGGTCCTAAGAAGTTAGAAACAATAGGTTTGGCAATCCAAATGGTTCTTTTCTTGACACCACTTTGAGCACCAACAAATTTGGCAAACACATTGCCAACCTTATCCTTGCAAAGTGAATAAACATCTTCAATTATGATAGGGTTGGATGAGTTACCACTAGTGCATGAAGAAGATAGGTGACCCTTCTCATGGCATATGTAGCAAGTTCTTTTCTTCACCTTCTTCTCACTTGATTTCTCCACAAGGGGAGCATTAGCTTGATTTTTCTTGGGAAGTGGCCTTTCTTCAACTCGAGGTTGAGCATGGCCTTGAACTTGAGGCCGCTTCCCTTATTGCTTCTTACTAAGAGGCTTCTTCTTCAAAGGACAAGATCTAACATGGTGCCCTTCAATTTTGCACTTGAAGCAAACAATCTTGGCCAAATTCTTGAATTGTTCTTGGCCCTTGTTCTTGTTTATCTTGGACTTGTTCTTGTTATTAGATTTGAATCCAAGTCCACTCTTGTCATTGGGGGATTTTTGCATACTCAAAATCTTGTTGAGTATGGACTTTCCTTCATGACAATTTTCCAAGTCTTTCTTCAATGAAGTTACTTGGGCCTTGAGCTCTTCGATTTCCTCTACATGGTTAGTGACAACACAAGTACTAGTGGAAGTAGAGGCTTCATTGTTAGAGCAACAAGGCAAGGAGGGTAATTCATCACTAGATGTAGCAATAGTATGAGTGGATGAATTACTAGGACTAGCACATGTCAATATAGCATTTTGAGAAATAGTGCTAGTGTCCACATGAGGCTCACAAGATGTTACCTTTATAGATATAGCCTCATGAGCTAACTTTAGGCGAGCATGGGACACTAGAAGATCCTCATTAGAGCTAGATAGCTTTTCATGACTTTCTTCCAATTTCCAATACTTGCTAGTTAGCAACTCAAGTTGAGCCCTTAGCTCAACATTCTCCTTCAAAATAGATGCTTCACAAGAAGTAGAGTTAGTAGCACATGCATCATTATCATTACCAATAGGATAAGACAACTTGGCAAGAGCGAGGTCACGTTCTTTAGTGAGTTTAGAAATAATTTCATTACATGACTCCTCAATGGATTCAAGCTTCTCCTCAAGAGAAACCCGAAGCTCTTGCTCTTCCTTTAGAGCACATTTTAAATCATGGATATCATTGGCATACTCACGCTCAAGAGAAAACATTTTATCAATTTGTTCTTCCTTCATCTCAATGAGTTTCGTGCTCTCAATAGCACAGCTCATGATTTCAAAGAAGTTGGGCAAAACATTTTTATGGTTATGAAAGCATCAAAGACCACCTTACCCTTCTTGTTTAAATACTCAATATAGTCTTCTTCATTTTCCTCATCCTCACCATTGTCCTCAACATCATTATGATTTGAAGATCTAGCCATAAGGCATATGTTGGAACCGTGAGAAGAAGAAGATGAAGAAATACTTGAAGCTGCATTCAAGATCTTGTCTTGGCCCAAAGACTCTTCGGTTTCCTCTATATGGTTAGCATCACAAATACTAGAGGAAATAGAAGCATTTGTATCATGGCAACAAGACAAAGCAAGCATATCATCATGAGATTTATTCAAGAAATTTACACATGATATGCAAGGACTATCAACACAAGCATGTAAAACATTTATGGGGCTACAAGTGTTTAAGTCCAAAGATGAAGCATTGCAATGAGATAGAGATGAAGGATCATCAAAAGTAAGCATACTATCACCATTGCAAGTTTCATCACCACTCACCATATCATTACCTTGTGTCTTGCCACACTTTGGTGATGTGGATGAAAGTTCATTGTGGCCGGAAGTGGAAGGAATACAATCATCCCCAATAATCTTGGACACACCATATTTTTCTTGAAGCTTTGTCCATATCTCATGAGCGCTCCGAAAAGGCGTGATGGAGAAGGTAACTACATCGTTCAAAGCATTAACAATCACATGAGTAGCTTGAGCATTGAGATACAAGTTTTTCTCATCCTCTAAAGATAGATTTTGAGTATCCTTTGGAGGAGAAAAACCCGCATCTACAATTCGCTCCATAGATGGGTCCATGACCCGAAAATAATTAAGCATGTGAATTTTCCAAGTATCATAATTTATGCCATCAAATATAGAAGTGTTATTGTGCACTAATCCCCTAGCCGACATCTTTGCTCTCAAGGCGGTGAAGCCTAAAATGAGAGACCGGGCTCTGATACCAATTGAAAGGACACAGATGTCGCCTAGAGGGGGGGTGAATAGGCGATATCAAATTTTACGAATGGCTTGAACAAAAGCGGAATTAAACTAGCGTTTATTTTGTCAAGCACACAAAACCTAAAAAAAACTAGGCTCACCTATGTGCATCAACAACTTATGCTAAGCAATACAAGTAACAAGGTGATAGCAAGATATATGACTTCAAGCACGAAGGCTATCACAATGTAAAGTGCATAAGTAAAGAGCTCGGGTATAGAAATAACCGAGGCACGAGGAGACGATGATGTATTCCCGAGTTCCTCCCTTGAAAGGGAGTACGTCTCGTTGGAGGGGTGTGGTATCGCCACAAAGGCCTAACCAACGCCACAAAGGCCTCACCCTATTCTCTGGTGTGAGCTTGCGCCACAAAGGCTGTAACATCCCAAATTTCCAAATATAAAATTTTCATCATGCATTCATGGCATATTGCATTTCAAGATCATTTCCAAAGTTTTGAATCTTATTCCTTTAAAGAATATTGCTTTCAAATGCCTTTTTACCCCAAATTTTAGAAACAAAAGGAGTTTCAGAAAGAAAGTAATTTAAAATGAGTTCCATTGGTTATGGAGCTATTTTATTATCCTTTAGTAATTTTGAGAACCAAATATTGGGAAGTTATTAAACTTAACTTCCTAGTTATTGGACTCTATATTTAAAGTTCTTACAAATTATTATTTTTTTCCTTTCCAACATATCACTAAATCTTTGGTCTTAGGTTGTGATCACACCTTTTAAAGACCAAAAGTGGTCAGCTTTGATTTTATTCAAATCAGAATAGAATAGCTTTTTAAAAAACCCAAAACAGAAATCAGAAACAAAAGAAAAAGAAAGCAGAAGAAAAAAATAAAAATAAAAGGAAGAAGCCAGCAAGCCCACTTGGGCCATACCCGGGAAACCAGCCGGCCCAGACCGCCCCCGAAACAGCCCAGCTAACCTCACCCCTCTCTCTCTCCGCCATGCGGGCCCCACCTATCATCCCTCTCCCCGCAATCCCCTCTCCCTCCCAGTAACGCTCGCCGGCGTTACTCACCGGCGTTACTCGCGTCTTAACTGGCCATCAAGACCGTCCCTATAAAGCCCAGCACCCCCTCTCCCTTCTCCTCCCTCCCTCTTCTCGACACGGGCCGCCAGGCTGCTGGAATTCCTCGCCGGAGACCGTGCAGACCGCCGCCAATTTTCGTTGGTATCCACGCGGTGAAGCTAACCGCACTCCCTCTCTTGTCTCTCACACTTTCTCTCCCTCGTGCGCTCTTTCTAACCGACGGCCGGACAAATTTCCTCCGCAGGACCTCGCCGTTGACGCCACCCGAAGCCGTCGTCGCCTCCAGCCGCACATCGCCGTCGTCTAGGGAGGCGCCAGCCATCGACTGACCACAGATTCGAGGTCACCGTCGTCCGCTGAACACCGTCCACCACTCCATCGCCGACGTTCTTCATCGGAATCGCGCCGCCGTCGACCACCAGGACCGTTACCTCGCCGGACTGCTTCGCCGGTGAGCCCTCCACCTCCTGCCCTTTTTCCTGCCCTCGGATCTGCATTGCACGGCCGATAATAGAAGAAGCTCACCGAATCGGTATCGACCAATAGGGCTGCGCTACGTCGACTGCCCAGACAGCCCCTCCCCAGTCAAACCAGTCAAATCAATTTCAATTTCGAATTCGAATCTCAGATTTGATGCAGATCTTGTAAAATCGATAGAAAATAGAATACTTAACCAAAAATTACAAATAATACTTCGTTGGAATTCTTAGGATGTGTAGAATCCAGTAATGTAATAAAACTTGTTATTTTTTGGGTTCATTACGAATCTATTGTCAGATCTGAATCAAACCTTGGTTAACTTAATAAATTCATAACTTTTGTTCTATGAGTCCAAATGCTACAAATTTGTAGTCTATGGAATCCTTGGAACAATTAGAACACTCCAGAAGCAAAAGTTTTCAAAGTTAATACGTGCACAAACTTGCTACTGTTAAATATGTTCAAATCACTATTTTCATTGCCATTTGATTTCTAAAAACTATTTTTGAGTGAAACCACTTGCAGTGGCTTCAAGTTACTGTCACTTAACCAGTGGTAGCTCAAACTTATTTTTGCAGTACATACCAAACCAGAACCTTTTTTTCCAAAGTGTTATCCTAGTGTATCAAATGAACACTTTTGTTCAATGCTTTGTTAATTAGTAAATAAAATCCTTTCTAACTCCACACTTGTTTTCAAAAGCATCATGTTCCATCTTATACAACATTTTCACACACTCACTTAGTGTGTGAAATTAAAATGACATTTGCATACATGCATACATGTCTATGATTGTCATTAGAAATAGATTATTGATTGCTTGAATGTTTGGACTGAATAGATTGTGAAGAGGAGCAAGGCTACTTTTGTGACTGTTGTGAGTGTGCAAGCTGTTACCAAGGCAAGTGACACACATGTCCCTTACCCATTTTTACTTATGCATTAGTGTATTCACCTCTTGTAGTATGCATGATAGGTGATTTATTCAACTGTTTTACCAATGCTTAGATCCTAGTAGTGTGTAGCAATCCCTCAAACCCCACCTGTTAGGATGCTAAATACTTTGAAAAATATTGATGCCATGCTTTGATCACTTGATAAAGGCGTTTTGTGAACAAATTAAGAACTTCAACTAAAATGAAACACTTGGGTGGATTGGTTTGATAAGAGGCGGCGATGGAGGTGACTTCTGGGACACATGCCTCGTCGAGAGGATGTGGGTTCAGAATGTCACTCGGGATGGCCACCCAGGAACAAAGAGGTTAACATGTCTTCCATGCTTAGTGTACTTCCAGTGCAGCCTTATGACATTATGGGCTCTGTCTTGACTGATTAGATGTGGAAGTGCAACTTGTGTGCAAGAAGATGGTGGTAGTTGAATTATAGGCTGGGAACGGATCTTGCCAGTTAGTTGCCCTCTCCTCTAAAAGGTCTCGTTTCATTTTATGTATGGGCATAAAATGAATCGTAAGGTGAAAGTGCACAACCCTTGCAAGGTGTCTAAACTAATCGATTAGCCGAGTCCTCGGAATGGACAATTGAGTCTCTAGACATGGAATGTACGGAAGTATCTCATCACCGATTCCGAATGAATAAAATTCTGTCTAGAAACCCCTAGGTAGGAACTAAGGACCATGTACTCCGAGGGGTGGTGGTGCCTGAGGTTCCAACTTCGTTGAATTGCGCCCAGTGCTACATAACTTGTAACTATGTAGTATTTGGGGGTTATTTCCACCCTTTGAAAATAAAATCTTCGAAATAAAATCTTGATTTTTAAAATAGGACAAAATTGGCTTTATGCAAATATAGCCCAGAGATCCACCAGCCAAATAGCATGTAACTAGTTCTTTCACAACTGCCACCAAATATGTGTCATTTGCCAGTACGTCATTGTACTGACCCCCATTCATGGGGCTGCATAATCAAATGTGCAGGTTCGTCTGATGAGGAGTGAAGTGTTAGGATCTCGAGTCTACATACCAACATGACTGCCTGTGGCGCATGCTGAAGATGGAGGCTCGCTACTATTATAGTTCCATTGTGCTTAAGTTGAACTCTGTTTTCCTTGTCGGTCTATGAGACTGAGGATTTGTAATAATTTGTGAGACTTATGTATCTGGATCTGCATGTAATCTTGATACTATGCGATGATTACTATATTTTGTTCTGTGGTGCTATCATTGATCCAGGGAATAGCACATAACACAGGTGTTCCACCTTAATCCAAAGGTGGGGCGTCACAAAGGCCTAGCTCACTCTTCCACTAAGGGGTTCCTCAAGGCGGAACCGGGCCTTTACACAAATCTTGGGGCACACATCCATAACTTAATTGGAGGCTCCCAAGGATAGCCACCAAGGCACCACAAAGCCACAAAGCCGTCTAGGGTTCCAAGAACCCAAGAGTAATAAGCTCACAAACTTTCACTTACTCGAATCTCCGGGGAGAACTCAAACCGATGCAACCTATGCAATGGCAAGGGCACACAAAGTGCTCAAATCCTTCTCACCCAAATCTCACCAAAGCAACTAATGCTATGGAGAGATATGAGAGGAAGAACAAAGGAAATCCACAAAGAACTTCAAGATCTAGATCCTCTATGTTCCCCTCACTTAGAGGAGAGATAGATTGGTGGAAATATAGATCTAGATCTCCTCTCTCTTTTCCCTAAAAAATATGCAAGAATCATGGGAGGAATGGAGGAGGGAGGGCAAGCTTGCAAAGTCAACAATGGAGGAGAGAGAAGCCCAATTCGTGGCTGTTCCAAGGAGGAAGAAGGGGTATTTATACCCCCCCCCCCTCCAAAATCTGACCGTTACAGCCACTTATACCGGCTAAAGCCGGACTTAACACCCGGCCTAAAAAGTCCGGCCCTGGCCAGAAATAGCCGGACAAAAAGCTGGGTTGCAATAGAGAGGCATTGCCCTCTCGAAATCTGGGCAGTCCGGCTAAAGCCGGCCCTCAGACCGGCTATTTCCGGCCCCGGGCCGGCTATTTCCGCCCCAACTGAAACAGCAGAAATACCAAAACAAAAACGGCAATAACTTGAGCATCCGGACTCCGTTTTCGATGATCTTGGGCTCGTTGGAATCACAACAACAAGCTCTACAACTTCATCCATAGAAACATCATAGTACTAAAAAGGAGGATGAAACCAAATGATAAAAGGTTTGACTTCTCTTTGAAGACAAATCGGTAAAACCTCCAAACATCAAAAACGCAATAAGAGTTTCATGCGAAATCCGTTTTTGATGAGCTAGAGCTTGTCATGGAAATAACCACAAGCTCTAAAACCTCACATGGATAAAACCCAAATAAGAACCAAGAAAGATGATGCCAAGTATGCAAAGGTTTGAGCTCTCTTCGAACGATACAATTAAGTTACTCACTCGAGAGCCCCTCTTGATAGTACTGCTACCGATCCTATAACCCAGTCTCACAACAAACACCATGAGACCGGTAAGAAATAACCCTAGCACTATCATACCTTTGCCTTGAGCATTCCACTTGAGGTGGATAATGACGATCTTGATCTTCTCAAGTTGGACCACCTTTCTTGATTGAGCTTGCTTGATGAAGTCTTGCGGATTGCTCCCCCATACTCTACTATGGAAGAGACTCTCTTTAAGCATATCTTCACATATGCATGATCACAATATAGATGGCAAGCTTCAAGCATATGTTCTCTTCTAGTTGCTCATCTTGAACTTGCGCTTTGACTTGATCAATCCTCTAATCAATTCTTCTTTCTCCGTAATGATGGTGTCTTGAGGATACACATGAGAGCTCACTCAATCTTATTCTTCAAGACACACTTGACATAAGCTCAACTCCCTTAAGACCAATCTTTGGATCACTCCTTGAATAACACCTTGGTCAACACATAATCTTCTTCTTACAACCTTGACTCCAACAAATGGTTCAAGCATTGTCTATGGACAAGTCCTACACATATAACTCAATACAACCATTAGTCCATAGGGATTGTCATTAATTACCAAAACCACACATGGGGCTCCATATGATCTTTCAATCTCCGCCATTTTGGTAATTGATGACAATCTCTTTGAGAGGGTTTATAAAATGAATTCAAAGAACTAAAATGGTTATACTAACATCAAATACTACAAAAGTATGTGATGTTAGTAAAACCACCATATATAGAGCAAACTCCCCCACAATCTATGCATGTGTGAATGATCTTGATTTCATTGCATATATTGCCAACCAAGGTTGTTGGTGGAGTTTCCACTATATACTCAACCATGCAAAGCATGCAAGGCAAATGCTTAAGAACAAACCAAAGCATAAAAGCTAATTCCCTTTAAACCCACGAAACTTCTCCCCCATTGGCATCCATTGCCAAAATGGGCAAAAAACTTAGAAGGCCAATATAGTGTGAGTTCCTCCAAAACGGTGTGCATATCCAAAAGAAATAAGTGAAGACACATGCACATATACAAAGACAAATATATGAAGGAAACCAAACTATATTGAGGATCAAAGATTGCAAAAAAATAAGATAACATGATGGATAAACTTCAACAAATGAAGAGAGCAATCAAACAATCCAAATAATAAATTGAATAAAGATATTATGATAAGATCGAAAAGGTGCTCTAAATAATATGAGGAAGCTCCCCAAGGTGTGTGCACAAAATATTCTATTTGAGTTGAAGTATAAGGTGCACACACATGGAATCATCACTCCCTCAATATTATTCAAAACAAAATGATACCAAGTGAAATTAAATACTATGCTAACCGCAAAATGGTGCTTTAAATGAAATGAGGAAACTCCCCAAGGTACGTGCAAAAATTGGAATATTTGTATTTGAATACAATTTGCACAACATCGAGTCCTCACTCCCTCAATAACATTTAAAACGCAACCATTTGCAAGAGATCATAGAGAAGAAATTAAGCTTACACTTGCATCAAACAAATGGTTGAGCAACAAGCAAGGGACAATATATAAAAAGGCTCAACCAAAGGAATGTGTGATAGGAATGACAAAGAATATTATAAGACTAACACAAGGGTAAGCATAGAGCATCCACATAGTCTTCAATGAATGATATTGCTTAGCATTCCATCCTAACACATAAGGTTCAAATAAGATGTCAAATAATGAGATATCATCTCTCATGTGTATAAGTTTCTACGTAGACAATATCACAAAGATAATTATCCAAAGAAATATGTACACACAAAATAGATACTAAGAATAGAACATGATATCCAAAATGAAGTCATGCAATATACCAATGAGATTTTTGCTTTTAAAGCATGGCCAAAGGCTCAATTTATCTTATTGTATATTGACGAACTTCAACCACCAACATGTCAAAGACATCACAAATATTAACAAGGGAAAGAAGATAGTTGGGATGCTTTGATAAAAACAACAAGTATCATAATGAGGAATACCAAACGGAAGAAATAAATTTGCAATTTCATCAATATTGCACATGTGAGCTTATTGAGGAATTGATATGTAAAAAGATTGCTAAGTTGACATATATGGGATAGGAGAATCATGACCATGATTTTTAGATGTTCCCAATAATATGTCCTCATCTCAACTTGCTCACATTTGCAATAAAGAGGTTTCATTAGAATCCTTGCAAGAACCACATGGTTTTCAAATAAAGATATCCATGCCAAGAAACAACCTACACAAGGTTGGACGCTAGAAAAGTATGCATAAAAAGATACTTGTTACCGAGATATTAAAGGTAGGATGTAGTAGATAGGAGTTCTTCAATAATCCTAGCTTGCCTCAAATTATCATTTAGTCACCACTTCATCCTTATTATTGAGACAAGCACCAATATATCTCCATGTACCTAAAACAAAGTTCAAGTACAAGATGGTCCCCAAACTCATTGGGTCCAAAGTAGTTAGAAACTACAACATATAGGACAAACTCCACATAAATCTGTGTATATATATATGAAATAGAATTTCATGCACATCTTAGCCAATTTAGGATTTGATGGAGCTTCTCCTATATATTTGATCAAAGAAAGCAAAAGCATGCCATACAATATACATTTAGTAAACATGCATGCACAAGACTTTCAAGAGCCAAAGGAGATACAATTTGGACAAAACACCAAGAAGGACAAGCGAGCACGCAAAATTGTGAAGCTATAAAAGGTTACCCAAATTATATCAAAGAATCAAATCAACACAAGATTGACTCCAAAGTTCAACTAGTGAACCAAGCAAAAGCCAATGAGCATAAAGCATAACTAAAACACACACATGCTCAAAGTCATAACTCATTTTAAGAGTAAGAAATAAATAATAAGGACTGAGATCACCCACTCCCAAAGAGATCAAGGTTCAAACAAATAAACCAAACTCTCCACACTTTTTATGATGGCACACTAAGTACCAAAAAGAAAAGATTTGTCTTCCAACAAAAAACCAATACCAATTGAAATAAGCACAAAGAGTGTGTTATAACAAATATAGGAGAGCTCCCCCAAGATTAGTGCATTATTTATGATTTTGCATTTGAATACAAAATGCACACAAGTGGGATCATCACATCTACCTACATATAAATAACACAAAACAAGTTCAACGAAATCAAATGGAATAACAAAAGTCATGGAAGACAATGGGAGCTAAAACAAATACATTTTTGGCTAGAGATAGGGCAATTAAAAGCAATAGCCAATGTAAAGATGATAAATATACATGTGCCACATGATATAGTACCAATTGTCCAAGAACAAGAGGTATTTGGATTTATTTCCCGGTGGTAGTTTACATATAAATCCAAGATCATCTTCACAACAAAGAAGCATACGGAGAAGGATAAGAATTAATCACCATGCTAAAGAAGATATTCTTGATAGACTCAAATAGTTAAACAATCATGCAAAGCAATGATTAAGATAACTTGAAGCTAATGGTTTTCCAACTTTGATGTAGAATTCCACATTTTAGGAAAACCCTATCAAGAAAGTATCTCACAAACAAGATCCAAAACATGAGCAATAAAACAATTTGGCAAATTGGAACTTGTTTGAGAAAACATGCCACATAGAAGCAAGATAATTTACAATATCAACACTCTGTGACACGACCTCAAATATACACATTATATTGGTTTGTAGTATGCACAAAGCATATTACTCCCCCATAATATGATAAAGTATTTATTTTCACAAGAGGCAAATAAAATCCAACAAGATGATTAATGGCCATTATAGAATTTGAATTTCTCATGAGAATGACATACCACATAGAAACTAGATAATCTTTAAATATCAACACTAAGTGGTATTCCTCATGTACACACATTTTTAGGATTGTGAAGTGCAAAGCATATCACTCCCCCAAAATGGGATGGTCCAATAATCTCTCACAAGAGCCAAGTAAGATAAAACGAGATGCAAAAGGCTCAACAAGAACAACCGTACATGGTGTGCAAACCAACATGCACATACTTGATTACTCAAAATGAAGCAAGTAGGAAGCACAACATATACAAACACATGCAAGATACAAAACCCAACACATGTAAAGGGGCGAGTAACTTTCAATGTAGATAAGTTGAATACATGTTACCGCAAGGAGGAACATTGGATATATGATAGACACAAGATAATCCACTTGACTTGACTTGAGAAAATATAATTGATGAAGATCCCTTAATTCTTCATGATATGGCCAAGTCTCCAATGCCCTCCAACAACACCTATTGTTCAAGTAATGGCTTGTTGGTCCCCAACTAAGTTGGGTTCTAAGAAGTTAGAAACAATAGGTTTGGCAACCCAAATGGTTCTTTTCTTGACACCACTTTGAGCGCCAACAAATTTGGCAAACACATTGCCAACCTTATCCTTGCAAAGTGAATAAACATCTTCAATTATGATAGGGTTGGATGAGTTACCACTAGTGCATGAAGAATATAGGTGACCCTTCTCATGGCATATGTAGCAAGTTCTTTTCTTCACCTTCTTCTCACTTGATTTCTCCACAAGGGGAGCATTAGCTTGATTTTTCTTGGGAAGTGACCTTTCTTCAACTCGAGGTTGAGCATGGTCTTGAACTTGAGGCCGCTTCCCTTGTTGCTTCTTACTAAGAGGCTTCTTCTTCAAAGGACAAGATCTAACATGGTGCCCTTCAATTTTGCACTTGAAGCAAACAATCTTGGCCAAATTCTTGAATTGTTCTTGGCCCTTCTTCTTGTTTATCTTGGACTTGTTCTTGTTATTAGATTTGAATCCAACTCCACTCTTGTCATTGGGGGATTTTTGCATACTCAAAATCTTGTTGAGTATGGACTTTCCTTCATGACAATTTTCCAAGTCTTTCTTCAATGAAGTAACTTGGGCCTTGAGCTCTTCGATTTCCTCTACATGGTTAGTGACAACACAAGTACTAGTGGAAGTAGAGGCTTCATTGTTAGAGCAACAAGACAAGGAGGGTAATTCATCACTAGATGTAGCAATAGTATGAGTGGATGAATTACTAGGACTAGCACATGTCAATATAGCATTTTGAGAAATAGTGCTAGTATCCACATGAGGCTCACAAGATGTTACCTTTATAGATATAGCCTCATGAGCTAACTTTAGGCGAGCATGGGACACTAGAAGATCCTCATTAGAGCTAGATAGCTTTTCATGACTTTCTTCCAATTTCCCATACTTGCTAGTTAGCAACTCAAGTTGAGCCCTTAGCTCAACATTCTCCTTCAAAATAGATGCTTCACAAGAAGTAGAGTTAGTAGCACATGCATCATTATCATTACCAATAGGATAAGACAACTTGGCAAGAGCGAGGTCACGTTCTTTAGTGAGTTTAGAAATAATTTCATTACATGACTCCTCAATGGATTCAAGCTTCTCCTCAAGAGAAATCCGAAGCTCTTGCTCTTCCTCTAGAGCACATTTTAAATCATGGATATCATTGGCATACTCACGCTCAAGAGAAAACATTTTATCAATTTGTTCTTCCTTCATCTCAATGAGTTTCGTGCTCTCAATAGCACAACTCATGATTTCAAAGAAGTTGGGCAAAACATTTTTATGGTTATGAAAGCATCAAAGACCACCTTACCCTTGTTGTTTAAATACTCAATATAGTCTTCTTCATTTTTCTCATCCTCACCATTGTCCTCAACATCATTATGATTTGAAGATCTAGCCATAAGGCATATGTTGGAACCGTGAGAAGAAGAAGATGAAGAAATACTTGAAGCTGCATTCAAGATCTTGTCTTGGCCCAAAGACTCTTCGGTTTCCTCTATATGGTTAGCATCACAAATACTAGAGGAAATAGAAGCATTTGTATCATGGCAACAAGACAAAGCAAGCATATCATCATGAGATTTATTCAAGAAATTTACACATGATATGCAAGGACTATCAACACAAGCATGTAAAACATTTATGGGGCTACAAGTGTTTAAGTCCAAAGATGAAGCATTGCAATGAGATAGAGATGAAGGATCATCAAAAGTAAGCATACTATCACCATTGCAAGTTTCATCACCACTCACCATATCATTACCTTGTGTCTTGCCACACTTTAGTGAAGTGGATGAAAGTTCATTGTGGCCGGAAGTGGAAGGAATACAATCATCCCCAATAATCTTGGACACACCATATTTTTCTTGAAGCTTTGTCCATATCTCATGAGCGCTCCGAAAAGGCGTGATGGAGAAGGTAACTACATCGCTCAAAGCATTAACAATCACATGAGTAGCTTGAGCATTGAGATACAAGTTTTTCTCATCCTCTAAAGATAGATTTTGAGTATCCTTTGGAGGAGAAAAACCCGCATCTACAATTCGCTCCATAGATGGGTCCATGACCCGAAAATAATTAAGCATGTGAATTTTCCAAGTATCATAATTTATGCCATCAAATATAGAAGTGTTATTGTGCACTAATCCCCTAGCCGACATCTTTGCTCTCAAGGCGGTGAAGCCTAAAATGAGAGACCGGGCTCTGATACCAATTGAAAGGACACAGATGTCGCCTGGAGGGGGGTGAATAGGCGATATCAAATTTTACGAATGGCTTGAACAAAAGCGGAATTAAACTAGCGTTTATTTTGTCAAGCACACAAAACCTAAAAAAAACTAGGCTCACATATGTGCATCAACAACTTATGCTAAGCAATACAAGTAACAAGGTGATAGCAAGATATATGACTTCAAGCACGAAGGCTATCACAATGTAAAGTGCATAAGTAAAGAGCTCGGGTATAGAAATAACCGAGGCACGAGGAGACGATGATGTATTCCCGAATTCCTCCCTTGAAAGGGAGTACGTCTCATTGGAGGGGTGTGGTATCGCCACAAAGGCCTAACCAACGCCACAAAGGCCTCACCCTATTCTCTGGTGTGAGCTTGCGCCACAAAGGCCTAGCTCACTCTTCCACTAAGGGGTTCCTTAAGGCGGAACCGGGCCTTTACACAAATCTTGGGGCACACATCCATAACTTAATTGGAGGCTCCCAAGGATAGCCACCAAGGCACCACAAAGCCACAAAGCCGTCTAGGGTTCCAAGAACCCAAGAGTAATAAGCTCACAAACTTTCACTTACTCGAATCTCTGGGGAGAACTCGAACCGATGCAACCTATGCAATGGCCAGGGCACACAAAGTGCTCAAATCCTTCTCACACAAATCTCACCAAAGCAACTAATGCTATGGAGAGATATGAGAGGAAGAACAAAGGAAATCCACAAAGAACTTCAAGATCTAGATCCTCTATGTTCCCCTCACTTAGAGGAGAGATGGATTGGTGGAAATATAGATCTAGATCTCCTCTCTCTTTTCCCTCAAAAATATGCAAGAATCATGGGAGGAATGGAGGAGGAAGGGCAAGCTTGCAAAGTCAACAATGGAGGAGAGAGAAGCCCAATTCGTGGCTGTTCCAAGGAGGAAGAAGGGGTATTTATACCCCCGTCCAAAATCTGACCGTTACAGCCACTTACACCGGCTAAAGCCAGACTTAACACCGGCTATAGCCGTCCTAAAAAGTCCGGCCCTGGCCAGAAATAGCCGGACAAAAAGCCGGGTTGCAATAGAGAGGCATTGCCCTCTCGAAATCTGGGCAGTCTGGCTAAAGCCGGCCCTCAGACCGGCTAAAGCCGGTCTGACCGGCTATTTCCGGCCCCGGGCCGGCTATTTCCACCCCAACTGAAACAGCAAAAATACCAAAATGAAAACGGCAATAACTTGAGCATCCAGACTCTGTTTTCGATGATCTTGGGCTCGTTGGAATCACAACAACAAGCTCTACAAATTCATCCATAGAAACATCATAGTCCTAAAAAGGAGGATGAAACCAAATGATAAAAGGTTTGACTTCTCTTTGAAGACAAATCGGTAAAACCTCCAAACATCAAAAACGCAATAAGAGTTTCATGCGAAATCCGTTTTTGATGAGCTAGAGCTTGTCATGGAAATAACCATAAGCTATAAAACCTCACATGGATAAAACCCAAATAAGAACCAAGAAAGATGATGCCAAGTATGCAAAGGTTTGAGCTCTCTTCGAACGATACAATTAAGTTACTCACTCGAGAGCCCCTCTTGATAGTACTGCTACCGATCCTATAACCCAGTCTCACAACAAACACCATGAGACCGGTAAGAAATAACCCTAGCACTATCATACCTTTGCCTTGAGCATTCCACTTGAGGTGGATAATGACGATCTTGATCTTCTCAAGTTGGACCACCTTTCTTGATTGAGCTTGCTTGGTGAAGTCTTGCGGATTGCTCCCCCATACTCTACTATGGAAGAGACTCTCTTTAAGCATATCTTCACATATGCATGATCACAATATAGATGGCAAGCTTCAAGCATATGTTCTCTTCTAGTTGCTCATCTTGAACTTGCACTTTGACTTGATCAATCCTCGAATCAATTCTTCTTTCTCCGTAATGATGGTGCCTTGAGGATACACATGAGAGCTCACTCAATCTTATTCTTCAAGACACACTTGACATAAGCTCAACTCCCTTAAGACCAATCTTTGGATCACTCCTTGAATAACACCTTGGTCAACACATAATCTTCTTCTTACAACCTTAACTCCAACAAATGGTTCAAGCATTGTCTATGGACAAGTCCTACACATATAACTCAATACAACCATTAGTCCATAGGGATTGTCATTAATTACGAAAACCACACATGGGGCTCCATATGATCTTTCAAAAACTATATTGATTAATATTCTTTTTACATATTTTAGAATCTGATAAAACTTTGAATATGAAAAGTGTTTGAAATTGAGTAACTAATTCAAAACCATTTTCTATTTTCAAACCAGAAGATTATAATATGTTTGAGATTTCCCAACCCTTTACCCAACACTGTTAGAGGAGATGGAGTCTTTCACGGGCTTGCAGGGAAATTTTTCCGAGGCGGAGCTTCCGAAGATGCCGTAGGGCGTGAGCACCAACAACATCTTCGAGAAGCTCCGCCACGGTAGGTTTCCCAACCCTTTCCCCAACATTGTTAGAGGAGATGGAGTCTTTCACGGGCTTGCAAGGAAATTTTTCCGAGGCGGAGCTTTCAAAGATGCCGTAGGGCGTGAGCACCAATGACATCTTCGAGAAGCTCCGCCACGGTAGATTTCCCAACCCTTTCCCCAACACTATTAGAGGAGATGGAGTCTTTCACGGGCTTACAGGGAAATTTTTCCGAGGCGGAGCTTCCGAAGATGGCGTAGAGCGTGAGCACCAACGACATCTTCGAGAAGCTCCGCCACGGTAGGTTTCCCAACCCTTTCCCCAACACTGTTAGAGGAGATGGAGTCTTTCACGGGCTTACAGGGAAATTTTTCCGAGGCAGAGCTTCCGAAGATGCCATAGGGCATGAGCACCAACGACATCTTCGAGAAGCTCCGCCACGATAGATTTCCCAACCCTTTCCCCAACACTATTAGAGGAGATGGAGTCTTTCACAGGCTTGCAGGGAAATTTTTCCGAGGCGGAGCTTCCGAAGATGCCGTAGGACGTGAGCACCAACGACATCTTCGAGAAGCTCCGCCACGGTAGATTTCCCAACCCTTTCCCCAACACTATTAGAGGAGATGGAGTCTTTCATAGGCTTGCAGGGAAATTTGTCCGAGGCAGAGCTTCCGAAGATGACGTAGGGCATGAGCACCAACGACATCTTTGAGAAGCTCCGCCATGGTAGATTTCCCAACCCTTTCCTCCATCCATGGGGATGAAACTCTCCCTGCCTTCTACGTTGGCTTGTTGAGATGCTTGCCATGGCATATCGATGCTCCTTTTATAGGCACGGCGCCGCTTCTACTTTGTCTTGTTCCTCTGACAGGGGTGTCGTGCGCTACATGCTTTATCTCATCGAGCAGTGCATCCACCCACGCGTCCTTATCCTGCTGATAGCTTTAGTCTCGGTTGCACCCACCAGCCGGGACTAAAGGTCACTCACACATCCTTATCCCACTGACAGTTTTGTTAGATGACACAAAAACCACCTTTAGTCCCAGTTGTACCCACCAGCCGGGACTAAAGTTTTGTTAACTTATTCTAACTTATCAAAATATTATTAACTTATTAGAACAATACATTACATAAAATGTTTAATACATGATTACACATCATTTCTTCGCTAGTGTCCCTTGCTTACGATTGTGGCGTAACCATGGAGAATCTTCATCATTTAACTTGAGGCTTGTGTCAGTGTTCACTCTGAAGGGCGGAATTTCACCAAACTGATTATAATCTTGTGACATGTCTGTCTTGTCCTCCACTCCCACGATGGTTCTTTTCCCTGAAAGAACTATGTGGCGCTTTGGTTCATCACATGATGTATTCGCTTTGGTTCTTTTTCTTGGTTTGCTAGTCATGTCCTTCACATAGAAAACCTGAGCCACATCTTTGGCTAGGACGAATGGTTCATCAAGGTACCCTAGATTGTTGAGATCCACCGTTGTCATTCCGTACTGCTCGTCCAACTTTACCCCGCCTCCTGTCATCTTCACCCATTTGCACCGAAACAAAGGAACCTTAAAGTTAGGTCCATAATCAAGCTCCCATATCTCCTCTATATAACCATAATATGTGTCCGTTCGCCCTTTGCCAGTTACTGCATCAAAGAGGACACCACTATTTTGGTTGGTGCTCTTTTTATCTTGGGCGACCATGTAAAATGTATTCGCATTTATCTCGTACCCTTGGAAAGTCAATATAATCGAAGATGGTAATTTGGCCAGCAAGTACAGCTGCTCTTCAACAACATTATCATTCATGAGACGTCTTTGCAACCAAACGCCGAAAGTCGCCATGTGGAGCTGTAAAACAAAGGACTCAGACTGCCCTGGGTTTGCTTGGCGTACAATATTCTTGTATTCCTCACTGTACGGAGCCACCAAGAGGGAATTTTGTAGAACTGTGTAGTGTGCTTGAGTCAAAGAATGATCATCCCTACATATCATTGGTTTCTTTCTGATCGTGCCTTTTCCACTCAAAAAGGTGAGAATCCAGCTGGGACCTTGATACTGTTCAGGCATTCAAAAAAGGTGATCTTCTCTTCTTTAGTAAGAGCGTAGCTGGCGCGACCTTGAAATAGTTTTGGATGTCGGTCTTCTGGGTCTTTCACACATTGCAGGTCCTGTCGAGCTTCCTTTGTATCTTTTGTCTTCCCATACACACCCAAGAATCCTAGTAGGCTCACGCAAAGATTCTTCGTCACATGCATCACGTCGATTGCAGAGCGGACTTCTAGGAATTTCCAATACTCAAGCTCCCAAAATATAGATTTCTTCTTCCATATGGGTGCGTGTCTGTCTGCGTCATGCGGAACAGATTGTCTGCCAAGACCCTTTCCAAAGATTACTTCTATATCTTTGACCATATCAAATACATCATCACCAGTATGTTTCTTAGGCTTGTCCCGGTGATCTGCCTTACCGTTGAAATGCTTGCCTTTTTTTCTTACGGCATGAGTTTTGCTAAGAAATCGACGGTGCGATAGGTACACATTCTTCTTACAATTAGCTAAATATATACTTTCAGTCTCTTGTAAACAGTGTGTGCATGCCTTGTATCCCTTGTTTGTCTGTTCTGAAATGTTACTAAGAGTAGGCCAATCATTGATGGTAACGAACAGCAATGCTCATAAGTCAAATTCCTCTTGTTTGTGCTCATCCCACACACATACACCTGGTTTGGCCCACAGATGTAAAAGTTCATCAACTAATGGCCTTAGGTACACATCAATATCGTTGCCGGGTTGCTTCGGACCTTGGATGAGCACTGACATCATAATGAACTTCCGCTTCATGCACAACCAAGGAGGAAGGTTATAGATGCATAGAGTCACGGGCTAGGTGCTATGACTGGAGCTCTGCTCCCCAAAAGGATTGAAGCCATCTGTACTTAGACCAAACCATATGTTCCTTGCGTCACCTGCAAAATCTTTGAACTTATTGTCGATCTTTCTCCATTGAGACCCATCAGCGGGGTGTCTCAACATCCCGTCTGACAAACGGTCCTCTTTGTGCCATCGCAATAACTTGGCATGCTCTTTGCACCGAAACAAATGTTTCAACCATGGTACTATAGGAGCATACCACATCACCTTGGCAGGAACCCTCTTCCTGGGGGGCTTGCCCTCAACATCACCAGAGTCATCTCCTCTGATCTTATACCGCAATGTAGTGCATATCGGGCATTCAGTCAAATTCTCGTAGTCACCACGATAGAGGATGCAGTCATTAGGACATGCATGTATCTTCTGAACCTCTAAACCTAGAGGGCAGACAATCTTCTTGGCTTCATACGTACTGGTGGGCAATTCGTTATCCTTTGGAAGCATATTCCTCATCATTTTCAGCAACTTTTCAAATCCGGAGTCAGATAGACCTTCATCTGCCTTCCATTTTAGCAATTCAAGTGTGCTATCCAGCTTTTTCAGACCATTTTGGCAGTTTGGGTATAAGGACTTTTTGTGATCCTCTAACATGCGATCCAACTTCTCCCTCTCCTTATTAGTTTCGCATTCTCTCCGTGCATCAGAAATGGTCCGACCGAGATCATCAGGGGGCTCATCATGTGTGTCTCCTTCAGCTTCCTCTTCAGCTCCCCCTTCAGCTTCTCCCATGAAAGTATCACCGTATTCAGGGAACCCAGGATAGTTGTCATCATCCTCTTCTTCATTGTCTTACATTGTAACACCTCTTTCTCCGTGCTTGGTCCAACAATTGTAGCTGGTCATGAAACCGTGCTGAAGCAGGTGCACATGAAGGGTTCTTGAGGAAGAGTAATTCTTCTGATTCTTACACACACTACATGGACAGACAACAAAACCATTCCGCTTGTTCGCATCAGCCACATGGAGGAAATCCTGCAAGCCCTTAATGAACTCGCTTGAGACTCGGCTACCGTACATCCATTGCCGGTTCATCTGCATTATTATGTAAGAATATAATAAACCAAATTAATACAAGGAATGAACTCACATTGCATATAAATCATATATACTCCCACGTTACTCTCTAACATTACTCCACAAATCCCTCTATTTTCTTCAGCATAAAAAGAGCTATGTGCATGGAAATCAATCAAGAAAATGCCTCATACTTACAAGTTATTATTGCAAACAAATCCTACTCAAAAGTTATTATTGTAAATCACATAAGCTCACAATTACTCCCACATTACTTTCTAACATTAATTACTCCACAAATCCCTCTATTTTTTTGAGCATAAAAAGAGCTATATATGTGCATGACAAATTTCTACTCCATACTCATTTTGGTCAACATACAAGTACACCACCTCTACACATGTGCAAACTAAGGAATTAATTTAAGCTCAAATGCTATATAAATCAAATAAACTCCCATAATTACGCCCAAATTAAAGCCACAAATCTCACCACATCTAGAGCATTATACGAGCTAAATTAGCAATTAAAGATGAGAGAGTGAAGTTGCTAACCTTTTGAACCAATTGGATAGATGAAATAACTCAAAATCTTGGATAATTTTGATAAAAAAATTGGGCATGACCTCCCCACTCAAGCCAAGCTTCCGACCACCATTAGTGTACTGGCAGGCTCGGGGGAAGAGAAGCTCCATTTTGTAGGCGACGGCCTTTAGTCCCGGGCCGTGTTAAAGGCCGGGATTAAAGGTCGCCCTTTAGTTCCGGTCGTTAACACGGGCCGGGACTAAAGGCCGCCACTAGTGGGGTTCCCGCCCGCCACACCTTTAGTCCCGGTCCGTGTTAACGACCAGGACTAAAGGTCCGTTACGAACCGGGACTAGGTACTGGCCATACCCCAGCGGCACGAACCGGGACTAATGCCCCCTTTAGTCCCGGCCCAAATAGTTTGGGGACTAAAGGTGGCGGATAGAAGCCTCTTTTTCCACTAGTGATATAACGTACAGAGTGGACCACATTGGCTTGAGCCGAGCAGCCCCATTTGGCAAACCTGAATGAAAACGAATGTTCTCTCCGCAGGCCCAGCCCATTTGGCTTAAGATAGAGTAAAATACATGAATTGTCATTGTACTTGTCTACGTGGATTAAAATGTTCACTGTACTTCGTAAATACGATCCGCGGGTCACTAAAGACATGGTGAAGGATTTCTACAGTCACTCGTGGGTGTAGAGCGTTTTGTACGCGGTGACGTGGCAATGTGGAGCCCACCTGGCAGATGCGGGTGGTCACTGAACTTTTCGTCTGATTCAGTTCAGTCACCGCCTCGGCTGGTCCTTCAGTTTTAGCAGGGTCTTATTTGCAAAAGCGTCATAGCCGTCTGCACGCCCACGACTTGAACCAAATCCCTATCTTCTTCCGCCGCCGCCGTCCGCCGGATGCCGAGGCTTGACTACGCCGGCGGCGTTCTGCGCGGCTCTCCGAGGTTGATGGCGAGCGTGAGTTCTGCAAGCAGTGCGGGTCGCCGTCGTGGGCCTTTCATCCCTACTATCCTGTGCCCCAACTGCTGTAAGGTGTCGACTCACGACGTCTCCGGCACGGCGACACACGAAGGATGGGTGTACTACAAGTGCAGGAATCATGGGGTATGTGATCTTTTTTCTTTGTGTTCTATTTCTTGATTGCAATGACTACTGTGTGATGTCTGATTCTGTCAGATTGAGTTTGAAATTTAACCTGCATTTTGTCTTGCTTCTCGATTGCAATGTTCAGCATGGATGCAATTTCTGGCACTGGGAACTAGAGTACGTGGAGTATCTTGTTGATCGTGATATACTTCATGGTGATGATGCTGTTGAAGCAATTGGCTGGGCTGAAGAAAGGAGGGAGCAGCACCTACTAAGGAAGGTAGAGAAGGATGCAATTGGGCAAGCTGATGCACCAAAAGGAAGAGGTAAGGAGGAGAAGGAGGTGGAGCAGAAGCTGCTAGCAAGCATGGAATCACTCATACATGTTGTCAAGAAGGTGGAGCTCCTGCTGTCTGTCAGTGTTGGCATGCTGTTTGTTCTATGTGTATTGCTGTTTGTGAAGATCAGCAATAGCACCTAGTGTGATCTTTGTATGCAAGGCAATGTTGTCAATAAACCAAGCAGTAACTAGTAAGAATTTATCTACGTAATGTAGCTTCTCTGCTTGCTTCTTTGTGATGAACCAGTGATCTTTGAAATATTCTGTGGTATATGACTCAAATATAAAATGTTGCAGTTGGAAGTATGTGGTTTTGGCCTTTTAGAGCAGTTTGCTTTATTCCATTTCTGAACATGAGGACATAGATGCTTGAAATGATAGATGCTTGTGTCTGCATTTTACATAAAAAGCAAAAATATGAATGACATTGCACTGCTACTTTTTATGCAGTGTCTCTTCCTACAACTGTGAGCTTGTGAGCTTAGATGGCAGTTTGCTTGACAATGCCTGTATAAATAGGGCTACCATTTGCCTCTAACTGTAGCACCTTAGCTACCATTTCTGGCATCCATGGAAAGAATAGGGTGGGGAAAGAAGTATGGGAGGACTGGTGGAGGCAAGTCAAGCATCCTCAAATGGGGTAGTAGGAGGAGTAGGAGCTGTGGAGCTAGTTGTCCTGCTAGAAGCAATAGTGTGCAGGAGATGAAGCAAGAAGTTATTGTTTACCATAGGAGGAGTTTGTCTGAGAGGGAGCTAGCAGTGGAGAGAAGGAGAGAGCTGAGAGAACAAAATGCTGCTGAAGCCCTAGGTGGTCTAGGTGAGTGTGAAGCTATGGGATCCATGATACTATGCAAGCTCAGGAAGAAAGTGAGGAAGTGGTTCCCTAACTTGCTCAAACACTAGTTGGTCGAGGTGAAGGTGAATGTGTGTGTGCTGGTACTGAAATGAAGCTGTGTGTGTTCTTGTTTTAATTTAGTTGTGTTGCTCTGTGTTTCAGCAATAAAATCTCACTTCAGTGAGCTGTGTAGTAGTTAGATGAAGCATCTGTGTTACTGTGAGTGTACCATGTACTGTGAGTGTAGCATGTACTTATAATCTTATGCACTGAATAAAATCATATGTGAAGCACATAACGAGAAGGAAATGACAGTTAACACATTTCATGACACAAAGAGAAGGAAAATACCAGTTTAAACACTTCAGTAAGTCACTTATAGTCACAGATCACACATGTCTTAAATTTAAAAACAGTACGACCCTATTATTTATTTTGAAATCAACATCACACATCTCTTGGATTCCTTAATTCATCCATCATGTTGACTTTCTTTGTTACTGGCATTGGACTGACAAAATCATCTTCATCATTAGCTTCCCCTTCAGATCTTTTAGCAGCCTTCAGAGTTTTCAAGAGTTGAGCCCTGTCCCTTGCTTCCTGCTGAAGTCTTGCCCTGTTTGCAGCATTCTTTGCACCTCTCTCCATATCTCTCTTTTGTTTCTCTGCTTGCTTCTTTGGTGCTGCTTCTTGCTTCTTCTTCTTCTCTGCAACCTCCTTCCTGATCTCCAAAATTATCCTTCTGCTCTCAGCTTTAGCCTTCTTGTTGAGTTCTGCCTCTTGCCTTTTCTTCTCCTTTGCTTCTGCAACTTGGAGTGCCCTTGCAGCTGCTTGCTCAGCATTTCTCTTCTCTTGCTCAGCTCTCTTTAGTGCTGCCTCCTCTGCCTTCTTGATCCTTGCAGTGTACTGAGCTTCAAGTATAGCAATCTTTATTTCTTCCATTGCTCTGTTCTTCTCAGCTTGCAGTGCTAGCAATCTACTAGCTAGCTCTCCCTGTCTAATAGTGCTTGAAGAAGCTTGTCCTGAAGAACCACTACCATTGACAAGATCATCTCTTGTAGCAGAGATGAAGGTGGACTCAGGAATGGCCATTTGCTCCATATTCCTCACAAATGGCCTCTGCATTGTTTAACAGTACAAAATTACACATTGCTAGAAAATGTGAGCACTCAAAAAGTTTAAGTCAAGACATTACCTACTGAGCCATAGTGTCAACAAGAGTCTCCTGGTATGTCCTCCTCTCCATGTTAGTTGATTGTTGTGATGTTACTGGTGGCATAACTGGCTATTGAGATGAAGGTTCAGTAGGAGGAACATTAGCTTCTTCTGGACCAGGAGGTGTCAGCCCATGTTTGAACCAGTAGCAGCCACTCCTGTTATGGTCAGGTAACCCACAATAACTACAGTGCATGATTACTCCTCTCCTACACATTTTCTTACCACCACCCCTGTTATCCACTTCACCTGGGGCCTTTCTCCTATTTTTAGTAGGTCTTCCCATATGCTTTTTGTATAATGGAGGAAGAATTACTGGTCCATTCATGCATTCCCACTGTGACTTGTCCTTGCAAGGGAACACAATATTGCCATAAGATCTGTTGTGCATCTCAACTGAGTAGCATCTATCCACTAGTGACAGTGGGTCAGTTCTTTCATCCCTGATAGAAGAGAGGACATGTGGACAGGGGATTCCAGATTTTTGCCACCTGTTGCAGCTGCATGTCTTCGATTTGAGATCCACAATGTAGTCAGTAGGAGTTGCATTGTACATTTCTGCAATAGCAAACACTCCATCACCAGCTCCATCAACATAGAATTCTTTGCCAACTCTATGTTTTTATCAACTCTCTTCTTGATCTTAGGGCATATATCACCATTCCATTTCATCTCCTCTTTTTGCTTGTTATAGTTCCTTGTCATGATTTGAGACTTGATCCTCTCTAACATTGACAACACTGGAAGCTCTCTAGCTTCAAGAATGTATCTGTCATAACATACAGAGGAATTAAGAACAATATATTTATCAAGCATTATAGGAATGAAACAGATGGTTCATGACAGATAACTTACTTATTGAAAACCTCACAATTGTTGTTCAGTAGAACATCACACTTTGGTAGATCACTCTGAAAAGCCCTCACCCATGTCCTAGGATCCAATTCAGCTAACCATGCCCATGCTTCATGATGTAACACCTTCATAGCTTCCATGGGTGCCTCAAATCTCTGAACTGTGCTGCTTCTTGCTATCTTCCAGAGCTGGTTCCTAAGCACATCTCCTCTAAATTGTTGTTGGAAATTTTGCCACATATGCCTTACACAGAACCTATGTTTTGAATCAGGAAAGACAACCTTCACTGCATTGATTAAGCCCTTTCGTTTGTCAAACATTATAGTCCATGGTTGAGTATTGACAATGCCTAGATCAGTTTTCAGAGTCTCTAGAAACCAAGTCCAATTTTCTGTGTCTTCAACCTCTATTGCAGCTACTGCTATTGGGAAAATGCAGTCATTTGGATCCATTCCCACTGCTGCTAGCAGCTGGCCTCTCTATCTGGTCTTGATGAAGCATCCATCCACAAATATCATAGGCCTACATCCCTGAAGGAATCCTCTCTTGCTTGCTTCCAAGCACATGTAGCATCTCCTGAATCTTGCGTTTTCATCAAGTGAGAGGAAAAATGAACTTCCAGGGTTACTCCTCCTTAATTCATTTGCATAATCCCACAACATCTTGTACTGAGCTTCTTCATCACCATATATTACTTTCATTGCTAGTCTTCTTGCTCTCTGCAACTTTGATCTTCCAGCTGTCATGTTCCAGTCCTTCTAAATTATTCTAGAAAAGTTTTTCATGTTCATGTCTTGATCAGCTCTGAAGCTCTCCAGGTATCTCTCTGCTAGAAAGTTGGAGGTGAATGAATGCACCTTGAAAGTTTTGCTGCAAGTGTCACTGTGATCTCCACTGAATGTTTTAATCATGAAAGACTTGCTAATGCTGGAGTAAGAGGCCCACAAGTTCCATTTGCAACCAGAGGAGCACCTTGCATTGATCCTCTTCTTATCATTAACTGGCATCTTGATATCTTGCCTGTTGACACAACTATAAGCATGTATAGCTTTCCTCAGCTGCTCAACAGATTCAAAGCACAGACCAACATGGAATTTTGGATAAAGCATGTCTTCTGGTCTGAAAGTTTTGAATCTTGGTGGCATTCCCTCTAAATCAGTTACTGGACCCCAGAAGGAATCTTGTTCTACATCTTCTTCCTTGCAAGTTCTCTCAGCCTCTTTTAACAACTTGGCCTTAGCCTTCTCCTTGCCTTGCCCTTTTGGAATCTTCACTTCTTCATCTTCAGAATTGTCAACATTGTCCTCAAACAAATCATCATCACCATCACTGACATCTAAATCTGAATCAACAATCTCTTTAGGATCAAAGTCTGAATCTTCCTCATCTTCATCTTCATTGCCAACCCTCTCTGGCACACTGCTCATTTCCAAAGTATCTGTTACTTGTACATGAAGCCCAGTTTCTCTTGAAGCATGACTTGCAGTGGCAGCACCAAAAAGTACAACATCATCTGAGCTTCTTGACCTCACAGTGGGATCATGATCAAGATAAACACTAAGAAAGTGACGTCCTTTCTCCAGATAAGCCAACATTGCCTGACAATCCTCCTCATCTTTGATTTCCCCCGGTCCTTCTCTGGAAACTGACATTTGTGGCACATGGAAATGCACTACAATCCTACCACACATCTCATAGCCCATATCTTCAATCAGATTCTCTAACATTAGAGCAGACCATGTCACACTATCCACCTGATCATACCAAATTACATGCCCACTGACATAACTCATTTTATTCCCAGATTCCACAAAGTAACCCCATGGTTGATTTTAAGAGTGAAATAACTGCAACGTTGTCCTGTAAACAAGAGTACATGCATAAATTTGTCGCCTTTAATCAGAAATAAAGATGAATCTCTGTAAACTAAGCCCTAAACCCCTGTCGAACCAAGAAAATCTTCAGGTGTTGCACCAACATTCAGACTTTGCACAACCTCCTGTAATCATGCGCTAGCACGGGTTCAACAACGATGCGACCGGATGCAAACCCTAAACTACCGAAAAGCGCATGATTTTGGCGCAAAAAGGGAAAGGAATTGGCGGCCCTTACCATACACGGGCGCCGGAGCTCCTTCCGGCCGCCGGCGCGGCGACATGGCCGCGACCACTTGAGCAGAAGGCGGCGTCGATGATGAAAACCACCGCAGCCTCTGAGCAGTCGTCGACGATGACAACCGCCGCCGCCGCAACTTTCCCTCTAATTCTTCCGCGTGATCGACGAGGAGAGCGTGGCACTGATGGCGGAAGAAATAGTGGGTCGATTCAGGCGGAAGGGCATGTCCTAGATTCAGACCTAGCTTGGAGGGGCCTAATCACAAAATTGCACCGGTGGGTTCGAGGCAAGACACATATATGCTGTCAAGTGGATCCCCCAGGGTGCCACGTCACCACGTACACGCGCTCGTACGAAGGCAATGACCGTAGAAATCTTTCAGCATGTCTTCAGTGACCTGCGGGTTGTATTTACGAAGTACAGTGACCTTTCTGGTCCGCGTAGACAGGTACAATGACAATTCATGTGTTTTACTCCTTAAGATAGGTATCCATTTCATCTTTAGACGTGGACTACTGTTCTCCCATGACCAAAACCAAGATTAAGCGTAATAAGTAACAAGATTACGTGTAATCGTGTTTGGAATCCACGCCCTAGTGGGGCAATGTATAGCTTATACTGCATTGGAAAGATCATTAAAAAGGAAGAAGACGTACCCTAGCAGAACGAGGGATGTGCACGCGCGGTAGTCGGTTTGTCACCACATGTGATGTGAGACTTTAACCTCGACGGTTGTGCGTCAAGAGTTTGACCAAACTAAGAGTATACATTCCTGTTCTCACTTCTCCAGGAGAAATACGCACTCCCTTATAGTTTTTCTCTCATTTCAAGATTAATTTTTAGGGTTAAAATCTGCCTCAAGGATCTATTGGCGGATCCCAGTTGCATCTCTACCCTTACTTTCAGTTTTTATTATAAGTTAATATTTCATAAGTTTGATTAAATTTATAGAAAATGCAACAACAAAAATTAATGTAAAATTAGTTACTATAAAACTGTAGTCCAATATGCATCTACCGAATTAATTTGGTGCTATAAAAGTTGCTATTTCTATATTACGTAACACAAAATCTAAGACTACACTTATATATGGGCGAATGGAGTGTGAATATAAATGAAGGGATAGTACTTTGATACCAATATGTTGTACCCTAGTCATAGACTCGTAGGATATTTCCTCCGAGTCTCAATTAAAGGATTTTAACCCTGCGAGTCATTTCTCTAGGATATTTCCTGCGAATTACAAAAATTATGTAAATATCACACTAAACAAATATGAATACACAATTAATGCGGTCTCTCCATTCTGATTAGAGCATCCCAAAAAAGGTGTGCCATCCGTATGGAGGGGTTCCCACACTACTTGCCATGTACGATGGGCTTCTCCATAGTTGTGTCTTCTATAGTTCTTTTAAAGTCCAATTTAATAGTGAATTTAATTATCGTTCTAATTTTAATATATTATCTAATTTCATTAATTGATGATAAATTTAAACTAGATCCTAGCCCTAGCGGCAAGGGTAGCGACATCAAACGTCGTAGTCCTCCTCCTTGACGGCGCCGCTCAGGCTAGCGCATGTTCCTTCGCCAGCATCGCCTATGTTCTTTGTCATCATCGCCAATGAGGTTTTAAAATTGAAAGTTTCTCTCGGTGATCATTCATTGTCGAGAGTCAGTAGCGCCCAATCATTGTTGGGTCATTGCAGAACTCCTCCATGACAAGGAGTGCAGGCTCATCATCCGGAACGTGGAGACCATGTAGCAACACTTGTAGGCAGGTGTGCGCCATCCACTCTGGCTCCTCCTCCTTCACCTTTGTCACTAGATACTATAGGTTCTTCTTTGGCCGATGGAAGCAGGGGAGGCTGCTAGGTGGAGAGGGTGGCTTTGGTTTTGCACTAGGCTCGCAGATAAGATGCCACCTGTGGAAGGTCCGCGCTTCCTTGGCGGGCTGCGTGCCTCCTCCTTGACCCCTTGGGGAGGTAGGTGCACTTGGTGGTCCTCGGCACTGATTCCGATGAGCGAGAGGAAGAGGACGGCTGTGAATCCATTCTCCTTGGGCCCAAGGGTTTGGCAGTGGTAAGAGAAGGGGCACGCCTATGTTTCGGATGTGGTTGAGGATAAAGGGGAGTGTTCGTCTGGCTGCTCACACCCCACCGGATCACCCGCACGGCCAGGTTGAAGTTGCACGAAAGGCAGGCCCTGGGTAATGCCATCGTGGCTGGTGAATGATAGCAACAATTCTACACATTTTTTTGCCACTTGTTTTGACTCTAAGAGAAGAGTGATGTAGCAAGCATGGTCCCCCCTCCCAAGGGTGACTCGACGGTTTATATCGAACTCTTAGGGAAAAAGGTAGTTCTTCTTTTATCCTGTCTAGCAACATGCAACAACAAAATTATAGTTTTGTGTCCCCAACTCCACTGATGTGTATGTCAAACACACACAAATCGTTTAAGCAATACAAAATATAAAGCAACGAAAGCAAAGTATTTTTGTATTTCAGAATTATTAAGAACTAAAAATAAAAGAGCATGGATAGTATAGCAAATGATGTTTCTTATGATTAAGAATGGACCAGGGATCATGGTTTCACTTGACCTCTCTCTCTCAAACATGGTGGCACAAATGTTGCTTCATACAACAAGTTAAAATCATACAAACAAAATATGAACCAATTGGTAAGCATTCAAATGGGTAACACGAGTTCATGCACGGGGATGATGCAACACATCCCTCTAATAGTCCAATAACAAAAGGAAAAAAAACCTTGACCTATATTTAGGAATTATCATAGTATTGCATTAAGTACTTTGACATCAAGTTGAACATCAGTATACCATCTCAAACAAACAAGGTCACCTATGTTGTCACAAGATGAAGAATAGTATAAGCATTCATTTATCCCTAGTAAGGAATCAATGAAAAGGTAAAAAACATTGGTAGGACATAGAAATATTGCACTATCCCATGCATACCACAAGATTACTCCAACAAGCACACATATTCCCCTCTCGGGTTCTTGCATAAAATCTTGATTAGAACAAACATAGATAAACATGGTAATATATGCATCTATAAATACATCAATAACAACTGAATATTTGCATCTCAATAACAAAATATTCACCATTGGGGCAATACAAATATGATGATAATCACCTCAAGCTAGCTCATGTGACTCCAGTTAGTGAAGTACATGGAGAGATTATACAAGTTACTTACACAATCCTGTTTTCTAGTGGTGAACTACTTCCTCTTCATCATGGTGATGAAGGAGTTGATGTTGATGGAGGGTGGAGAAGCAACCATGGGTGACTCCGACGGAGTTTCCCTTCCTATCTTCGTAGTCTCTAGATCTATTTTCAGTGTATTTCATGTTTCTTCGCCACCCATTTACAATCTTGCACAAGGGGTCTTATTTATAGTAATTTTTAGGTGAAAAAAGATGGTGGCATGAAAATTGAGGAAAATGGACGCTTGAGGTGCCATGGGGCCCACATGTTGCCAGCTTCCTTGGCCGTGTCGGCACCCCTTCTGGCACCCTCCGGATGCTTCCCGTTGACTTATTTTTCCTATGTCCTTTGATTTTCTGAAAACTTATCCTCAAAAAGATTAGGTCATTGCGTCAAATTCATGTGACGTCCAGAAGGATCTAAAACTAAAAATACGCAAAAAAAAATCATGTTCTGTAGAGTTAAAACAAAATTAAATGAGACTTTAATGAAAATCACCAAAATCAATGTAAAACCTACTCAGGACCTTAGATAATATGTCAATATAAAGGATATGATATAATAAACTACAATGTTCGTGGATGCATTTTACATGCATCATTGACCACCTATTGCACTGGCAAAGTAAGACCGCCTCCTACCGATCCTGGTTGTTGGGGTCCCGGAGGGGATCGGCCTATTGGGTGTCGGTGAGATCCCCCAGTAGTGTTGGTCCCCCTGCGTGGCGTATCGTCTACCCCCGGTGTTGGCACCGGCGGGATCCCTGTGTCGTCGGTGCTCATCTTTCAATGTCTAGAAGACGCATATCTGCCGACACCATGTACACGACATAGTATAGTGCCCAAGCCTGGTTGATAGCCAGGTTCCTTCGACCGAAGCTGTTAGCGGCAACTCCTCTAGTAAACCACCCGCTCCCATTCCTTGGTCTCAAAGTTCTTTGCCATTCCTCTTGGTGGTGTGCTCGGTGTGGATCTGTGGTGGTGGAGAAGGGGCGTGGAGAGCAATGGGGAGGGGCTTGTTTATATAGTGCCAGAGGTAGGCCGAGCGACCGGGTATAGCATTAACATTAGCCGTGTGGGGAGGAACACAGTCGCCACGGTGTGGGTAGGCCGTGTAGGGATGACGAGACGTCTCCTTGTGGCCGCCTGGGGGAACCATGGTGGTATTAAATAAAGTCAAATTGTCGTGTAAAGCACATGCAACTTTTTTTGTCCTCCACACCCCCTAGAAGAAGTGGCATATAATTTATCTATCGGGCCATAGGACCCATCATATAAGAGATGCAAGCCCATCACCAAGAGAGGGAGACTTGAAAAGTACTCTCTTCGATTAAAAAAAGTGTCAGATGATTTAATATAACTTGGTACAAAGTTTGTACTAAATCACTAGCACTCTTCCGATCGAAGGGAGCATGCATTAGTGAGTCTGATGCGAGCCGCACATGACATGAAACGGCTTTGCCATGGATCAATGCGGTGACCCACCTTGTTTTAGAGGAACACACCCATTATGCAAGAGACTGTCTCATGTGGAAGGCCTAGGTATGAGATGGGGAATATGGCCAGCTTGTGATTGAGGAGATTAGCCCTTGGTTGCTCCTCCATGTCAAACCCAACTTTCCGGTTTCTAGTATGGTCAAAATAATCCACAGCTTTGAGCTACTGACACAATGCAGTATCTCCCAAAAAAGTATTCCAATATATGCAAATCGAATCTAGGTGCAAAAGAAAAACATACTAGAATAGAATCGATTTGCATGCACACGTTTGAATTCAGAATGTTTTCAATACTTATGCTGCACCTGCTCAGAAGGGGAAAAGCCTCGCTACACTCTGCACGTTGCATCAGGTAACCCTATAGTTCAATAGCCCTGCATGTGCCCCACTGCCTAGCTTAGCTACTCATCATGCTGGTATAAGTACAGCACCCTGCTGCTCCAGCATTTTCCTCCTGTCCGGCCGAGATAGGTAGGATTATTTCCTCACTTCTTCCCAGCCAGCCACGAGCCACCTCCCCACAAACCGATGCTAGCTTTGACTGCCCTGATCAGAAGAATCTAGCTAGCGACCACCACTGTCATCTCTTCCAAATCAACCCCTGATCCATAAAAATACACGAGCGAGCTCGATCCATCTCCCCAATGGCTTCCGCGAACAACTGGTTAGGCTTCTCGCTCTCCGGCGGGAACCCACAGTCTCACCAGAATGGTTCGCCCGCCGCCGCGTCCATCGACGTCTCCGGTGGAGGAGATTTCTATGGCCTGCAAGCTCAGACGCCGCCGGAAGCGCACCTCGGCATGCCGGGCCTCCGGGCGGACACGAACTACGGCGTCATGGATGGCTTCAACGGAGGAACCCAAGAAACCCAAGGTGAGCACATGAGCTACTCTACATGTGGCATGTTTCTCTTTCTCTAGCATACTTGACACTGGACGATGGGGTTGCAGATTGGGCAATGAGGGGTTTGGACTACCACGGCGGCTCCTCTGAGCTGTCGATGCTCGTCGGATCGAGCGGCGCGAGGATGACGGTGGACGACGGCGAGGCGCCGAAGCTCGAGGACTTCCTTGGCGGCAACTCTTTCTCCGACGTGCAAGAACACGCCGGCGGCTACCTGTTCTCCTCCGGAGGCGCCACGATGGGCGGCGCCGCGGCGGCTGGCTCGCACGGCGTCGACGGCAGCCGTGGCGGCAGCAACATCGAGCTCTCCATGATCAAGACCTGGCTCCGGAACGACAATAATCAAGCACAGCATGAACAGGAGATGAGCGCCGACGCGAGCGCGACCACCTACGCGTGCTCCGGTGCGCTGGGGGGAAGCGGCAACGGCGTGGGCGCGGCAAGCTCGCGCGGGCAGCAGGGTCTCGCGCTCTCGATGAGCATGGGGTCGAACTCTCACCCACAGCTGCCAGTAGTGGCGGCGGCTGGTGGTGGAGGAGCCGAGAGCACGTCGTCGGAGAACAAGCGGGTCGATTCGCCGAGCGCGGGCACCGCGGATGCCATCCAGAGGAAATCCATCGACACCTTCGGGCAAAGGACCTCGATCTACCGAGGTGTAACAAGGTTAGGTTGGATCTTCCTGGCATTTATTTGTTGGTGACCTAGTAATTTGCTTCTCCTTGCCTATTTGGCTCCTGATGACCTGATCCTCATTGCTCATTAGTTTATTTCAACTTCTTATTGAGTCGATTGCATTTTAATCTCTCGTCCTTTCCATGTCATTTTTGAGGGATCGAATGATCGATCTTTCTTCTTGAACACAAACATATGGTAAGCTAGGAACATAAAATCAAATCAAAGTTAGTAATACAGTATGCTACTGGTCCATTATACAACATCCACTTCACTTGGCCTTTAGGTAACACAATGCTTGTAATACAAGGTGATACTCACTAAATGAACTACTAGAACTACAGTTGACAAGGTAAAGGGGGAACACATATGCAAAGAATTTCCATGATTTGCGTTGTTTGTTTGGCCAATAAGAGGGTCGCTTATGCTTGAAAGTTCATTTGCTTTTTTCCCACTTTTGATCTGGTTATTAATTCCCCTATGCAGGCATAGATGGACTGGCCGGTATGAGGCACATCTCTGGGATAATAGCTGCAGAAGAGAAGGGCAAACTCGCAAGGGGAAACAAGGTATGCATCATGAACGGGCCGGATAATATATTGGTAGCTCAATCACTAGATTTCAACTTCATTTTGCTCCCACTTCATGAAATGCATTTCTACACTTGTGCTAATAAGCATTCTGCTTTTTGTTGTGTCAATGACCAAATATTTTTCCTCTCCCATGGAATGTGACATCGCAACACTGATCTTGCGAATGCAGTTTATCTAGGTAAGAGCTTGTACTGGTCTTGTGTTCGAGTCTATTCATCTACCCATATCCATATACCAAGTCAAGGATAGAACTTTAATTTTTGGCCGATGAACACTTGTGTAGGCGGTTACGATAAAGAAGACAAGGCAGCTAGGGCTTATGATTTGGCAGCTCTAAAATACTGGGGAACAACCACAACAACAAATATCCCAGTAAAGAACATTCTATAGTAGATATTGTTCTGTTTCCCTTCTGCATGAGCAGCTTTTGATAATATTCTGTTTTTCCCTTTTCACCTGTAAAATCTCTGCAGATAAGTACTTACGAGAAGGAGATAGAGGAAATGAAGCATATGACCAGGCAGGAGTACATTGCATATCTTAGGAGGTAGTATATCAATCAATTGCTGCTTGACACATTCCAAGTTCTACTTTACAACATCACATGTGATGAAAGATTGCACAACACGTAATTAAGCACTTCTCTCTGTTGGCTCACCAATCACATGTACATGATCATTCAACTGCAGGAATAGCAGTGGTTTTTCTCGTGGTGCGTCAAAATATCGTGGCGTAACCAGGTAAATCTAGTAGTACTAGTTACATTGTGTAAAAAATGCTATTTAACCAGTCTAAATATCTTATGATTTGACAGGCATCATCAGCAAGGGAGATGGCAAGCAAGGATAGGGAGAGTGGCAGGCAACAAGGATCTCTACCTCGGCACCTTCAGTAAGCCGCATAAACTATCACATCAAAGCAAATCTGCTTTCTTAGCTTAGAGAACGATCCTTAAAGCACTTGTTAATTGGTAGTACTGCTAGGCTAGCTAGTAGCTGTGCTGTGCTTTCAAGAACCACTTCATCAGGCCCTAATTATTTACTAATCCATCCAAGCTCTCGAAATCTCTGTCTCGTAGAACGTAAGTAGTGTCGCATTATTTTTAGCCGTTCAAATGGTGCTTAAGATAGTGGAGTACGTACACCATTAACTATGTCCCAAATGTTCCTTTCCAAGCTTGTGTCTCGGAGCTGTCTCAGGAAACCGGAGCATGCGGTCAAGAGCTCAATAGAATACCCTAGTGCCTCGCTTGAGGTTTGCGCCGTCACAGCTCGCGTTGCATGCGCCACCGTGCCGTGCGTGCGGGCGGGCGGGCGGGCGTGCATGCATGGAACGCGATCGATGGCGTTGGTGAGCTAACCCTAATCATGCGCGTGCGCGCGTTTCGTGGATGTGCAGCGACCGAGGAGGAGGCCGCCGAGGCGTACGACATCGCCGCCATCAAGTTCCGGGGGCTCAACGCCGTCACAAACTTCGAGATGAGCCGCTACGACGTGAAGAGCATCCTGGAGGGCAGCACGCTTCCGGTGGGCGGCGCGGCGAGGCGGCTGAAGGAGGCGGCGGAGCTCGCCGAGGCAGGCGTCTGGCGGGCGGAGGACGGCAGCCTCGTCTCGCACCTGCAGGCCGACGGCATTGGCATGGGCGGGTACCACCACGGCTGGCCGACGTCCATCGCATTCGGAGGCCACCAGCAGCCGCCATCGGCCGCGGTGCAGCACCTCGCCGCGCACTACCCGTACGCTGCTGGTCACGGGTGGTGCAAGACGGAGCAGGACGCGGTGATCGCGGCCGGTCACAGCGCGCAGGACACCCACCAGGAGCTGCACCTGGGCACGCACAACTTCTTCCAGCTTCCGGCGTCGAGAACGGCCGTCTACGGCAACGGTGCTGGTGGCGCCTGGTACCAGGGCCTCGGCGGCAACGCGTTCATGATGCCGGTGGGCGCGGCGGTGGACGCTGCCGACCAGGGTCACAGCGGTACCACGGCGACTACGGAGGAGGGCAGGCTCGTGGGCTACAGCGCCGATCACGGTGGCGTCGACCCGTACGCGGCGATGAGGCGCGCGTACGAGCTCTCCCAGGGCTCGTCGTCGGTCAGCGTCGCCAAGGTTGCGGACGGGTACTCCAATAACTGGAGCTCGCCGTTCAGCGGCATGGGATGATCGATCAAGCACGTACTGGAGAACCAGTTGCCACAAGCTTGTTGTAACGTTCGTACGTTGTGCGAGTAACTAGAAGTTAATCGTCAAGTTTAGTAATTTTTAGGATAGTCTAGAGCAGTGCATGCGCACGACCGGCCGGTCCCCTTCTGAAAGGTAGTAATGGCTGGTGATCGGTGAAGTAGGGCATGTTGTAAATCACCATCACTATGCTGTTAGTTTTGGGAATTTCAGAAGGAAGAAATCAAGCTTATCTATCGAAGAAACTTCCATAGCTAGTAGTTTTATGATCAGACTCGTTCGTGTAGCTATTTCAGTAAGTTAATCCAGTTCGATTGGTAATTTGGTAAGCTACATAAGGGGAGCATAGCCCTATAGCCTCTGCATCGAAACGATGCACATGAACTTTTATTAAAGCATAATTTAGTATATAAAAGTATGGCTGCAAATATCAACTAGTAAAAGAAAGAACAAGGAACAAATCGTCTACGAGGCATCTTAAATGTGTCTAAAGTGCAGCAAGTCACCCTTGCTGAATATAGCTCGTACAAACGATTGCATCTAATATTTATAGGTTTTAATTGCTCCACAGGAAGAAGATAAGACCACATGTATACCGAAAAAGCCACCTTATGGATAACCTGCAAAAAAAAATGATTTGACACATCCACCCATTTAACCAATTTCCAAATAGTTATATTTGCTGGGAGGTATACTATAAGTAAAATGTACTACTCTCCAACTATACGAGAACAATGATTACGAGATGGTCAATCGTTTCCTCTGAACCGCAAAAGACACATTTTGTACATCCCGTCCAACGTCTCATTACAAGATTATCCTTAGTTAATATCCCATTTTTATTAAAAACAACATGAAAAAATTTAATTTTCAGTGGTACCTTATTTTTCACAAGTATTTTTTAATGAAAATTGTGTGTCCATTCATGTAATCGGCATACATGATTTAACCGTAAAACACATGTAGTAGTTAGGCGCCATTTGATACTATATGGTTCCTCACTCAAATGTACTCCACCAAGCTAACCCAGGAGTCTCATTTATCTCTTGTTAACATCCTATTAAATTTTATATTCAATGGCATTTGGGATAGAACATAAGCGATTGTAACTTCTTTAGTCCTGAGTATGTAAAATATATTAGGATATTGGGAGGCTAGAGAGGTCTCGCCCAACCAAAATCTGTTTCTCATGTCATATCCTACAACAAAAGTGCCCCGCTGAACAAAATCATCTTTAACCCCCATGAGTCCCTTCCAAAAAGGAGAATCAATGGGTTTAGCTTGTACTTGTGAGAGAGTCTTGCCACCAAAGATACTTGTTGGAGAGAAATTATTGTCAAACGTCTTCCTTAGAAAGAAGTTAAATAGCCCATTGCTATGTAAACATCTATTTTCTTAATATCAAGTACCTTGATCCCTAGACCACCTTGGTGTTTTGGTTGACAAATAATGTTACAATTAGTAAGTCTATATTTAGTTTTTAGCACAGCACTTTGCCAAAAGAATCTAGACCTATAAAATCTAGTATTTTCCTCACCCCTTTGGGCATCTCCAAGAAAGATAACAGGAACATGGGTAGGCTAGTTAGAACAGAATTAATTAGGACAAGGCGGTCTCCATATGAAATCAATTTGCCTAACCAAGATGCAAGTTTTTGCTCAAAGCGATCTTCCAGTGGTATCCATTCTTTATTTAGCAATTTCCTATAATGAATAGGTATGCCTAAATACTTGAAAGGAAGAGAACCAACTTCACATCCGAAAATATGTCCATATTTGTTCTCTTCATGTTTCGCCTTACTAATAACCCCCAAGAGCAGGGTATCACTGTAGCACCTCTCAGTGTGAAAGTATGGGTATCGATCTGCATGAGCAAGAAGGAAAAGCTATTAATCTCTCCAACTAGAGTGTCAAAATTCTATTTGTTTATGCACTCAAGAATTGAAAGTGTTTAAGGAGGTTGATTTAATGCAAGAAAGTAAAAGGCAACAAAATAGTAATGTAAAGTGTCCCAATCCTCTAAATGCAAGAGGACAAGACTAGAAGTTTACTCTTACGGGAACAATGGACCTGGGTTCATGGTTCACTCAATCCTCTCTCTCTCCCCCCATCTATGGTGATGATCATGCTATAGATAATAAAAGTAAGTACAATTGTCATGCTTTAATGAAAACTTTATGGCAGCTATATGTCCAAAAACACATAGTTGAAAGAAGTACCAATATGTGTTTACTAGTGTCACCCTCTTGTAAGGCTAGTGTGGTTTTGTCACTCCACCACATTATACTTCTTCCTTTTTACCCCCAGATAAAGGATGCTTTCTACACCGTTCATGTCACACGACTCGGACACCCTTTACCCACATACATCGTACACATAAAGGAAAACATATCCTAAGCACTAGTACAATGATTTATAAATATATGTGATTTCTCATCTCTCACATCTACCTACACTTGGTGGTGTCAAGCACCTCATGACATGCTAGACAAGGAATTATGCATAGATAAATTCATTACATGTATCATTGATGTAATTCTAAAGTATGACAAACCATAAAGTCTCAACACAATAGTAGATGCATACCAAATATCATCTCATACCACAATATCCACCATAGGAATTACATAGATAGGTCCATAATAATGCAAGAGACATCATATGGACTTCAAGAATGATCATACATAGAGAGATTGGATCAAGTTACCACCATGAACCCATAGTCCAGGGGGTGGACTACTCCCCTCTCATGGTGGAGAGCAAGGAGGAGGTGTTGGTGAGGGAGGAGAGTCGCCCGGAGGTGATTCCGGCAGTGGTTCCCCCTTTGATCTTTGCAGGTTCAGCCTCTGTTTTGTGACTTCGTGTTTCTCTGCCGCCTCCTTGCGACAACGCCTCGGGGATTCTTTATATAGGGGTTTTTAGGTCTAGCCCGTCAATCTGAGATCAACACGGACGACATCGGAGGCTTGAGGGCCAAACGAGACATGGTGGCACGGCCAGGCCTGGGGCCTGTGCCACATGTGCTCATTTGAGCCTTGTGGGCCCCCTCATGTGCTTATTATTCTCATGTCTTTCTCCAGGAAAAGTATTAATGCCAGAAAAATCCTAGCTCCATTTGAGTTCTGGAAGGTCCCTGAAACTTAAAAATATGCAAAACAGGAGTTTCCTATTCTACATAGTTATAAACCAATAAAGGGAGATCAATGGAAAATCCCCATAAATCAATGCAAAACATGAATATAACATCTCATAACATGTAAATATGTTGGAATAAGTGGCAATAAACTACAAAGTTTATGCATGCATTTCACATGCATCAACATCCCCAAGCTTAACCCATGCTCATCCTCGAGTATGATGGTGATAAAACTAAACATGGACTTTGAAGTTTATTGTTTGATTGAATATAGCAAGTATTAGTACACAAGATTAATGCTTTAATATTTAATGAACAGCAACAAGCAAATGCTTCTTGTTCAATACAAATATGTTCAACAATAGATCATAATGTGTAAGAACAAATGAAAGTACTATGGACATTAAGCATGCAAGTGCTTGTGAAGTTCAGAACTTTATTTCTTTCTCTTTTGAACAAGTAGGAACTGAAAGTAAGCAAAGAGTATAGATGTCAATACTTTGATACTAATAGAGAAAATAAATTTTTGATTATGCAACTCATGTCAACGATAGTGAAGACAATTGTGGTTTTATATGTTTGACCTCTTACAAGTTGGATGTCTCATGCCCCGTAGTTAATAGTACCTACCACTAGTGGGAAAAGGCTTATAGATAGATGTTTTATTAGTGGAGCACATTATTCAATATGCTCCACTAGTATTTACTAGTGGCGCATTATCAAATATGCTCCACTGATATATTTTTTACTAGTGGCGCATTCTGCTTAAAATGCGCCACCAATAAGTCTGTGGGACCCACCAGAAGGGTCGTCGACAAATATCTTGACTTATCAATGGCGCATTTGGAATATGCGCCACGCATATTTTACCCTTTAGTGGCGCATATTATGCATAATGCGCCACTGATAAGTCTGTGGGACCCACCTGGGCCCCACTGGCCTGACCCCTGCCAGTGTTATGCATGGCGCATATAGCAATATGTGCCACTGAGAAATAAAATATCAATGGCGCATATTGATATATGCGCCACGCATAAGTAGTGGGGCCCACACCTCTGAATTCGACAAGTACTTCGACAAGCCGACTGCCGCAGGAAGAAGGAAGACCACCCTACCTACTAAAGGTTGTCCGTTCACGAGAAGAAACCACAACATTCCCGGCCTAAAGTATTCAACCGCAAGGAAGAAGGGCAAGAATATTGCAAAGAGACGCTAGCTCTAGCTAGCTAGCTAGCGCGGAATCGAGATCATGACATGCATTTTTTGTGATGCATGCATGCGTTTACTTGAATTTATAGACTATCATAATATATTCGTGTGTGTGTGTATGGATATCGATGTTCGTGTGACGATATTCCTGGTTTTTTAATAAACTATTATGATACTTGCAAATGAAGTGAGAAAAAGGTTTCGGAGTATTCGTGGTTTTTAGTATTTTTGTTAGTTACTATTAAATGTTAAAGTTAGTATTTGTTAGAAAGTGAGAAAATAATTGCAAAAAGAAAAAAGCATTGTTAGAAAATAATTAAAAAAAAGAAAAAACTGCGTGAGGCATCTAGGATTCGAACCTGGATCCAGCCTCCAATGCAGAGGGTAGCTACCACTGAGCCAACTACGTGTTGTTGTCACAGAGCAGAGCGGAACGGTATTTGGCTAAGTGTAAACTATGCGTGGCGCATTATGCGCATAATGCGCCACACATAGTTTACACTTAGCCAAATATCGAGCGGGCCTTGCTTTCTTCCCCATTTACCCTAACGCGCCCAATCGCACAGCCCCCCGCGCCGGCGGCCTCCTTCCCGACCACCCGGCAGCCTCCTTCCCCACCCCCGGTGGCCTCCTTCCCCACCCCCCGGCGGCCTCCTTCCCCACCCCCCGGTGGCCTCCTTCCCCACCCCGGAGATGAGGCGGAGCTAGGGTTCCGGGAGCAGGCGCCGATCCGACGACTCGACCCAGCAAGGTGAGGAGCCGCCGCCCTCCTCCTCTGCTTCGATCTGACGGCTGAGCGCCGCCGCACCTTCTTCCTCGACGTCCGCTCCCTCTTCTTCCCGACATCTGCGGCGCCGTCTTCCTCGCCTACCGCCGCCGCATCTCCCCACTTGGCCGCTGCAGCAATGACCGGGGCTCCGGTAACCAAGGTCTTGCTCGCCGGCCGCCACGGCAACGGCGGTCTTCCTCACCAGCCGCCTCAACTGCTCCTGTCGCCATTCGCCAAGTGCAAGGTATCATTGCTGCTGTATCCTGTAGATGTATTGCTGCTGTATCATGTACAAAAATGTTGGAGCAATGTACCCACTTCTTTTTACTATGCAGGTTAATAGTGGTGAATAAAAAATGTTTGTATATTGTGTTTAAACAACCTTTCACTGTTTCATGAGTTCCAACAAAAAAGTGCAGCCCGGGATATTGCATATCAAAAGATGTGTTCACCTTCCTCTATTATTTTGCATTAGAAAGTTAAAAACAATAAAAGTTTGCTTTTTTCCTATAAGGTGTTGTTGGTTCACTTAGATTACCCAAGTCCTAAAAGTTTGTATCTTACCCACACTTGTTAAGCGACATTCTATGACACACTGGTTGCTTGCTCATGCACTTAACAACCAGGCATAAATTTCTTAAATAACAATGGCTAGTGAATTGCTTTGCTTGCTCATGCGACATTCTACTGCTGCTACTTCTTTGCTGCTACTGCTGATTCAGTCACATGTGAATTGCTGGAATATGTATATATGTGAATTGCTGCAGGTTATTTCTAAATGAGTTGCCCATTTCTCCCGAAATGTCGATTTACTTCCGTTTCGGTTGAGAAATGGGCACTCCTAGGTCAAAAAATAGCAAAGGTCATGCCGAATTTTTTGGTCGACTCTAGCTTGATTAATTATTGTAGTAATTAAATTATTACATATTTTGTATGAAGTGCCGACATGTCGAGCGGAGACAAAGACGTCGGGGCTGGCCCTTCTCAGCCCATGAGTGTCGAAGAAGAAGCAAGAAAAGCCAAACTAAAGTTTTGGCGGCTTGGCGATGACTTGAGCGGGTCCGACGAGGAGGCCGAAGAAGCTGCGGCCGATGAAGTTGGCGAGGAGGCTGAAGAAGGTGCGGCCGATGAAGTTGACTCGGATCCAGAGTCCGAATATGACTTCGAGGCCGAAGAGGCCGAAGATGGCGACGACGCCGGAAGCAGCAATGGCGATGAGGAGGATGACTTAAGTAGTCATGGTGGCGGTGACCGCATGGACGTCGGTGGATCGGACGCCGCCGCTAAGAAGAAGAAGAAGAAGAAGAAGAAGGAAAGGCAGGATCGGACGCCGCCGGTACTCGGCACCAAGCTCGAAGAGTTCACGTATGTGAAACCGAGTGGCCAACCCGTGGAGCCTGCGAAGCTTGCCGCTGGGTACGGCCTACAGCTCGGGTGCATCGTGCGGGAGAGCATGAGCATCAACCAGAAGAACATAAGAGCTAAGGGCAATACGCGGTTGCGCGAGCTACTCATTGAGAAGCTTCACAACCGGTACCAGTTCCCAGAGCCGTTCAATAACAAGAAGCTCAAAGGGAACAAGGTCAACAAGTTAGCCCTCACGAGGATGAGCACAGCCTTGAGCAGCTGGAAAAGCCGAGTGAAGAAGAGGATTCTCGCCGGCAAAAGTTGGGAGGAGATAAAGAAGGCCGAGCCGATGCTCGACGAAGATGAGTTCATCAAGTTCAAGGATGTGTGCCTCACTCCGGAAGGTATCGAATGGACCGAGTGGGGGAGGCATATGCGGGACCTCAACATAGGTAACCAACGCTGCGGAGGCGGCGGTTACCGAGGAAAGAAGGCTATTTGGGCAAAGGAGGACGCTGAGTATGCCCGTCTAGGGAAAGAGAACCCGTGGCACAAATTCACGGACGAGCAGGTGATGCAGTCTGTCCGTGCCCGCTACTATCTCCACCCCGAACTCAAGGAATTCGTTACCGACGACGATGATGTGAGGAAGTTCCGGAAAAAGCTGGTAAGGAATTTACCGCGCATCTCGATCGAGTCGATATGCGTTCTAAATTTCTAAATGGCCATCTCTTTCCTTCTCTGCAGAGAATCGAAGAAAGATCTTGTGCTTCAAGTGCGAGCTCGTCCTAGGGGTCGACGGCGGACCCGCGGTGGGACACGCCCTTCAACGGGGCGATAAACGTGATCAAGGGGAGAGCCAAGTCCTTGCCGCCGACTTCAGCTGGCCGCGTCGCCGGCTATGGTACGTACGACAAGGTTGGCGACTTCAAGAAAGAGGACCCCGAGGTGAAGAAACAGAGGAAGGCCGCGGCAGCGGCGGCGGCGGTGGCCGCCACTGCAAATGAAAGACGCGAAGTTGATAAGCTCCGGGAGCAGATGCCGGACCTGATCGCCCAGCAAGTGCAACAGAAGATCCGCGAGATCATTCCCGATGAGCTGTGGGAGGGGCTTGCTGCTTGGAATGCGGCAGGTCGACGAGGGGCGCTAGTGGTGCCCAGCATCTCCGGCAGCAACTCTATCCAGCACATGTCGCTGGATGTGGTGACTCCCGATACCGCCAACGTCGAGGAGGCGCAGCCGGCGGCCGCTCCGGTGCCCCCTCCCGCCGTCGCCAACATGAACGCGCACCCGGAGGTCGCTCTGGTGACACCACCTCCCGCCGACGCCAACACCGAGCAGCCGATCGCACCGGTGCCTCCTCCCGCCACAGCTAAGGCGCAACCGACGGTGCTTCGTCGTAAGGCATCTCGGCGGGAGAATGATACCGGTGTCTCGACTTTAGCCGAGCTCAACGCCATCTCCAAGGTAATGACTCCGGCCAGCACATTTCATTTCCTTTGCCTTTGATGACTATAGCTAGCCAGCGACATCTCACGATATGCATGCAAACTTGTTTTCCCACAGGACACACCTTGCACACTTTTGCATTTCGTGGACGGCGAGCTGAAGGATGTTGCCAAGGGCACAATCATTCAGCCAAATAGCACAGTCATGCATCACAAGGAGATGGTCTCAGCGGTGTTCAAGGTCCGGCTGGCTCGGGTGTTGCCGGGATGCGAAGACATTGACCCCCCAACCCAACCTCAAGGCGCCGATGAACATAAGACCCTTGCGGGTTGCTTCGACTGGGTCTTGACATGGCCGAAGACCCAGATTCGGCTTGTGAAGGAACAACAAGTTACTCAGCCTCCGCCACGCATGGAAAAAGTTACTGAGCCGCCGCCATGTTCGGCACCAGTTACTGAGCCGGCGCCGCCACGTATGGCGCCACCGCCTCGGCGGCCAAAACAAGTTGTCTCCGCCAACACCTCCCGTCACCAGAAGTTGTTGGCCGCCGCTTTACCGCAGCCACCATCAGCACCACATGGCAAGGCCGTTGCTGCATCATACCCAGTACTGGTTGAGGACATCAACGATGATGATGATGACAACCCAGATGACTGGCTCAACACCGGCGCCACCGACTCTTTGTTCATGCCAAACATGGAAGAACCCTACCGTGTCCGTGAAGATCAAAATGCTCGCACCAAAGCATGCACGCGTTTGGACTTCCATGGTGCCCTAGAGGAGACGCCTCCGGATGCTGGCGCCGCTGATCCTAAAGTCAATACGGGAAATATTTTTAGCCCCAACACACTCCATAAGGTGGTGACCGGCGGTGATCAGTTGGCAACCGACTGTGGTGAGCAGTTGGAAACCGGTGGTCCCATCCAGAAGAAGCACCACCGGAAGAGGACCAAGAAGGATAAGCCATCTGCAAGCCAGCAGCCGATCGGTCCGAAGAGGCCCAGGGTTCACGACGACCCGATGTCACAACCCGCTAAGGGCACCTTGCAGGGCATAATTCATGAAGCTGGAAAACTGATTATGACTGAGGAGCAGGTCGCCCACGTGAGTGGAGCGATGGTGAGCCTTATGCACGGTATTCTGTTTCTGGAGGAGGGCCTTCTTAAGGAAACAAATCCATCAGTACCCCGTTTTACACGGTGAAGGTTCCAGCGGACATGGGCTTCATCGATGATCACCCCGCGGATATCTTCTTCATATCGTACAAGGACGTCTTCAAGCTTTTCAATGCCAAACGGCTAGACTATAACTTGGTCCGCCTATATGCGCTCCAGCGGGTGATGAAGGTCAACAGAGAGGAGAACCCTGGCGTCGCGATAACGGACCCCTACTACATGCGTGAAGGCATGTTGATGAATCCAGCGAACCGTTCCAGAGCAAAGGAGTACCTCCAAAAGTTCCTGCTGGACAACAAGAGTACAAAAGACATTCTTCTTCCTTACTTTCCCGAGTAAGTGCACACTCACTCGGCCGCCGTAATAACTTGTCATTTCTTAGCTCCTTTTCCAACATTCTTTCGTTTCAACTGTTTTGCGAAGAGACATATACTGCACATTGATCCTCGTTGCCCCGAGGTACTCGGTAGCCGTCTACTTAGACTCGGGGAGTGAGGCAAAGACAAAAAACTACGCCTACATCAAGGGTGTTCTAGATGATGCTCTCGAGGGATACGCAAGGAAGGGAGGCGACTTCAGGAAGGGGGCGGAAAATGTCAAGGACGGCAGACACATGTTCAAGCACGTAATCAAGTTCCCCTGCGTCAAGCAGCCGCCTAATAGTGTCAAGGAGGCCTTCTACGCCCTCCATCACATGCGGGCGATCATCCAGAACGAACACAGGCTTACGACGCCAGCTAGTGTCCGAGGATGGGCCGAAGAGCATGCAAGGATCGAGGACGCTGAACTTAGGGACGACTGCTTCCGCATCCAGAATCAGATTGCGACTATCTTGCAAGAAGATGTCATCACAAGGGGCGGAACCTTGTCCTACGCCAAACCGTTGGCTAAGCGCGAGATCGAAGACCGGCTCCGGAAACAGCGTGACACTAGGACATGGACAACGAAAGATTGCTACAAACCGTTCCCAGAGACATGTCAACCAAAGTCTTCATGATTCTTCCTAGTCGTTTTCGCGTGTATGTCAATCGTCTGTGCTTGAGTCATAAACTTTACCGTCTGCAACTCATTCCGGTGTGTGTATGTGTGTGAGGTATAAACTTATAACTTGTCCTTAGTCGAAAGCATCGTTGTTGGACTTATTTACTTTTGTATGCGGGATACTTATATATAACTCTTTTCTTAGCTCGAGTACTTTCCTTTGTCGACATGCATGTGAATCCTTTCATTCTTTCGGTTGCATATGATATATGGCTTTGTCGACATATGTAACTCTTTTCTTATAGCTTGAATACTATATATATGGCTTTGTCTACACAGAGATGCCGAGATGCTACGTGGTGTACAAAGGATGGGTACCAGGAGTCTACGATGAGTGGGAGGATTGCCAGAAGCAAGTGAACAAGTTCAGCGGCAACTCCTACAAGGGGTATCTGACGAGAGAGAGCTAGCGGAAGCTAGGTGGAGGATCCACCTCCTAGGAGAGCAGAGAAACAACAACCGGATGAAGACCTTGATGATCGTGCTCCCGGTCTTGCTCACCATTGCGGGTGTAGTCTACTTGGTCTTTGGGTGAGATGTGTAGTGTGTGTAATGTGTGTAATGCATGGACTTGGGCTATATATGCTCTAACACTTCTAATATTCGGGAACTTTGTCACTATTATGGATCTAATTGTTTGTGATGATGATATATTTGTTTTATACTGCATGCTGTGTATTCTGCAGCTATATTGTATACCTATATATATTCTTGTGCATTGCTGTGTATAAATACCAGAAAATATCAGTTTTTTTGGACCTGTACGAAATATCAGTGGCGCATATTATAGGTGTTTAGTGGCGCATTATGTATTGGTGGTGCATATAGCAATATGCGCCACGCATAAGACACTAATGGCGCATATGCTATATGCGCCACCAATATTCAACATATGCGTGGCGCATATTGACATGCGCCACCAATAAACTGTTATTAGTGGCGTGGCATTGGTGGCGCATCCCATATGCGCCACGCATATGCCAATATGGTGTGCCACCAATAGGCTTTTTTCCACTAGTGAGTGATTAAACATGTGCTAGAGCTTTTCATTTGTAAAGCAGAGAGATAAAAATTGGGTTTTGAGTGGTGGTTGTTTCATGTCAACGACTGGCAATGGGGTCTTACTATCTTCCGTAATAAATAAGTGAGAGCGGTTCTGAGTTCTTTGAAAATTTGGCACATTGGTGCTCTTTTATAAAGCTTTGGCACTCCTCCCCATCTTTTTTCCTTTCTCAAACCATGGCTAACCGATTTCATCGGGTGCCCACCAACATTCACATACCAATGCAAAATTAATGACGAGCAGATGATGCTGCCTAGTCGAGGGGTACTTAATTTAATATGGAAGATAGCAATTCCGACCACTACGTCCCCATGAGCTAAAAATAGTGGCACAAAACGAGAAGTAGTTGAAAGTTTTAAAAGGTAGAACATGAAAATTTACATTGGAATGGCTTACAAATACCATGCATAGGAATTTATAGTGGACACTTTGGCAAACTTGGTTTTTAGGAGTTGGATGCACGAGTAGAGCTCATACTCAGTACGAAATGAAGGCTAGCAAAAGACTGGGAGCGACCAACTAAGAGAGCAATAACGGCCATAATCATGCATAGCGACAAAGCGACATTAAAATAAGCATAAGATGGCATTAGAAGTCAAAAACTAAATGATCATAGAGGCAATGGCGACTTTGTATGAGTCAAACATGTGTGAGCATGCGCCAAGTCAACCCAAATAAAGCATCAAAGAGAAAACCAAAATAATGCTTCCAAATAATTAAAACAATGCATGATTTTTTCAAAGGCTCATTACGCAATCTCAGTCATTTGAGACAAGTCATGCTACAGCAAAACCACTAAGCATACTATCAAAAAGACATCAAGCACGACATGCAAAAGCCTAGGCCGCAGTCTACACAAGCTCCTTCTTGTACCACTTTTTTGCATAAAGTTTTTTCTCTTTTCCAACACCATTCGAACTTTTTATAACCAACTCTTTTGATGAAAACCAACATGGACCAGAGGTCAAAATACACCTTGATGAAAAGATATAACAATATCTGAACACATATCAAGGTGAAAATCGAAAGCTAAACGCAGTTGTAGAAAAAGAGAACACTCGTTGAAATTATAAGAATGAAAAACTGAGTGTTCTTGGCAAATGAAAAGCAAGGCAACTTCTCCAAAGGAATTTGTTGGGGTCCAACCATTTATTGCAGAAAACAAAACTAAACAAAACTGAAAACTAAAAACAGCTGACACTCCAAGAGAAACACATAATGCATGAAGCAATAAAAATATAGTGTATTGAAAGGTGACCTGATTTTTGCCGATGAAGAAGGGGTGCCTCGGGGGCATGCCCAAGCTTTGACGCTTGTACTTCTTGGATATTTCTTGGGGTGTTGGGCATCCCCAAGCTTGAGCTTTTGTCCATTCTTCAACTCATCTCATCATTCTCCAATCCCTACACTTGAAACTTCCTTCATACAAAACTAAACACAATTCTATTAGCAACATTAGTGTAAGCATAACATTGAATCAACCCTTTTTTGCTTTAGGTTTCAACTTAAAACCACCACATATAAAGCATATACTACTGTAGCAACTTCCCCAAAAGTTCCGTGATCAAAAGAACTCAAAAAGATAGCGATAAAGCGGCAAACACAAATATTGGCAGAAATCTGTCAAAACAGAACAGCTGACAAAGGTCGAATTTTTAGAGGGTTTCTGTTGCTCAAATCAAAAAGTGTTCAACTAATGAAAGTTTGGATATAACCTGGGGCATATGCACAAGAAATTGCAGGTCCAAAAGATATACAGAGAATTTTTACGAATTTTTACGGTGCAGCACCAAAAACTGTTTCAGGACAGCAACATCCCCAAATCTTACCTCACTGAAATTAGAGGCTTCTCTTGGCACAAAAACGAAATAAAAAGGATAAGGAGAGGTCATTACAGTAGTAATAACTTCCAAGACTCAAATAAAAGAAAAAGAACTGAATGTAAAAATATTGGGTTATCTCCCAAGAGTGCTTTTCTTTAACGCCTTTGAGCTAGGCGCGGAAAGTGCGAATCAAGTAATATCTAGTGATGAAGCATCAAGCTCATAATTTGCTCTAAGAATAGAGTTAAAAAGTATTTTTTTTCTCTTTCTAGGGAAGTGTTCCATACCTTTCTTGAGTGGAAATTGATATTTGATGATGCCTTCCCTCATATCAATGATGGCACCTACAGTTCGAAGAAAGGGTCTTCCCAAAATAATAGGACATGAAGCATTGCATTCAACATCCAAGACAAGAAAATCAACGGGAACAAGGTTATTGTTAACCATAATAAGAACATGAAGGGAATATGCACGAGAGGCAATAATAAAGTGGTTATTATCATATTCCATGTTTATGATAAATGTTTATTTCTCGTGCTAGAATTGTATTAATCGGAAACATTAATACTTGTGTGATTAATAAACTAAAAAAGGTTCCTAGTAAAGCCTCTCTTTTATACTAGCTCGTTGATTAACTGATGATCAAGGTTTCCTGATCATGAACATTGGATGTTGTTAATAACGGGGTCATATCATTAGAAGACTGATATGATGAACACTCACACCCATAGTATGAATAGCAAAACGATCAAGTCATCAAGTTCATTGCTATATCAAACTCATATGAAATAGTTCTAATCCTCAGACCATGAGATCATGTTAATCACTGATACCGAAAGAGTGCTTTGATGATATCAAACGTCACACCATCACAGGGTGATTATAAAGATTGATTTGGGTATTCTGAAAGTATTAGTTGAGGCTCATGGATCAAGAGTGGAAATTGTACGACCCGATGACAGGAAGATATTCTCTGGGCCCTTCTCGGTGATATTGCATTAGAATCGCTTGCAAGCATGTGACTAGGTCACAGGAATGCATTATCACAGAATGAGTAAAGAGACTTGTCGGGAACGAGATCGAACTAGGTATGGTTGATACCAAATGATTGGATCTCGGACAAGTAATAATATCGCGAGACAAAAGGAATTAACTATGTTTGTTACTGGTTCACACGATCACTAGTTCATCGTTGAGTAAGTGGGAGTCATCATGGATTTCCAGATCCCACTGTTGATTATTGATCAGAGAGGAGTCTCGATCATGTCCACGTTATTCACGAACCGTAGGGTGACACACTTAAGGTTCGCCGTCGTTTTTGAGTGGATATGATACTCCGATCGAATTACAGGACAACATGAGGGTTATTTCAGAAAAGCACCGAAACTGTTTCAGATATCGAAATAACTCAAGGGTGTATTTGTTAATGTTTGTTAATTAAATGAATTAACAAATATTAAAGAAATAAAAATGTTTTATTAAATCAATAAGTGTGAATTTTAATTAGCATGAATGTCATGCATTAAAATAGGGGTTACCTCATGTTGATGAGGGGGTTACCACCATGAAGAGGGAGTTACCACCATGAAGAGGGCCATGAAGAGGAGGAGAGTCCTCCCCTTGGCCGGCCACCCCCTCCTTGGGGCTGCCACCTCCTCTCCTATAAAAGGAGCCCCTCTTCTTCCTCTTCACACACTTCTTGATCCTCCCCTCCCTTGCATAGTTGCTGCCCAATTTCCGTCTCTGCTTAGCGAAGCTCTGCCGGAATTGTAGTTCGTAGTTCATACACTTGGAGAAGTGTGTGGAGGAGTGTCCGGCGGATCCCTTCTTCCGCTGCCCCGCTGGACCGAGGGCATGGAGGAGTCGACGTCGAGCTGTACGTGTGACCGAGCACGGGGGCGCTGCCACTTGTGGCGCCATGTACACAATCTTGTGATCGTCAAGTGAACCACTACGTCGACTACGTCAAGTGAACAACTACGTCGACTACGTGCGTCTACATCGACTCTCCATCATCAACGTTTGTGCGGGAACGTAATCCCCGCTTATGGTCTGATGTCTACGCACTTCTATTCTTGTAGACACTTGTTGGGCCTCCAAGTGCCGAGGTTTGTAGAACAGCAGCAAGGTTCCCTTAAGTGGATCACCCAAGGTTTATCGAACTCAGGGAGGTTAGAGGTCAAAGCTATCCCTCTCAAGCAACCCTGCAATTACGATACAGAAAGTCTCTTGTGTCCCCAACACACCCAATACACTTGTCAGATGTATAGGTGCACTAGTTCGGCGAAGAGATAGTGAAATACAAGTGGTATAGATGATTATAAGTAGCAAACGTGATGTGAAATAAATATCGCTGCGAGCAAACAAGTAACAAAATAGCAAGTAAACGGTGTGCAATGCTTGGAAACAAGGCCTCGGGATCATACTTTCACTAGTGGACACACTCCCAACAATATAACATGACTGAACAAATAACTTCTCTTTGCTAAGGCACTCTAAATTACTCTCCTATTGAATAACACTAATCATTGTGTAGTGGCTACAGAAGCACCCCTTAAAGTTCATCAAGTACTTGACAAACACCACTCATAGCGATACCCAAATCAGATCACAACTCAAGATAGAAATCATTGCAACTTAAACCAAGTACTAACACGGTGCACACACTGTCAACATTACACCATGAAAGGAGGAATAGATCACTCAAACTATCATAGCAATAATTATTCTCATAATCCACAAGAGATCACAATCATAGTCTAAACCAAGTACCACCATGATGCACGCACTGTCACCGTTACACCATAGCAGGAGGAATAGATTACTTTAATAACATTGCTAGAGTACACAAAATATCTGAATAATAACATGTACTTGTTCAACATGATACAAAGCTCACGATCACATAAAGATCACATCATGGGAGAGAGAGGTGAACCACATAGCTACTGGTAGAGCCCTTAGCCCCGGGGATGAACTACTCCCTCCTCATCACAGGAGACAGCAAGGTTGATGGAGATGGCGGTGAGGTCGATGGAGATGGCGGAGACGGCGATGGAGACCGATGGAGATGGCTCCGGGGGCACTTCCCCGTCCCGGCAGGGTGCCGGAACAGAGACTTCTGTCCCCCGAAATTCGTCGGCGATGGCGGCGAAGCTGCGGAACTGCTTCTGGAAAATTGATCGGGCCCTTAGGTTTTTCTCGTCGGGGGGGTACTTATAGGCGAAGGGGCGTCGTCAGAGGTGGAGCCAGGCTCCCTCACACATGGGTGGCGCGGCCAGGGGCCTGGCTGCGCCAGCCCTATGTGTGGGGCCCTGGTGGCCCCTCTCCGTCTCTCCTTCGGATCTCTGGAAGCTTCCGGGAAAAATAAGACTTCAGGAACTTGTTTCGTCCAATTCCGAGAATATTTCCTGTGTATCACTTCTGAAACACAAAAACAGCAGAAAACAGGGAACTGGCACTGTGGCAACTCGTTAATAGGTTAGTTCCGGAAAATGCATAAAAGTGCCACGAAGTGTAATGAAACAATAGGCAAATGGTGTAAAAACAAGCATGGAGCATCAAAAATTATGGATACGTTGGAGACGTATCAGCATCCCCAAGCTTAACTCCTGCTCGTCCTCGAGTAGGTAAGTGATAACAAAAGAATAATTTTTGAGGTGACATGCACCTACACAATCTTGATCATATATGTAAGCATTGTGAGCTGGGATCAAAAGAACTTAAAACATGGACATGAAAGACATAATCTTGATAATAAGAACTTAGCAACCATGTTGTAAACATGCAAATGAACACAAACAAAAGATCATGAAAATGAAACAATGAAAGTCAAACGTGTGTTCAAATCATAAGGAAAAACATACAAATGGTTTTCAGCTTGTCCTTCAAAGAGAGCAAAACATAAATGCATGGGACACCTCAAAGTTTAAGAGGGCGACTAGATACAAATAATTTAAGAACAAGTGAAACCAACAATATGAATCAATCAATGAACTTTGGGACAATGCATATCACACTAAGAATGACAACTATGCTCTCTTAATGGTGCATAAAGAAAGAAGGTGGTGACTCCACATAAAAGTAAAAGAAGGGCCCTTCGCAGAGGGAAGCAGTGATTAAACATGTGCTAGAGCTTTTCATTTGTAAAACAGAGATATAAAAATTGGTTTTGAGAGGTGGTTGTCTTTGTCAACGACTGGCAATGGGGTTCTTACTATCTTCCATACAAAAATAAAGCAAGTTTTTGAGAGAGAGATTGGCACTCTTGTGCTCTTTTTATAAAACTTGGCACTCCTCCCCACCTTTTCCTTTCACATACCATGGCTAACCGATTCCATCGGGTGCCCACCAACATTCACATTCATTGGAGGAGTGCCTTTTTTCTTTCTTTTTTCTCTTTTTTTTTCTTTTTGGAATAAGCAATATGGAAGATAGCAAATCCGACCACTACGTCCCCATGAGCTGAAAACAGTGTCACAAAACGAGAAGTATTTTGAAGGTTTTTTGAAAGGTAGCACATGAAAATTTACTTGGAATGGCTTGCAAATACCATGCATAGGAATTTATAGTGGACACAATGGCAAACTTGGTTTTTGGGAGTTGGATGCACGAGTAGAGCTCATACTCAGTACAAAATGAGGGCTAGCAAAAGACTGGGAGCGACCAACTAAGAGAGCAATAACGGCCATAATCATGCATAGCGACAAAGCGACATTAAAAGAAGCATAAGATGGCATCAAAAGTCAAAAACTAAATGATCATAGAGGCTATTGGCAACTTTGTAAGAGTCTAACATGTGTGAGCATGCGCCAAGTCAACCCAAATAAAGCATCAAGGAGAAAACCAAAATAATGCTTCCATACAATAAAAACAACGCATGATTTTTTCAAAGGCTCATTAAGCAATCTCAGTTATTTGAGACAAGTCATGCTACAGCAAAACCACTAAGCATACTATCAAAAAGACATCAAGCACGACATGCAAAAGCCTAAGCCGCAGTCTACACAAGCTCCTTCTTGTACCACTTTTTTGCATAAAGCTTTTTCTCTTTCCCAACACCATTCAAACTTTTTTAATCCAACTCTTTTGAGGAAAACCAACATGGTCCAGAGGCAAAAATACACCTTGATAAATAAATATAAGAAGATCTGAACGCAAATCAAGGCAAAAACAAAAACCAAAAGCAGTAGCAGAAAAAGAGAACACTCATTGAAACGATAAGAGTGAAAAACAGAGTGTTCTTGGCAAATGAAAAACGGAGTTCATCTCCTCCAAAAGAAACATGATGTGATCAAACCATTTATTGCAGCAAACAAAACAAACTAACTAAGAAAACTAAAACAACTGACGCTCCAAAAAAAACACATAGTGCATGAAGCAATAAAAATATAGTGTCTTGAAAGGTGACCTGATTTTTGCCGATGAAGAAGGGGTGCCTCGGGGGCATCCCCAAGCTTTGACGCTTGTACTTCTTGGATATTTCTTGGGGTGATGCATGGGCATCCCCAAGCTTGAGCTTTTGTCCATTCTTCAACTCATCTCATCATTCTCCAATCCCTACACTTGAAAACTTCCTTCATACAAAACTAAACACAATTCTATTAGCAACATTAGTTTAAGCATAACATTGAATCAACCTCTTTTTGCTTCAGTTTTCAACCCAAAACCACCACATATATAGCATATACTACTGTAGCAACTTCCCCAAAAGTTCCGTGATAAAAAGAACTCAAAAAGAAAGCGATAAAGCGGCAAACACAAATATTGGCAGAAATCTGTCAAAACTGAACAGCTGACAATGGTCGAATTTTTGAGGGGTTTTCTGTTGCTCAAATCAAAAAGTGTTCAACTAATGAAAGTTTGGATATAACCTGGGGCATATGCACAAGAAATCGCAGATCCAAAAGATATACAGAGAATTTATACGAATTTTTACGGTGCAGCACCGAAAACAGTTTCAGGACAGCAACATCCCCAAATCTTACCTCACTCAAATTAGAGGTTTCTCTTAGCACAAAAACGAAATAAAAAGGATAAGGAGCGGTTATTACAGTAGTAATAACTTCCAAGACTCAAATAAAATAAAAAGTACTGAAAATAAAACAATGGGTTATCTCCCAAGAGTGCTTTTCTTTAACGCCTTTGAGCTAGGCGCAGAAATTTGCAAAGATGCTCATGTGGGCGCGCTTGAGGCAAAGGCGCCATATAGGAATTTAAAGCAATAGAGAGCATCAAAAAGCAAATATGGAACACATTTAAATCTAAACCACTTCCTATGAAAAATAGTCTTGTAAAGAGACAAGTCATAAAAATGCAAAGCAAAAAGCATAGAGAGGCAAAACAAGTACAACTTCAAGAATTGCAACATAAAGAGGGGAAACTCAATATTGTTGGGATCCATCAAACCATGTTTCCCTCTCTCATAATAACTTTCAGTAGCATCATGAATAGAATTAACAATGTAACTATCACATAAAGCATCCCTATCATGAGCCACATGCACAACAGAATTAATACTCACCACAGGAACAATAGTAGTAGGAGCAGATTCAACAGAATAATTATTCTCATCACCATAATCATCATAAATAGGAGGCATATTGTAATCATAACTAATTTTATCCTCAATAGTAGGTGAACTGAAAATACTATACTCATCATCATAGCCATCATAAACTAGAGGTTTAGTACCATCACAAGCTAGAGAACTACTATGTCGCAAAGCATATTCTTCAAACATATCATCATAAGAAGGAACATCACATATGGGAGATAAAATATCATCAGAGCAAATTTTCCCCACTAAAGCTGGGGAACTAAAAATATCATGCTTAACAAAACCAGCTTCCCCAAGCTTAGACTTTTCTATAGCATTAGCATTAACAGTTTTCAAAGCATTCGTACTAATAACATTGCTATGCGAAATAAGCTCCAAAGGATTTTCAATTTTCTCTTCAAATCTAAAATCAGGAAAAAGACTAAAGAACTCTTTGTTTTCCATTAAGCCTAACTAGTGAAAATAAAAACAAGAAACAAAAAGATATAATTGCAGAATCTAAAGGAAATAACTCCGAGCACTCACACAGGAGGATGTGAGTACCTTTTACCTTACCTCCCCGGCAACGGCGCCAGAAAAGAGCTTGATGTCTACGCACTTCTATTCCTGTAGACACTTGTTGGGCCTCCAAGTGCAGAGGTTTGTAGAACAGCAGCAAGTTTCCCTTAAGTGGAGTACCCAAGGTTTATCGAACTCAGGGAGGTTAGAGGTCAAAGCTATCCCTCTCAAGCAACCCTGCAATTACGATACAAAAAGTCTCTTGTGTCCCCAACACACCCAATACACTTGTCAGATGTATAGGTGCACTAGTTCGGCGAAGAGATAGTGAAATACAAGTGGTATAGATGATTATAAGTAGCAAACGTGATGTGAAATAAATATCGCTGCGAGCAAACAAGTAACAAAATAGCAAGTAAACGGTGTGCAATGCTTGGAAACAAGGCCTAGGGATCATACTTTCACTAGTGGACACACTCGCAACAATATAACATGACTGAACAAATAACTTCTCTTTGCTAAGGCACTCTAAATTACTCTCCTATTGAATAACACTAATCATTGTGTAGTGGCTACAGAAGCACCCCTTAAAGTTCATCAAGTACTTGACAAACACCACTCATAGCGATACCCAAATCAGATCACAACTCAAGATAGAAATCATTGCAACTTAAACCAAGTACTAACACGGTGCACACACTGTCAATATTACACCATGAAAGGAGGAATAGATCACTCAAACTATCATAGCAATAATTATTCTCATAATCCACAAGAGATCACAATCATAGTCTAAACCAAGTACCACCATGATGCACGCACTGTCACCGTTACACCATAGCAGGAGGAATAGATTACTTTAATAACATTGCTAGAGTACACAAAATATCTGAATAATAACATGTACTTGTTCAACATGATACAAAGCTCACGATCACATAAAGATCACATCATGGGAGAGAGAGGTGAACCACATAGCTACCGGTAGAGCCCTTAGCCCCGGGGATGAACTACTCCCTCCTCATCATAGGAGACAGCAAGGTTGATGGAGATGGCGGTGAGGTCGATGGAGACGGCGGAGACGGCGATGGAGACCGATGGAGATGGCTCCGGGGGCACTTCCCCGTCCCGGCAGGGTGCCGGAACAGAGACTTCTGTCCCCCGAAATTCGTCGGCGATGGCGGCGGAGCTGCGGAACTGCTTCTGGAAAATTGATCGGGCCCTTAGGTTTTTCTCGTCGGGGGGTACTTATAGGCGAAGGGGCGTCGTAAGAGGTGGAGCCAGGCTCCCTCACACATGGGTGGCGCGGCCAGGGGCCTGGCCGCGCCAGCCCTATGTGTGGGGCCCTGGTGGCCCCTCTCCGTCTCTCCTTCGGATCTCTGGAAGCTTCCGGGAAAAATAAGACTTCAGGAACTTGTTTCGTCCAATTCCGAGAATATTTCCTGTGTATCACTTCTGAAACACAAAAACAGCAGAAAACAGGGAACTGGCACTGTGGCAACTCGTTAATAGGTTAGTTCCGGAAAATGCATAAAAGTGCCACGAAGTGTAATGAAACAATAGGCAAATGGTGTAAAAACAAGCATGGAGCATCAAAAAATATGGATACGTTGGAGATGTATCACGGTCGTCGAGGGTTAGTCTCCGTTGCTACCACCCCATAGAGTATCTTGGCTAGTTTATGTGTTCTTGCGTAGGAAAAATTTTGTTTTCTATGCTACGAACCCATCAGAACATTGATGGCGCGGTGATGATGGTGTCAGAAAACTTGTTGGCATTTGTTGATGAAGTAAAAATGACCGGTCAGTTGGAAACCCCAAGAGAAGGTTTGATGAATATAGCAGCAAGTTTTCCCTCAGTTATGAAACCAAGGTTATCAATCCAGTAGGAGGACGACAAAACGACTGAAGGTGATGCCCGCTAGCTATGTGATGCTCTAACAAGGGCGTCGTTAACGATTTCTTGTTAGCGCGTCTTCAACCAGTAGCAACGTGGAACCTGCACACAACACAACCAAATACTTTGTTCCCAACTTACGATGAGGTTGTCAATCTCACTGGTTTGCTTAAAACAAAGGGTATGAGCGTATCGAGTGGAAAGTGATAATAGTATGCGAGTAAAGTAAACAGTGCGAGTAAAGTAAACAGGTGATGGCAATATAAAGGAAATAGGACCGGGCTCCACAGTTCACTAGTGGTGTCTCTCCATAAGATAAAATAATACATGCTGGGTAAACAAATTACAGTTGGGCAATTGATAGAATAAAGACAATGTGCATATGTCGAGAGGATCACTATGAGATTTACTGTAGGCATTACAACAAGATACATAGACCGCCATCCAACTGCATCTATGACTAATAATCCACTTGTGGCGAATCAATCTGAGAACTCCACAAATATTAAGTTGCGAACAACAGATAATTGCATTAAGCAAAGTGTGTAATGTAAACAAAGCATATGCCCTTGAGCATATGAATGTTGTTTTCCCCCTAGTAGCAACATCACATCTACAACCTTAGAGGTTTCGGTCACTCCCCCAGATTAAATAGAGGCATGAACCCACTATCGAGCATAAATACCCCCTCTTGGAGTCACTAGCAACTACTCGGCCAAGATAGCTACTAACAACGGAGAGCTTGCAAGATCATAAACAACATAGAGATAACATAAGATATATGATTCAGTACATCAACTCAATCATAACACCAATATTCATTGGATCCCAACAAACACAACATGTAGAATTACATAAAGGTAGTCTCGATCATGTAAAGCAGCTCACGAGACCTAAACATGAAGCACATGGTGGAGAAGACAACCATCTAGCTACTGCTATGGACCCATAGTCCAAGGTAGACTACTCACTCATCGCGCCGGAGGCAAGCATGGCGATGAAGAAGACCTCTGGTGGCGATTTCTCTCTCTGGCAGGGTGCCGGGAAGAGCTTCTGGACCCTCCCGATCTTTGGGTCGACGGTGGCGGCGGATCACGATGTGTTCTGGAAAAGTGATCGGGTATTTAGGTTTTTCCCATCGGGGGGGTCTTTATAGGCGAAGGGGCAGCGTCAGAAGTGGACCAGGGGGCCCACACCACAGGCCGGCGCAGGCCAGGGGTGGGCCGCGCCCCCTAGTGGTGTGGCCACCCTCTGGTCCGACTCCGTCTCCTCTTCGATGTTCTGGAAGTGATGACCCACAAGTATAGGGGATCGCAACAGTCTTCGAGCGAAGTATTACCCAAATTTATTGATTCGACATAAGGGGAGCCAAAGAATATATGTAAGCCTTAACAGATGAGTTGTCAATTCAGCTGCACCTGGAAATAGTCTCGCTCGCAGTGGTTTATCAGTAGCAACAGTTTTATAGTGGTGACAGTAGTGAAACAGTAACAGCAGTAGTAAAATAGCAGCGGTAATAGTAACAGTTGTAAACAGTAGGAACAAATACTGTAGGCATAGGGATGGATTACGGGCGTTGCATGGATAAGATAATTCATGAAATCAATGAGACATGGGCATTGCAGATAAATAATAATAAAGCATCCTAGTACAAACAATCATAGGCATGTGTTCCGTATATAGTCGTACGTGCTCACAAGGAGAAACTTGCACGACATCTTTTGTCCTACCAGCCTGTTGCAGCAGGGCCTCAAGGGAAACTACTGGTAATTAAGGTACTACTTTTAATAAAGTACCGGAGCAAAGCATTAGCACTCGGTGAACACATGTGATCCTCACATCATAGCCATCCCCTCTGGTTATCCCAATTTCTGTCACTTTGGGGCCTCGGGTTCCGGACAACAATATGTGTATACAACTTGTAGGTAAGACCATAAACAACAAGTATCATCATAGAAATAATAATATGTTCAAATCTGAAATCATGGCACTCGGGCCCAAAGTGACAAGCATTAAGCACAACAAGTTGCAACAATGTCATAGGCACTAAATAATGATACTAGGCACTATGCCCTATCAATCTCATATCAAATTACATGAACAATCTCATCCAATCCCTACCATCCCCTCACCTACAGCGGGGGAATTACTCACACATGGATGGGGGAATCATGGATGGTCGATCGAGGAGCGTCGGTGGTGATGGTGATGAAGATCTCCTCCGAATCCCCATTCTGGCAGGGTGCCAGAACAGAGTTTCTGGTTCTGAATCGCGGTTTCTGATGGCGGCGGCGCAGCGGAAGTCTATCTGGGAAAAACGCCGTCTCCCCGATATTATGTCGTCAGGGGGTATATGTACGCGAGAGGGGAGGTCGAGAGGGGCGCTGGGGCCCCCTCACGCAGGGGTGGCGCGGCCAGGGCTGGGCCGCGCCACCACTGTGTGACGGCCCCTCGAGCCCCTTCTCCCTCCTGTCTTCTGGCTCCGTGGGTCTTCTGGTGAAATAGGATTTTTCATGATTTTTCTTGAATTTTTACTGGAAGTTGAATTTCTGCACAAAAACGAGACACCAGAGCAATTCTGCTGAAAACAGCGTCAGTCCATGTTAGTTGTATTCAAAACACACAAATTAGAGGAGAAACAATAGCAAAAGTGTTCGGGAAAGTAGATACGTTTTGGACGTATCAACTCCCCCCAAGCTTAGCTATTTGCTTGTCCTCAAGCAATTCAGTCAACAACTGAGAGCGATAAAAGAAACTTTCACGAACACATTTGCTCATATGATGTATATATACTAACTATGTGATCAAGTACTCAGGCGATTCATAATAAGAAATATGCAACTAATGTCACCTCATAGTCAAGCAAGCTATGAAAGAGTGCCAATGCACTAATAACAAGTAACATGTGCATGAGAAGCTACAAGATTGTAATATGCATAAATGATATGAAAGAGTAGTATCCAGCTTGCCTTTATTTGTAGAGCAAAACATAAATGCTGAGGCACCTCTGAAGTCCAAGGGAAGACTAGAAGTAGAAATATCAAAGATACAAGCATCAAAGTTATACCACAATTAACCGTGTTCTGGGACAAGCACATTATACTAAGAATAACAGCTATGCTCTCAAGAAGTGCTTAAAGTTAGAAGATGGTGACTCAACATAAAAGTAAACGAATGGCCCTTCGCAGAGGGAAGCAGGGATTTAACATGTGCTAGAGCTTTTCATTTGTAAATCAGAGATAAAAGTTTCTTTTGAGAGGTGGTTGTTCAATGTCAACGACTAGCAATGGGGACTTGCTATCTTCCATAATAAACAAGTGAGAGCGGTTCCGAGTTCTTTGAAATTTGGCACATTGGTGCTCTTTTATAAAGCTTTGGCACTCCTCCCCACCTTTTTTCTTTCTCAAACCATGGCTAACCGATTCCATCGGGTGCCCACCAACTTTCACATTCCTTTGGAGGAGTGCCTTTTTTTCTTTTAGGATTAAGATTATAATGGTCTGACCAGCTCCCTTGCAAAATTAATGACGAGCAGATGAAGCTGCCTAGTCGAGGGGTACTCAATTTAATATGGAAGATAGCAATTCCGACCACTATGTCCCCATGAGCTAAAAACAGTGGCACAAAATGAGAAGTAGTTGAAAGTTTTGAAAGGTAGCACATGAAAATTTACTTGGAATGGCTTACAAATACCATACATAGGAATTTATAGTGGACTCTTTGGAAGACTTGGTTTTTGGTAATTGGATGCACGAGTAGAGCTCATACTCAGTACACGTGAAGGCTAGCAAAAGACTGGGAAGCGACAATCGAGAGAGCAATAACTATCATAATCATGCTTGCGACAAAACAAAATTAATATAGGCATAAAAATGATACAAGAACTCTGAGGCAATTTAGATCATCGAGGCTTAATTGACTTTTTGTTCAGTCATGTACATGCTTGAGCATGTGCCAAGTCGATTCAAATGAAGCTTTCAGAGGTGGATACCACAATATCATACCATACTATGAATAAAACAATGCATGCAAGTGTCTACATGACGTGCTACAGGCTAATAGTAAATTGAAACTAATCATATGAGAGCAAGAACTACAAAGCATCCATTAGATAACATATACCTTACATGAACCGACTAAGCATGTCCACATAGATGAGTATATGTACAAAAATGAAAACAAATAGAGTTCATACCAGCCTCTTACCACATCTCGGATTGTCATATATCGTCATTATTGCTCTTCACTTGTGTGGCTTGAATAATATAAAGTGAATACCAAGTAACGGGAGACTGAACTCTGCAACAAACTTTACAAAGCCGAAGAAGAACAACAAATATTTTTGGGGTTTTCGATTTTTGAAGCAAAAGCGGAAGGAAATAGCAAGTAAAACAAACCAAAGGTAGAAAACCAAAGAACCAAATAGAGAGAAACAACGGAAATATTTTTGGTCCTTTTGGTGTTTTGGAAAGCAGAAGTAAGAACTTAGAACAATAAAGAAGGTGAAACATGGATATACAAAGGTCTAACAAAATATGATATGTAGATGAGTGAATCGTCGGCGTACCTCCCCCCAAGCTTAGGCTTTTGGCCTAAGTGGAGATCAATTTCGACTTTGATAGCTACCCTAGGCTAGTGGGTCATCATAGGTGTAATCGTACCCGGGCTCTCATGAAGACGAAGCTGATAGCGCATAATCATAATAAGGCTACTCATAAGGGAAATTCGTAGTGTTGGAGGGCTGCCCCGACTCTTCGGTGCCCTCCTCATCGTGTACAGGCGGCGGGTGCTCCTCCACGTACGCATCAAGCTCATCTTCTAAAAGCGACCATCCATTCCTGTGATCAAGGTTAAACAAAAGAGGTGCAGGCAAACGGATTGATCGTTTAGTCTTTACTACCCTCCAGGTAGTCTTCTTGAAAAAGGTTAGCTCAAATGTTAAATTAATCAAACTGGCAGGAGGAGAAATAAACTTATGTTGAACCATAGCATCAAGACCAAGTTTCTCCTCGGGGAACTGCAGATCTCGAAAATGAGGCACAACACCATGCAAAGCTAACAGGCGTGAAGCTATAAGCCCCCCACAGATTCCCCCTTTCTCACGATTAATATCAAGGCGGAAAGCTATTAAGGCACCCAAATGATAAGTTCTATCACGCCTTAAAGCAGCAGCAATAAAAGCTAGATCATGGAGAGATAATTTACTTGCAGATTTCCTAGCAAGAACACATTTGGTAATGAAGAAGGCGAAATATCGAATGGATGGGAAATGAATGTTTTGAATTTTACCACCCTCTCCTGTGAAGCTTCTTCCTTGACAAATCTCCTAGTATAGTTCTAACAATTGCCTTGGTTGTCCCCTTATCTTCTCGAGCGATCCCCACTGTGGTACTCTAATAGCTGTACAGAAAACATCAAGAGGCAAGTCCACAGATTTGTTATAAATTTTATAATGTACCATGGGATTAGAAGTGGACCAGCTAAATCTAAAATCCTGCACCACAGACATTGTTAGTTTAACATATTGGGGAGGTTCACCCTCAACAAAATATTCTAATCCTGCATTAGAGAGTAAGGTTTGAAAATCCTGCAGGATTCCAGCAGCACTCAAGAATGCTGAGCATGGATAGTGTGAAGGGAAAACCTTCTCTTCACGGTGAACTTTCATAACATCTTGCACTTCTAGTTCATGTTGAGAGAGTTGATATGCATTCCTTTCCATTTCTGAAAATTTTGACACACCTCATAAAAAGTGATTTAAAGACAAGCAAGTGTAGGAAACTACTATGGTGAGTTACTAGAGAGCTATCATGCATCAAAATAACCTTTCTAAGCAATAGAACAAACATGCATACTCATTTATACTGTCACCTACAATGCTAAAATAATCAAGATATACTTCACCAAAAGAAAATCTACTTGGACAAGTGGAGGAGTCACATACCGGAGAGCAAATGATCCAAATTTCAGCAGAAATGTTGGGCTGAGCAAGGAGATCGAAAAATCAAGGTGAAGAACAGCAAGAACTCGGGCTTGAGAAAATGGGGCGGTGTTTTTCGGGAGAGAGAAAGAGCAGGGGAAGAAGAGATGAGTGAGGGGCCTGGTGGGGCCCCCTCACACCTGGGTGGCGCTGCCAGGGCTGGGCCGCGCCACCTATGTGTGAGGTGGCGTGGCTGCCCCACCTGGTGCCTCCCAGGTGTCTCTCTACCCCATTTTTGACATAAAAATTTATAAAGAATTTTCTGGAATTTTTCGAGAAACTTTATTTTCGAGGATTTTTCAGAAATTGGCATATTGATAAAACGAGGATGAAAAGATTTCAAGCAAATCAAAACTAAGCATGCAGCAGCTCTGAGATACTCTTAATCAAGCAACTTAACTGAAGAAACAAAATTTGATGAAAGTAAATACAATTGAGGTGGAGTGGATGCGGTGAAAACGAAGTTTCGTTCATATAAAATCACTTTGTTAACAAGGTTGATCAAGTCTTGTTACCAAACTAACTTTGTATGAGGCAAAACTTTGCACTTCACTAAATGCTTATGTTACCTCAACTTTGATAGGTATAGCCCCAACCATAACAATTTGATATTCTTCCTTGGGCTTTCGCTCTGAACAAATAATTTGACCAACTTTGATGGTCTCAACATGCTTGATTGAATTTAGAGCGTTCTTCCTATCAATTTTCTTGGGAAAATAAACCGTATACTCTTTGTCATTGACATTGAAAGTGACTTTTCCTTGATTGCAATTGATAACAGCACCTACGGTATTTAGAAAAGGTCTCCCAAGAATAATAGACATATTATCATCTTCAGGCTTTTCCAACACAACAAAATCAGTTAATATTAAACAACTGTTAGCAACTTGAACAGGAACATTTTCACATATACCAATAGGAATAGTAGTAGACTTATCAGCCATCTGCAAGGATATATCAGTTGATACCAATTTTTCTAGATCAAGTCTCTTATAAAGAGAAAAAGGCATGACACTAACTCCAGCTCCCAAATCACATAAAGCAGTTCTAACATAGTTATTTTTAATGGAGCAAGGAATAGTTGGTATACCTGGATCTCCAAGCTTCTCTGGAACTTTACCATCAAAAGAATAGTTAGCAAGTAGTGTGGAAATTTCCTCACTAGGAATTTTCCTTTTATTAGTGACAATATCTTTCATATACTTTGCATAAGGAGGCATTCTAATAGCATCAGTCAAAGGAATTTGCAAAAATAAAGGTCTCATCCATTCACAAAACTTGTTGTAGTGTTCTTCTTCCTTAGACTTGTGTTTCTTACTGGGAAAAGGCATTGGCTTCTGTACCCAAGGTTCCCTCTCCTTACCATGCTTGTTGGCAATGAAGTCTTCTTTGGTGTACTTTGCATTCTTATCACTCTTTTCCGGTTCTTCTTCAACTTCTTCTTTATCTTCTTTATCGGAAGCATCTTCTGGTTCAGTTTCAGCATCAGAAATAGAAACACTGTTAGGATCTTTACCTGCATCAGAGGATTCTGCAGTTGTTTTATGCTTCTTCTTCTTGGAAGGGATATCATCACTTGAAGTGTGTTGAGAATCTTGCTCAACCCTCTTAGGATGTCCTTCAGGATATAATGGGTCTTGAGTAGCAGCACCACTTCTTGTGCGTATTTCACATGCTTGCTTCTCTCTTGCAGCATTAACTAGCAAGTCGTTTTGCACCTTGGTAAGCTGATCAATTTGTGTTTGAACCATTTGAAAATGTTTAGCAAGTATCTTCACATCATTGGCGGTTCTCTCCACAATATCCTGCAACTTGTTAATAGCTCTAGAATTTTCCAACAAATGATTATGCACCATTCTATTAAAATTTTCTTGCTTAACAATAAAATTATCGAACTCATCTAAGCATTGATCAGGGGGTTTAGTATAAGGAATATCTCTTTCATCAAAGCGTTGGAGAGAGTGTACCTCAATAGTAGATGAATGAGGGATTGGCTTACATAATTCTTCTATAGGAGGTAAATTCTTCACATCTTCGGCCTTAATACCTTTCTCCTTAAGAGATTTCTTAGCCTCCTTCATAACTTCATCATTTAATTTAGTCATCCCTCTCTTCTTCTGAAGGAAATATGCCCTAGAGGCAATAATAATATTGTTATTATCATATTTCTTGTTCATGATAATGTTTATACTCCATGCTATAATTGTATTAAGCGGAAACATTAATACTTGTGTGGTTTATGAACAACACCGTGTCCCTAGTATGCCTCTACTAGACTAGCTCATTGATTAATGATGGTTAAGGTTTCCTAACCATAGACATGAGTTGTCGATTAATAATGAGGTCATGTCATTAGGAGAATGATGTGATGGACAGACCCAAATAAAGCACAGCAATTAGATCATGTCATTGTGTTCATCTTTGCGAAGCTTTTCCTATGTCAAGTATTGTATTCCTTAGACCATGAGATAATACAACTCCCTGGTATCGGAAGAAAGCTTTGAGGTCATCAAACGTCATCCTATGTGAGGGTGATCATAAAGGTGTCTCTCGGGTGATCGGAAAGTACTTGTTGGGTTGTATGTATCGAGATGGAATTTGTCCCTCCCGAGTTGGAGAGATATACTTCGGGCCCACTCGGTAATCGATATCAACACCGCTTGCAAGCATGTGGTTAAGGAGTTAATCACGAAGTGATATCGGATTACGGAACGAGTAAAGTACTTGCTGTGAACGAGATTGAACTAGGTATGGCGATACCGACGATCGAATCTCGGGCGAGTAATATATCGTGTGACGAAGGGAATACATATACGGGATTAATTGAATCCTGACATCGTGGTTCATCCGATATGATCATCGATGAATATGTGGGAGTCAATATGGGTTTCCAGATCCCGCTGTTGATTATTGATAGAAGATCATGTCTGCATATTCTCGAACCCGTAGGGTCACACACTTAACGTGCATCGACGCTAGGATAGAATGGATAATTGGTTTATGAGTTTTTGTTCGGAGTCTCGGATGAGATCCAGGACATCACGAGAGGTTCCGGAATGGTCCGGAGAATAAGATTCATATAAAGGAAAGCAGTTTTTGGATTCCGGAATCGTTTCGGAGTTTATCGGTATTGTACCGGAAGGTTCTAGAAGGTTCCGGAGTGGGACCAACGTGGGCCCACTTGTCGGAGGCCTGCGTGGGCTTAAGGGGAAGTGCCCTGGCCACTTTGGGCCAGGTGCACAAGGCCCTAAAGGCCCAGCCGGCCAGCCCTAGGGGAAACCCTAGGGGAACCTTCCAGAAGGGGGGGGGGAAGACTTGCCCCCTACTCTTCCCCCCCTAGCCGCCGCCCTAGAGGCTTGGAGGAGGGGCCAAGGCAGCCGGCCTGCCCCCCATATAAAGGGGGTCAGGGGCGCAGCCCCCTCCCACTCCAACCCTAGCCGCCGGCCAACTGCTGCCCCTCCACCTCTCTCTCTCGCGACTGTGCGTAGGCGAAGCCCTGCCATAGAAACTCTCCACCATAAGCACCACGCCGTCGTGCTGCAGATCCAATCTATCTCTCCACCATACTTGCTGGACCAAGGAAGGAGGAGACGTCGCTGCACCATACGTGTGCATCTCTCGGAGGCGCCGCCACTTGCGGCGTAGGATCGGATCGGATCGCGAGAAGGAGACGGCGAGTACGACTACGTCAACCACGTTCTGTTGAACGTTTCCGCTGTGCGATATCTTCAAGGGTATGAAGATCTCATCTACCTCTCTCGTTGATTGCATCTCCTAGATTAGATCTTGGCTTTCTTGTTCGCTCCGTAGGAAATTTTTGATTTACTATGCTGCAAAACCCTTCAGTGGTATCAGAGCTAGATCTATGCGTAGATGTGTTTCACGAGTAGAACGCAACATGCTTGTTGCGGGCGTTGATGTTTTCTGTTGCAAACCTCTTGTTTTGTACTTCTTATGGCGCGGCATAGTGAGATCGAAGCGGTCCAGGCCAACTTTACGCGACCTCGTTCGCGAGACCGGCTCCGCACTTGACGTGTGGCTTGTTCCACACATGCGGCTGGTGGATGCCAGTTTCTCTCACTATAGTAGTCATGAGATTTACAACGGATGTTAGCAACCATAATATCACCGTTGTGGCTTTTCGTAGGTAAGAATTGTTCTTAGCTTGTTACTCCCATAAGCCACGTAAAACATGCAACAACAAACTAGAGGCGTCTAACTTGTTTTTGCAGGGAGTGTTTTGTGATATGGTATGGCCCAAAACATGATGTGTATGAATTGAGATGTATGCGATGATCATGTTTTGTCATATTTCACGACTTGCATGTCGATGAGTTCACAACCGGAAGGAGCCATATGGTTGTCTTTATAATTGTGTATGACCTGCGTGTCAACTTCTTATACGCCATGTAATAGCTTTGCTTTATCGCTAAGTAGTTAGCAATAGTTGTAGTTGCTATTCTTGGTGGAGGCAATCATGGTGGAGTGATGGAGATCATGCCGGCGCGCACAAGATGGAGATCATTGCGCGGAGATTGGCTATACCATGTCACATAAAATTATATGCATGTGATGTTTATCCTTTTATGTATCTTATTATGCTTAGATCACGACGGTAGCATTTTAAGATGATTCCTCACTTAAAGATCAAGATAAATTTGTGTTCTCCCCATGTATGCACCGTTGCGAAAGTTCGTCGTTTTGAAGCATCTCGTGATGATCGGGTGCTATAAACTCTATGTTCACATACAACGGGTGCAAGCCAGTTTTGCACACGCGGAAATACTTGGGTTTGACTTGACGAGCCTAGCATGTACAGACATGGCCTCGGAACACACGGACCGAAAGGTCAAGCATGAGTCATATGGATGATATGATCAACATGTTGATGTTCACCATTAAAACTACATCATTCACGTGATGATCGGTCTCGGTGTAGTGAATTTGGATCATGCTTCACTAAACAACTTTGAGGGATGTTGAATTTAGTGGGAGTTCATTAGTAATTTGATTAACTTGAACTAATTATCATGAACTAAATCTTGTTGTATTTGCATAAGTCGTTGTAGTCTTTGGCACCGTTTCCCACCGACACTTAGCTTAATTGAGTTAAAAGAACTATAGAATTCTGGATAATCACTTTTCGGTCTAGTGCCGTTTAGTTAGAATGTCAAGACTAAAGATTAAGTCATATTGCAAACTTTAGCAAACCTTGCTTGCTCCATACGATTTAATAAATTGTATTAATCTAAGAGCAACGATTCAAGTTTAGTATCTAAAGATCATATGTTTGCCTTCATGATAAATTGATCTTCAAAATTGTTTGAGAATCAAAGTAATCATCGAGCTGAAAGAATTGTTTCAGAAACAAATAAGAAGTGAAAGATATTTGATATCTAAGACTTTGATTGTTTGCAAAATGATGAAGTATAATTTAGTAAAAGAACATATGCTCATATTGTATGACTATATGCGAAGATTGAAGATGCTAGGCGTCCCGATCACCCAAAAGTTTGGGAACTAATATTATACTTGCATTCATCCTTATAAGCTATAGTAGTTTCATCATGAAAGTTGTCATGATAAGATGAATGAAAGGGTATTGGCTAAATTGTTTTTGCTATACCAAAGATACTAAAAATGGAATCTAGAAGAACGCCAATTATATGATGATGGTGATCCACCTCAATGTGCAAAGTCCAAGGCTATTAGTATTTGACTAAAAATCCTTTGGACTATGTGTCAAATGATTGACGCCACTATTGATGTCGATAGATTCTTCTAAAAAGAGAGGAAATGCTAAATAGGATCTGCAAAATTATTTGGTAGAAAAAGGAAAAGACTGGAATTGTCCAGCTCAGGTATATAAATGATATACATGTTATAGATGAATTCTTTTGCTCGTTAACAATGTAATTATTGGGTATTCGATACTGATTTGTTGGTATGAAATGTCATACAAAGCAACACAATACAAGAAGTACAATGGCCTAAGTAACTAGTAAAAGAATATGGTAATGATGCATGTCGAGATACAAATAAAAGTGTTATTATGCTTCTCGTCGGCATAAAACCTAGCCTTCTAGATATGTTAAGAAATTAATAATTGTTATTTTGTTCTAGTATTATGAGAGCAATGGTTGTTCAAATTATTACTGTCTTCCATAATCGATGGATAGATTATTATCTTGTTGGTGAAATAGACATTTATAACACTGATGCTAAAGGTCGCAAGACAAAACAAATTTCACTTATATGTGACACCGCTGTTTAAGTCATATTGGAAACAAAACATGAAAGAAATTCTATATTGATAGATTTTTGAGTCATTTGATTTTGAATTGATTGACGCTTGTGAGACTTTTCCTAAAAATGATTAAACTTCGTTCGTGGGCCATAGAAAGAACAAGCGACTAACTAAATGGAGATCATACATGATTGATGTATATAGTCCATGGTGTGAAGTCGATCATGGTGTATTTTCTATTTCATCAATGACTCGAATAGATGTATGGTATATCTACTTGATGAGATAGAAGTATGAAACAATTGAAATTGTTCAATTTATGAAGTGGAAATTATTGTAACAAGAAAATTCAAGTTTTTATGATTGGATCATAAAGAAGAATATTTGAGTTACAAGTTTAGCAAGCATCTAAGAGTTAGAGGAATTGTTCCACAAACTTGCATCGTGATAAACACCATAGGAGTATGGAGTTTTTCGATGGATGTAATCAAACCTTGTTTGATATGGTTAGATCAATGATGAAATAAACTACCAATATAATTTGTGGATTATGCTTTAGAGACTACCGCTTTTCACTGAATAGAGTGCCATCATAATCTGCCGAAATGACACCATACAAGTTATAGTTGTCTTTTCTTGAATTTTGGTATGCAAGGCATATGTGTAAAATGTTTACAACCAAAATTGGATTAGTAAGTATTTGTAGGTTATCCCAAAGAATGTCGATGGGTGTTTCTTCTGCCATAAACCCAATTAAAGGTGATTGTCACCGAAAGAAGTGAACTTCTTATGAAGGAGTTTTTCGCAAAAGGTTTAAGTGGGAGGAAGATAGAACTTGATGAGGTTATTGAATCTGAGCAAGATGATTAGAGTAGCGCAGCACCAAAATATGTTCTGGAAGCGGCAACTGCATTCATAGCTCACGCGTCTACAATATGTTGTAGTCACGACATCGAAGTTCATATTTAACCAAGTTGGTCGTAATCAAATAGTAAGATTTGAGGACGATATATTATTAGATAATAGTAACCAACAATATACAAAGAAGCGATGATGGGCCCTGACTTCATCATATGAATTATTCGAGCAACAATTACATATTGAGATATGATAGTTGAATAAATGAAACAACGTTCCTCTACCGGAATGCACACCAAGGACGTGTACCTGACACGACCCAATGGGTTTTGTTGATTCAAAGGTTGCTAGATATGTATGCAAACTTCTATGGTAGAAGTAAGCATAGCGAAGTTGGAATCTTCAATGATGAAAATGTTAAAGTGTTAATTTCATCAAGATATTTGAAGATGCTTGTATTTACAAGAAAGTAAGTGAGAGCGCTAAGACATATTTCTAATGCTTTATGTAGATGACATATCGTTCATTGGAAATTATGTGTTTTTCTTGATATTTGTGAAGTTTTCACTAAAATTAGATTTCTAATGAAAGACTTAGGTAAAACCAGAATATTAAGCATCAATGTCTATGCAGATAGATTGAGGCACTAATATAGTTTTACCAGAGTACATAGATGAAATATTGAATTTGTTCAATATGGAAACAATAAGAACGGTTCTTGTTGCATGGAAGAGGTTGGAGCAAGAATCAATTGTTTTGACACTTGATGAGTGAAACCGCAAGAATGATTTTATCAATCTTGTATACCATGATATGTAGATCCAGATATGTCTGATGCTCTAAAAGGTTACGAGCATTCATATGATGATTGTTGGACAATAGTAAGATATTCTGATGTACTTTAGAAGAACTAAGAATATGTTCTGTATGCAAAAGTGACAAATGGTTTATTGTAATGAGTTACATTGGCTTTGTCACACATACAAGTAAAATTTTATCTCAATTTTTAAAGCCATTTGTTTTGAGTTAGAAGGTGGCATAATAAGATGGAAGAAAGTTCCATGAAGACTTGGATGAGTTCCAATGTTAATATTGTGGCGGACACTGCAACGAGGGCTAAGTATATAATCGCTTTAGAAGCGGCATAAAAGATGCAAAGTAGATAGTGATAATCCAACTTATTTGTGGCACTGTCGTCCAGGTCATATTGGCATAAAATGCATAAAGAAACTCCATTCTGATGGACTTTTGGAGTCTCTTGATTTTAAATCATTTGACACGTGCAAGCCATGCCTCATGGGCAAGATGATCAAAAACCCGTTCTCCGGAATAATGGAGCGAGCAACGGACTTATTGGAAATCATACATACCGATGTGTGCGGACCAATGAGTATTTCGACGCACGGTGGATATCGCTATTTTTAAAAGGTGTGCTAGTACTATGTAGTTCTATTGTATGACAATAGTGACAACATAGTCTCGGCCAAGAAACAAAGGTCTCACCAGAAGACCAAGTTTATACGATGCTATCTCATACAAGATGAGTAATGCGTGCTGACGCAAAAGAATATGCAAATACAAACGGACCTGAAAGTGTCAGACCCGTAGATAAGGTTTACCACGTGCAACGCGTATGGATAACACCGGAATGCCATAGGTATTAAATGCGCAAGTATGACTAGATTATTGACTCTAGTGCAAGTGGGAGACTGAAGGAAATATGCCCTAGAGGCAATCATAATATTGTTATTATCATATTTCTTGTTCATGATAATGTTTATACTCCATGCTATAATTGTATTAAGCGGAAACATTAATACTTGTGTGGTTTATGAACAACACCGTGTCCCTAGTATGCCTCTACTAGACTAGCTCATTGATTAATGATGGTTAAGGTTTCCTAACCATAGACATGAGTTGTCGATTAATAATGAGGTCATGTCATTAGGAGAATGATGTGATGGACAGACCCAAATAAAGCACAACAATTAGATCGTGTCATTGTGTTCATCTTTGCGAAGCTTTTCCTATGTCAAGTATTGTATTCCTTAGACCATGAGATAATACAACTCCCTGGTATCGAAAGAAAGCTTTGAGGTCATCAAACGTCATCCTATGTGAGGGTGATCATAAAGGTGTCTCTCGGGTGATCGGAAAGTACTTGTTGGGTTGTATGTATCGAGATGGAATTTGTCCCTCCCGAGTCGGAGAGATATACTTCGGGCCCACTCGATAATCAATATCAACACCGCTTGCAAGCATGTGGTTAAGGAGTTAATCACGAAGTGATATCGGATTACGGAACGAGTAAAGTACTTGCTGTGAACGAGATTGAACTAGGTATGGCGATACCGACGATCGAATCTCGGGCGAGTAATATATCGTGTGACGAAGGGAATACATATACGGGATTAATTGAATCCTGACATCGTGGTTCATCCGATATGATCATCGATGAATATGTGGGAGTCAATATGGGTTTCCAGATCCCGCTGTTGATTATTGATAGAAGATCATGTCTGCATATTCTCGAACCCGTAGGGTCACACACTTAACGTGCATCGACGCTAGGATAGAATGGATAATTGGTTTATGAGTTTTTGTTCGGAGTCTCGAATGAGATCCAGGACATCACGAGAGGTTCCGGAATGGTCCGGAGAATAAGATTCATATAAAGGAAAGCAGTTTTTGGATTCCGGAATCGTTTCGGAGTTTATCGGTATTGTACCGGAAGGTTCTAGAAGGTTCCGGAGTGGGACCAACGTGGGCCCACTTGTCGGAGGCCTGCGTGGGCTTAAGGGGAAGTGCCCTGGCCACTTTGGGCCAGGCGCACAAGGCCCTAAAGGCCCAGCCGGCCAGCCCTAGGGAAAACCCTAAGGGAACCTTCCAGAAGGGGGAGGGGGGAAGACTTGCCCCCTACTCTTCCCCCCCTAGCCGCTGCCCTAGAGGCTTGGAGGAGGGGCCAAGGCAGCCGGCCTGCCCCCCATATAAAGGGGGTCAGGGGCGCAGTCCCCTCCCACTCCAACCCTAGCCGCCGGCCAACTGCTGCCCCTCCACCTCTCTCTCTCTCGCGACTGTGCGTAGGCGAAGCCCTGCCGCAGAAACTCTCCACCATAAGCACCACGCCGTCGTGCTGCAGATCCAATCTATCTCTCCACCATACTTGCTGGACCAAGGAAGGAGGAGACGTCGCTGCACCGTACGTGTGCATCTCTCGGAGGCGCCGCCACTTGCGGCGTAGGATCGGATCGGATCGCGAGGAGGAGACGGCGAGTACGACTACGTCAACCACGTTCTGTTGAACGTTTCCGCTGTGCGATATCTTCAAGGGTATGAAGATCTCATCTACCTCTCTCGTTGATTACATCTCCTAGATTAGATCTTGGTTTTCTTGTTCGCTCCGTAGGAAATTTTTGATTTACTATGCTGCGAAACCCTTCATCTTCGGCATAGGTTCTGTAGCTGGCGCAGGGGTTGGTGCTGGTGTTGGCTCAACTAAGGTCCAATCATCATGATTTCGGCTTATTTTAGCCATTAATTCTTCTGCTTCAGCCGGAGTTCTTTCCCTGAAAACACAACCAGCACAACTATCCAAATATGACTTAGATTCATCCGTTAGTCCATTATAAAATATATCAAGGAGTTCATTTTTAGGCAATGGTTCTTTAGGCAAAGCTCTAATTAAAGAACAAAACCTTGTCCAAGATTCAGGCAATATCTCTCCTTTTCCCTGTTCAAAATCAAAGATTTTCTGCACAACAGCATGTTGAGCACTAGCGGGAAAATATTTCTGAAAGAAAGCATTAACCAAAGCAATAGGACTAGTAAGAGATCCAGGAGACAAGCTATTAAACCAAATTTTAGCAGCATCTTTCAATGAAAAAGGAAAAATCTTAGCAACAAAATAAGTGCGGAGCTTAATATCAACAGAAAACAAATTACTCAAAGTAGAAAGCTCATTCATGTGCTCCATAGCACTCTCATCTTTAGTACCACAAAAAGGAGTTTTCTCAACAATAGATATGTAAGATAAATCCAAAGAGAAATCATAATCCTTGTCTCTAATATTTATGGGAGAAGCAGCAAACTTAGGATCAGGAGACAAATTATATCTAACAGAACGTCTGGCAAGAAGTTCTTTAACATTACCTGCATTACGAGCAGCACGTGCTTCTGCAATAAAATCATCATTAAGCTCAATATAAGCATCATCATCATAATCATCACTAGGACATTCCCTAGACTCAGGTGAACTAACAGGTGTAACAGTGGTGTTTCCCAACTCAGCTCTAGCAATAGTAGCATCTAAAAAGGAACCTAGTGAACCACTCTCATCAAGCACAGTAGAAGCATCATCTAAATTATCAGTGGCATTTTCAATCTCAGCAGAAGTAGTAGCAGTAGCGTGTGGGTGTGGTGGTGTAAGCAACTTACTCATAACAGACGGTGAATCAAGAGCAACAGAGGTGTTGAGAGTCGTACCTCTTCTTGTAGTGGATGGCAATATAGGAACTTTTCCATCACGAGGTTTACCCATGATGAAAGGATTGCAGCAAACAATATGAATACCAAGTGAACTTACAAATAAAGCTATGCTCCCCGGCAACGGCGCCAGAAAATAGTCTTGATGACCCACAAGTATAGGGGATCGCAACAGTCTTCGAGGGAAGTATTACCCAAATTTATTGATTCGACACAAGGGGAGCCAAAGAATATATGTAAGCCTTAACAGATGAGTTGTCAATTCAGCTGCACCTGGAAACAGTCTCGCTCGCAGTGGTTTATCAGTAGCAACAGTTTTATAGTGGTGACAGTAGTGAAACAGTAACAGCAGTAGTAAAATAGCAGCGGTAATAGTAACAGTTGTAAACAGTAGGAACAAATACTGTAGGCATAGGGATGGATTACGGGCGTTGCATGGATAAGATAATTCATGAAATCAATGAGACATGGGCATTGCAGATAAATAATGATAAAGCATCCTAGTACAAACAATCATAGGCATGTGTTCCGTATATAGTCGTACGTGCTCACAAGGAGAAACTTGCACGACATCTTTTGTCCTACCAGCCTGTTGCAGCAGGGCCTCAAGGGAAACTACTGGTAATTAAGGTACTCCTTTTAATAAAGTACCGGAGCAAAGCATTAGCACTCGGTGAACACATGTGATCCTCACATCATAGCCATCCCCTCCGGTTATCCCAATTTCTGTCACTTTGGGGCCTCGGGTTCTGGACAACAATATGTGTATACAACTTGTAGGTAAGACCATAAACAACAAGTATCATCATAGAAATAATAACATGTTCAAATCTGAAATCATGGCACTCGGGCCCAAAGTGACAAGCATTAAGCACAACAAGTTGCAACAATGTCATAGGCACTAAATAAAGATACTAGGCACTATGCCCTATCAATCTCATATCAAATTACATGAACAATCTCATCCAATCCCTACCATCCCCTCACCTACAGCGGGGGAATTACTCACATATGGATGGGGGAATCATGGATAGTCGATGGAGGAGCGTCGGTGGTGATGGTGATAAAGATCACCTCCGAATCCCCATCCCGGCAGGGTGCCAGAACAGAGTTTCTGGTTCTGAATCGCGGTTTCTGATGGCGGCGGCGCAGCGGAAGTCTATCTGGGAAAAACGCCGTCTCCCCGATATTATGTCGTCAGGGGGGTATATGTACGCGAGAGGGGAGGTCGAGAGGGGTGCTGGGGCCCCCTCACGCAGGGGTGGCGCGGCCAGGGCTGGGCCACGCCACCACTGTGTGACGGCCCCTCGAGCCCCTTCTCCCTCCTGTCTTCTGGCTCCGTGGGTCTTCTGGTGAAATAGGATTTTTCATGATTTTTCCCGAATTTTTACTGGAAGTTGAATTTCTGCACAAAAAAGAGACACCAGAGCAATTCTGCTGAGAACAGCGTCAGTCCATGTTAGTTGTATTCAAAACACACAAATTAGAGGAGAAACAATAGCAAAAGTGTTCGGGAAAGTAGATACGTTTTGGACGTATTAGGAAGCTCCGTGAAATATCTGGACGACTGGCTTTGGTTTCATCCAATTCTGAGAATATTTCCTGTGTAACTTTTCTGAAACACAAAAATAGCAGAAAATAGGGAACTGGCACTGTGGCATCTCGTTAATAGGTTAGTTCCGAAAAATGCATAAAAATGCCGCAAAGTGTAACGAAACACTAAACAAATGGTGTAAAAACAAGCATGGAGCATCAAAAATTATAGATACATTGGAGACGTATCAGCATCCCCAAGCTTAACTCCTGCTCGTCCTCGAGTAGGTAAGTGATAACAAAAGAAATAATTTTTGAGGTGACATGCACCTACATAATCTTGACCATATATGTAAGCGTTGTGCTCTGGGATCAAAGAACTTAAAACATGGGCATGAAAGATATAATCTTGATAGAAGAAACTTAGCAACCATGTTATAACATAAAAATGAACACAAACAAAAGATCATGAAAATGAAACAATGAAAGTCAAACGTGTGTTCAAATCATAAGGAAAAACATATAAATGGTTTTCAGCTTGTCCTTCATGAGAGAGCAAAACATAAATGCATAGGACACCTTCAAGTTTAAGAGGGCGACTAGATACAAGTAATTTAAGAACAAGTGAAACCAACAATATGAATCAATCAATGAAAACTTTGGGACAACGCACATTATACTCAGAATGACAACTATGCTCTCTTAATGGTGCATAAAGATAGAAGGTGGAGACTCAACATAAAAGTAAAAGAAGGGCCCTTCGCGGAGGGAAGCAGTGATTGCTAGTTTTATAAACCTTCAAAAATTATGGTACTTACCGGCTTTGAGCTCTCATTGCCCCCATCATAAGCATCTTGAATGGTTAAAGTTAATGCGAGAACACTTATGCTGCATATGCTTGACAAATCATAAGTTGAAAACCTCGTGTCCCGTGAAATACGAATACCTAAACCTCATGCTACTCGACTTAGAGTCCCAAGCAAGCTCTTGTCATTATAAATATATGTGTATCATCAAGAACCGCCAACGGGGTACCTCCGTGCCCGATGACATGGAACAAGCCCACATCAAAATGACAGGACAAACAGACAATGAACACCTTGGCATCTCTTTTATTTACCATTGGTATAGCTTTTTATTGCGAGATGCATCGTCGAATGTTCACTATGGGCATGCTGTAAATTTCCACCATGAATTATGCATGGCTTAGATTAGCGGCCCAGGCATTTCCCTAACACATATAAAAACTCCATGATCCCGCAAGATTCCCAACTTATTTCACATCGCGAGTATCCATAAACAAAAGATCACGATATCAACTCAAATGAAAGATAGTGCAATGTTGAAAGCTTGCCCCATGATGGCATGGCTAGGCTAATTCCCAACTTACAACTTGCAAGCACAACAACTCAACATAAGAGACCACAATGTCCAAATTTTAAAACGAGAAAAGTAAAGTGTGCCATCCGGTTCGTGAGAGCTTTACTGACCAATTTTCGCATAACACCAAAAAGAGTTTAATTTGAAGGATAGATAAAAGCAAGTCAAATGTACTTTGGAATAGCAAATTGCTAATAGGTATGTATGGTGGACACAATGGCAAACTTGGTTTTTAGGAGTTGGATGCACGAGTAGAGCTCATACTCAGTACAAAGTGAAGGCTAGCAAAAGACTGGGAGCGACCAACTAAGAGAGCAATAATGGCCATAATCATGCATAGCGACAAAGCGACATTAAAAGAAGCATAAGATGGAATCAAAAGTCAAAAACTAAATGATCATAGAGGCAATGGCGACTTTGTATGAGTCAAACATGTCTGAACATGTGCCAAGTCAACCCAAATAAAGCATCAAAGGAGAAAACCAAAATAATGCTTCCAAATAATTAAAACAACGCATGATTTTTTCAAAGGCTCATTATGCAATCTCAGTTATTTGAGACAACTCATGCTACAGCAAAACCACTAAGAATACTATCAAAAAGACATCAAGCATGACATGCAAAAGCCTAGGCCGCAGTCTACACAAGCTCTTTCTTGTACCTCTTTTTTGCATAAAACTTTTTCTCTTTTCCAACACCATTCGAACTTTTTATAACCAACTCTTTTGATGAAAACCAATAAGGTCCAGAGGCAAAAATACACCTTGATGCAAATATATAACAATATCTGAACACATATCAAGGCGAAAATCGAAAGCTAAACGCAGTTCTAGAAAAAGAAGAACACACGTTGAAACGATAAGAGTGAAAAACGGAGTGTTCTTGGCAAATGAAAAGCAAGGCAACTTCTCCAAAAGGAATTTGTTGGGTTCCAACCATTTATTGCTGCAAACAAAACAAAACTAAACTGAAAACTAAAAACAACTGACGCTCCAAGAAAAACGCATAATGCATGAAGCAATAAAAATATAGTATTTTGAAAGGTGACCTGATTTTTGCCGATGAAGAAGGGGTGCCTCGGGGGCATCCCCAAGCTTTGATGCTTGTACTTCTTGGATATTTCTTGGGGCGACATGGGCATCCCCAAGCTTGAGCTTTTGTCCATTCATCAACTCATCTCATCATTCTCCAATCCCTACCCTTGAAAACTTTCTTCATACAAAACTAAACACAAATCTATTAGCAACATTAGTGTAAGCATAACATTGAATCAACCCTTTTTGCTTCAGGTTTCAACCTAAAACCACCACATATAAAGCATATACTACTTTAGCAACTTCCCCAAAAGTTTTGTGATCAAAAGAACTCAAAAAGAAAGCGATAAAGCGGCAAACACAAATATTGGCAGAAATCTGTCAAAACAGAACAGCTGACAAAGGTCGAAATTTTAGAGGGTTTTCTGTTGCTCAAATCAAAAAGTGTTCAACTAATGAAAGTTTGGATATAACCTGGGGCATATGCAGAAGAAATAGGAGGTCCAAAAGATATACAGAGAATTTTCATGAATTTTTATGGTGCAGCACCAAAAACAGTTTTAGGACAGCAACATCCCCAAATCTTACCTCGCTCAAATTAGAGGCTTCTCTTGGCACAAAAACGAAATAAAAAGGATAAGGAGAGGTCATTACAGTAGTAATAACTTCCAAGACTCAAATAAAAGAAAAATAACTGAAATTAAAAACATTGGGTTATCTCCCAAGAGTGCTTTTCTTTAACGCCTTTGAGCTAGGCGCAGAAAATGCGAATCAAGTAATATCAAGCGATGAAGCATCAAGCTCATAATTTGCTCTAAGAATAGAGTCAAAAAGCAATTTCTTTCTCTTTATAGGGAAGTGTTCCATACCTTTCTTGAGTGGAAATTGATATTTGATGGTGCCTTCCCTCATATCAATGATGGCACCTACAGTTCGAAGAAAGGGTCTTCCCAAAATAATAGGACATGAAGCATTGCATTCAACATCCATGACAAGAAAATCAACGGGAACAAGGTTATTGTTAACCATAATAAGAACATCATTAATCATTCCCAAAGGTTTCTTCTTAGCAACATTAGCAATAGGAACATCATAATAATACTTTTCAAGCGGTGGTAAATCAAGCATATCATAAATCTTTCTAGGCATGATAGAAATACTAGCACCTAGATCACATAAAGCATGGCAATCAAAACCATTAACATACATATCAATGATGGGTTCCCAACCATCTTCTAACTTCTTGGGAATATAAGCTTTTTGCTTCAACTTTTCATCCCTAATTTTCATAAGAGCATTGGTAATATGCTTAGTAAAAGCAACATTTAAAGAACTAGCATTGGGAGTCAAAGCAAGCTTTTGCAAGAACAAAATAACTTCATATATATTGCAGCCATCAACATCAAAATCATTAAAGGAAATAGAGTTATTATCTCCTACACTCTGAAAAATTTCAGCACTCTTTTGAGAAAAAGTTTTAGCTGTTTTAGGCTTTTTAACACTAGGAGTAGGAGTTTTCTCTACACCAATCAAAGTAAGAGGATTGCTAGCATTAGGAATAACATCATTAGAGGTAGTAATGGTACATACCTTCATCTCTCTAGCCATCTCATCTTCTCTTTCCCACCTGGCATGCAATTCTGCTAGCATCCTAACATTTTCATCAATTCTAACTTGGATAGCATTAGCAGTGGCAAAAACATTGTTCTCTTTCACATCATTAGGCAACACTTTTAATTTCAGAAGTTCAACATCATGAGCAAGGCTATCAACCTTAGAAGCAAGAATATCAATTTTGCCTAACTTTTCCTCAACAGACTTGTTAAAAGCATTTTGCTTACCGATGAAGTCCTTGAGCATTACCTGAAGCTCAGAGGGCGCGGCCCTAGTGTTGTTGGAGGAATTACCATAAGAGTTACCATAACCATTACCATTGGTAGAAGGATACGGTCTATAATTGTTACTAGCAAAATTGTTCTTATAAGCATTGTTGTTAAAATTATTATTTCTAATGAAGTTTACATCAACAAGCTCTTCTTGAGCAACCAAAGAGGCCAAATGGAACATTATTAGGATCAACATGAGTCCTATCATTAGAAAGCATAAGCATAATAGCATCAATCTTATCACTCAAGGAAGATGTTTCCTCAACCGAATTTACCTTCTTACCTTGCGGAGCTCTCTCGGTGTGCCATTCAGAGTAATTTACCATCATATTGTCGAGAAGCTTTGTTGCGTCGCCCAAGGTAAGGGACATAAAAGTGCCTCTAGCAGCTGAATCAAGTAGGTTCCTCGAAGAAAAATTCAGTCCTGCATAAAAAGTTTGAACAATCATCCAAGTAGTCAGTCCATGAGTGGGACAATTCTTTATCATAGATTTCATTTTTTCCCAAGCTTGAGCAACATGTTCATTATCAAACTGACTAAACTTCATAATATTGCTACGCAAAGCTATAATCTTAGCAGGAGGATAGTATCTACCAATAAAAGCATCCTTACACTTAGCCCATGAATCAATACTATTTTTAGGCAAAGACAACAACCAATCCTTAGCTTTTCCTCTCAAAGAAAAAGGAAACAACTTAAGCTTAATAATATCACTTTCAACATCCTTATATTTCTGCATCTCACATAGCTCAACAAATTTTTTGAGATGAGCTGCAGCATCATCAGTACTAGCACCAAAAAATTGCTCTTTCATAACAAGGTTCAACAAAGCAGGCTTAATCTCATAAAAATTTGCAGCAGGAGCAGGTGGCGCAATAGGAGTGCAGATAAAATCACTATTATTAGTGCTAGTAAAATCACACAACTTGGTATTTTCAGAAGTAGCCATTCTAGCAAACTAAAAGCAGACAAGTAAAAACAAGTACAAAGGATTCTAATTTTTTGGGTTTTTGATAAAACGATGCAAGTAAAAATAAAGTAAAAGCAAAACTTAAAACAAAGTAAAGGATGTGCATGCGAAAACTCCCCTTACAGAAGTCTTCTTCCTCCCCGGCAACGGCGCCATAAAACTTGTTGATGGCGCGATGATGATGGTGCCAGAAAACTTGTTGGCGTTTGTTGATGAAGTAAAAATGACCGGCCAGTTGGAAACCCCAAGAGAAGATTTGATGAATATAGCAGCAAGTTTTCCCTCAGTTATGAAACCAAGGTTATCAATCCAGTAGGAGGATGACCATACGACTGAAGGTGATGCCCGCTAGCTATGTGATGCTCTAACAAGGGTGCCGTTAACGATTTCTTGTTAGCGCGTCTTCAACCAGTCGCAACGTGGAACCTGCACACAACACAACCAAATACTTTGTTCCCAACTTACGATGAGGTTGTCAATCTCACCGGTTTGCTTGAAACAAAGGGTATGAGCGTATCGAGTGGAAAGTGATAATAGTATGCGAGTAAAGTAAACAGTGCAAGTAAAGTAAACAGGTGATGGCAATATAAAGGAAATAGGACCGGGGTCCACAGTTCACTAGTGGTGTCTCTCCATAAGATAAAATAATACATGCTGGGTAAACAAATTACAGTTGGGCAATTGATAGAATAAAGACAACGTGCATATGTTGAGAGGATCACTATGAGATTTACTCTGGGCATTACAACAAGATACATAGACCGCCATCCAACTGCATCTATGACTAATAATCCACTTGTGGCGAATCAATCCGAGAACTCCACAAGTATTAAGTTGCGAACAACAGATAATTGCAATAAGCAAAGTGTGTAATGTAAACAAAGTATATACCCTTGAGCATATGAATTTTGTTTTCCCCCTAGTAGCAACATCACATCTACAACCTTAGAGGTTTCTGTCACTCCCCCAGATTAAATAGAGGCATGAACCCACTATCGAGCATAAATACCCCCTCTTGGAGTCACTAGCAACTACTCGGCCAAGATAGCTACTAACAACGGAGAGCATGCAAGATCATAAACAACATAGAGATAACATAAGATAAAATTCAGTACATCAACTCAATCATAACACAAATATTCATTGGATCCCAACAAACACAACATGTAGAATTACATAAAGGTAGTCTCGATCATGTAAAGCAGCTCATGAGACCTAAACATGAAGCACATGGTGGAGAAGACAACCATCTAGCTACTGCTATGGACCCATAGTCCAAGGTAGACTACTCACTCATCACGCCGGAGGCAAGCATGGCGATGAAGAAGACCTCCAGTGGCGATTCCCCTCTCCGGCAGGGTGCCGGGAAGAGCTTCTGGACCCTCCCGATCTTCAGGTCAACGGCGGCGGCGGATCGCGATGTGTTCTAGAAAAGTGATCGGGTATTTAGGTTTTTCCCGTCGGGGGGGGGAGGGGGTCTTTATAGGCGAAGGGGCAGCGTCAGAAGTGGACCAGGGGTCCACACCATAGGCCAGCGCAGGCCAGGGGTGGGCCGCGCCCCCTGGTGGTGTGGCCACCCTCTGGTCCGGCTCCGTCTCCTCTTCGTTGTTCTGGAAGCTCCGTGAAATATTTCCAGTGTAACTTTTCTGAAACACAAAAATAGTAGAAAACAGGGAACTAGCACCGTGGCATCTCGTTAATAGGTTAGTTCCAGAAAATGCATAAAAATGCCATAAAGTGCAACGAAACACTAAACAAATAGTGTAAAACAAGCATGGAGCATCAAAAATTATGGATATGTTGGAGACATATCAAACATCATTAATCCTTCCCAAAGGTTTCTTCTTAGCAACATCAGCAATAGGAACATCATAATAACACTTTTCAAGCGGTGGTAAATCAAGCATATCATAAATTTTTCTAGTCATGATAGAAATACTAGCACCTAGATCACATAAAGCATGGCAATCAAAACCATTAACATGCATATCAATGATGGGTTCCCAACCATCTTCTAATTTCTTGGGAATAGAGGCTTTTTGCTTCAACTTTTCATCCCTAATTTTCATGAGAGCATTGGTAATATGCTTGGTAAAAGCAACATTTAAAGAACTAGCATTGGGAGTCAAAGCAAGCTTTTGCAAGAACAAAATAACTTCAGATATATTGCAGCCATCAACATCAAAATTATTAAAGGAAATAGAGCTATCATCTCCTACACTCCGAAAAATTTCAGCACTCTTTTGAGAAAAAGTTTTAGCAGTTTTAGGCTTTTTAACACAAGGAGTGGGAGTTTTCTCTAAACCAATCAAAGTAAGAGGATTGCTAGCATTAGGAATAACATCATTAGAGGTAGTAATGGTACATACCTTCATCTCTCTAGCCATCTCATCTTCTCTTTCCCACCTGGCATGCAATTCTGCTAGCATCCTAACATTTTCATCAATTCTAACTTGGATAGCATTAGCAGTAGCAAAAACATTGCTCTCTTTCACCTCATTAGGCAACACTTTTAATTTTAGAAGTTCAACATCATGAGCTAGGCTATCAACCTTAGAAGCAAGAATATCAATTTTTCCTAACTTTTCCTCAATAGACTTGTTAAAAGCATTTTTCTTACCGATGAAGTCCTTGAGCATTGCCTCAAACTCGGAGGGCGCGGCCCTAGTGTTGTTGGAGGAATTACCATAAGAGTTACCATAACCATTACCATTAGTAGAAGGATACGGCCTATAATTGTTACTAGCAAAATTGTTCCTATAAGCATTGTTGTTAAAATTATTATTTCTAATGAAGTTTACATCAGCACGCTCTTCTTGAGCAACCAAAGAGGCCAAAGGAACATTATTAGGATCAACATGAGTCCTATCATTAGAGAGCATAAGCATTATAGCATCAATCTTATCACTCAAGGAAGAGGTTTCCTCAACAGAATTTACCTTCTTACCTTGTGGAGCCCTCTCGGTCTGCCATTCAGAGTAATTTACCATCATATTGTTGAGAAGCTTTGTTGCGGCGCCCAAGGTAAGGGACATAAAAGTGCCTCCAGCAGCTGAATCAAGTAGGTTTCTTGAAGAAAAATTCAGTCCTTGCAGAAGTCTTCTTCCTCCCCGGCAACGGCGCCAGAAAACTTGTTGATGGAGCGGGGATGATGGTGCCAGAAAACTTGTTGGCATTTGTTGATGAAGTAAAAATGACCGGCCAGTTGGAAACCCCAAGAGAAGGTTTGATGAATATTGCAGCAAGTTTTCCCTCAGTTATGAAACCAAGGTAGTCAATCCAGTAGGAGGGAGACAAACGACCGAAGGTGATGCCCACTAGCTTCACGATAGCCTTGGACAATTTATAGGGCGCCTCGTCCATGCTTTGCTTTGCGAGTGGCAACGTGGAACCTGCACACAACACAACCAAATACTTTGTTCCCAACTTACGATGAGGTTGTCAATCTCACCGGTTTGCTTGAAACAAAGGGTATGAGCGTATCGAGTGGAAAGTGATAATAGTATGCGAGTAAAGTAAACAGTGCAAGTAAGTAAACAGGTGATGGCAATATAAAGGAAATAGGACCGGGGTCCACAGTTCACTAGTGGTGTATCTCCATAAGATAAAATAATACATGCTGGGTAAACAAATTACAGTTGGGCAATTGATAGAATAAAGACAACGTGCATATGTCGAGAGGATCACTATGAGATTTACTCTGGGCATTACAACAAGATACATAGACCGCCATCCAACTGCATCTATGACTAATAATCCACTTGTGGTGAATCAATCCGAGAACTCCACAAGTATTAAGTTGCGAACAACAGATAATTGCATTAAGCAAGGTGTGTAATGTAAACAAAGCATATGCCCTGGAGCATATGAATATTGTTTTCCCCCTAGTAGCAACAGCACATCTACAACCTTAGAGGTTTCTGTCACTCCCCCAGATTAAATAGAGGCATGAACCCACTATCGAGCATAAATACCCCCTCTTGGAGTCACTAGCAACTACTCGGCCAAGATAGCTACTAACAACGGAGAGCATGCAAGATCATAAACAACATAGAGATAACATAAGATAATATTCAGTACATCAACTCAATCATAACACCAATATTCATCGGATCCCAACAAACAGAACATGTAGAATTACATAAAGGTAGTCTCGATCATGTAAAGCAGCTCACGAGACCTAAACATGAAGCACATGGTGGAGAAGACAACCATCTAGCTACTGCTATGGACCCATAGTCCAAGGTAGACTACTCCCTCATCGCTCCGGAGGCAAGCATGGTGATGAAGAAGACCTCCGGTGGCGATTCCCCTCTCCGGCAGGGTGCCGGGAAGAGCTTCTCGACCCTCCCGATCTTCGGGTCGATCGCGGCGGCGGATCGCGATGTGTTCTGGAAAAGTGATCGGGTCTTTTAGTTTTTCCCGTCGGGGGGGGGGGGGGGGGGGGGGTCTTTATATGCGAAGAGGCGGCGTCAGAAGTGGACCAGGGGGCCCACACCACCAGGGGGCATGGGCCAGCCCTAGGCCGCGCCACCCTGTGGTGTGTCCGCCCTCTGGCTCGGTTCCGTCTCCTCTTCGGTGTTCTGGAAGCTCCGTGAAATATCTGGACGACTGGCTTTGGTTTCGTCCAATTCCGAGAATATTTCCTGTGTAACTTTTGTGAAACACAAAAATAGCAGAAAACAGGGAACTGGCACTGTGGCATCTCGTTAATAGGTTAGTTCCGGAAAATGCATAAAAATGCCACTGAAGTGTGACGAAACACTAAACAAATAGTGTAAAAACAAGCATGGAGCATCAAAAATTATGGATACATTGGAGACGTATCAGTGGGGAGGAGTGCCAAGCTATAAAAGAGCACCAATGTGCCAACTAATCAAGCATCTCAGAACCGCTCTCACTTGTTTAGTATGGAAGATATCAAGAACTCCGTTGCTAGTCGTTGACAAAAGCAACCACCTCTCAAAACATTTTTTATCTCTGTTTTACAAATGAAAAGCTCTAGCACATGTTTAATCACTGCTTCCCTCTACGAAGGGCCTGTCGTTTACTTTTATGTTGAGTCAACCTATTCCCTTCTATCTCAAGCAAGCATTTGAGTTGTTACATTTCACTCATCCATATGTTGATCCGTTTAATCATCTTTACTAACTTCTTTTGCTAGTACAATGCTTTTGTCTGAAGGAATATATCTTTGAAAGCTTTCTATGAATGCAAAAGTTTGTTTCATTGAGCATATGGTTTTTGCTATATTAGCTCTGTTTTAAAAAGGCTCTGTTCAAAAATAAGTATAGTTTGTTCATTGTTCTCTGACCAAGAACTAAAGTTTGCCACCACCAATTATAGTTTACCTTGTGCATCCTTATTTGTGATTCCCTTTTACTTATTGCAAGTCTATATCATATAAAGGGAAGTTGTTGTCTATTATAACTTGTGCCTTGGTGAATGTGATGCTTCTTGTCCGTATTTTGATTATCGACACTTCACTCCATAAACCTGTGGTCATGTTTACTGAGTTTAGTTTTCGCTTGGGGATAAGCGAGGTCTAAGCTTGGGGGGTTGATACGTCCATTTTGCATCACTATTTTGTATCATAATTTACTGTTATTCATTGATATATTTCACATTTAGAGATGATACTTATGTTATTTCCTCTGTTTTTACATGTTTAATGATCATTGGAGGATTTGCTGCCGGAGTCAGGATTCTGCTGGAAAAAGGACCATTAAGACACCATATTTTGAAGATCAGGAAAATTCCAGAAAAATACCAAAAAATTATATTTTGCCAGAAGACTGAGGTAGCCAGAAGGAGGAGGCAAGAGGGGCCACAGGGCAGCCTCATCACCAGGGGGCGCGGCCCAGCCCCTGGCCGCGCCGCCCTGTGGTGAGGCCACCCAGGCCCACTTCTGCCATTGCCCCTTCGTGTATTTCATCGTCCCCGAAAACCTAAGTCAGGGGGCTCAGAGATAGACACCGCCGCCTCTGCGGGGCGGAAAACACCAGAGAGAGAAAAGCTCTCCGGCAGGCAGAAATCTGCCGGGGAAATTCCTTCCCGAAGAGGGGAGATCGTCGCCATCGTCATCACCATCGCACCGGACTTCATCGGGATCATCATCATCATCATCTCCATCACCAGCACCAGCACCTTCATCTCCACCATCACCACGCCATCCCGCTGTAACATCTTGAGTTGAATCTTGTCAAATTCTTAGGGGAAACTTTCCCGGTGTTGATTTGTAACAACCCAAATTTTTGAGAAATATAAATAAATGGATTTATTAAAATACCAAATTTTGGAGACAACAAAAACTTTTATTTTGAATATAAGATTAATTTCTTGCCTTTTCGAAACTTCTGAGTTTGAGCATTTGCTCCCATGCTTCAAATAAAAAGAGTATGGGAAGGGTTTTAAAACAAATCCTTTGAGCCCAAATTTTTAAATAAAGATTTTTGGTTAAATTGAAATAGTTTTCTAACTACTAAATTTTGTGCATGGTTACATGCTAAACCCATTTGGGTCATTTTCCAAACCAAAAACTAAGTCAAGCAATCACAAACAAATAGAAAGAATCAAGAAAGTAAACCGCAACACAAAAACCTAAGTAAGAAAAGAGGAAGTAGTGATCTTACAAAAAAATTACTGATTACACTACTTTACCCCTTTGTACTAAGAAATTCTTGAACTGGACCATCATGCATCTCTCCACCACAACTAAGAACAAGTTACAAAGAATCAAATACAATAAAGTTTGAAACAAAAATCAACTTGGAACTCTATTCAAATTTCTACCAAAGTTTGAATTTAAATAAGAGGTCATTTGCCAACTCCATTTCATCTACAAGAAAACCAACACCTTTGGACCAAGATTAAAACTTTTGCACTCCATATTGCATGTATGCATGGAAGTTCAATATAGGTCTTTTATGATTTCATGTGGGTTTTAATTTGTTGTGCAATGTTTAGTTAATTCAAACCTAACCAATAGAAGCATTAGAGAAGAACCACAAAGATCAAAAGAAACCAGGAAGAAAAGGAATAAAGAAAAGAGAAGAAAATTGTGATCTAGAAAATGTTATTGACTACCCTACTTTGGACACTTAGAATAAGAAATCTGTAACTCAAGCCAAGGTGTGGTCAGTTAGTTGAGCTTGACCCTATCACATACTAACTCAACCAAGAAGTTTCCAGCAAAAACTCAAACCCTAACCTCTTTCAAAATCTGTCCAAAGTTTGAATCTGAATCAGAAACCATACTTCAAATTGGAAATAAGATTTTTGCAAAACCTCATATTTCTTCATAACAAAAATATTTCTGGAATCCCTATCCAATATAATGACCAACCCAATTGGAAATTTTCAAAAATTCAAATTTTGAGTTCATGCGGACATTGTATCGAACACCTTCTGGGCAGGAATCAGGCAAATCAAAGATGCTATTGCTAAATAGCGGCCTCTGCCCCAATCCCTGTTGCCTATGGTCATCTGCAGTGCCTAGCCACTCCCTCACCATCCCTCTCTGTCCCCCTTCCATTGCAGGCGTGAGACACGGTGAGGCAGCCACCAATACTTGTCCCCGACCATGTCCCCCAGGCACCACCGCTCCCTGCTGTTTCTGCAGTCTTCGGGCCAAGCCAGCACGCCCGACATCACCACAGAACCCTGCCGTGCACGCCAAAATGCGCCGAAAGTCGCCGCTCGCGCCGGAGCAAGCACGCACGTATGTCGGACCTCGCCTCTGGACACCTCCTTGCCCGACCACTTCGGCCTATAAAAGGCACTTGGGATCTCGCCAGAGAACTCTACCCAGCCCCACGAACCTCCCAGACAACCTTTCCTGATCTCCCTCTTCACCGTTCGAGCTCGCCGGCGACGCCGTCCCCGCAGACCACCGCCACGGCCGCCTCTGTTCCCGGCGTTCCCGGCCGCGTCTCAAGCTTCTGCGGGTACCAGGCGGAGGAGGAGGAGTTCCTCTACCTTTTCTGCTTCATCACCGACGAGCCCCGCTTCCTCTACGCCGCTCCCCAGTGCCGCCCTCTTCCCAGCAGCCGCCGGTGAGTCCCGCCTCGAGGAGAAGAACTATCCTGTACGTACCGATTCGATTCCTGACCGGTGGGCCCCTCCGGCCAGGCCCCTTTTCTTTTTTTTCCCCCGCGCACCCAGGAACCCCCCGGTTGGGCCAGCCCAGTTCGGTCTGGTCTGCTCCCAGCCCAACTCAGTCCGTGTGTCCAGCCCGGATTTAAAAAAAAAGGGATATTCGATTTCCGATTTTTGAAAAAACGCATTCAGATGCTTTAGTATATTTAATTTTCCCGGAGATCTACCGATCCAAATCTAGCAAATGAAAATGTTCTGGAAACCTTAGAACATGAGCTAGCCAATAAAAGTGGTTTCAACGCAATTAGATTTACAGAGTGGTTGCAGTAAAAATAACAAAACATGAGCTTTTCCACCTTAGAAAATTCATATCAATTCAAATAAAATTCCTAAAAATATAAATCCAACTCTAGAAATTCATAATTAGTGATACCCATCTGACTATACCATTAGATCTCATTTTTGAACCTTTTAAATCAAATGATATTTACCCATTTGGTTAAATAAGCATTTGCCATATAGAATTTTATTAAACTCAATTCCATAATCGAAATTTTTATGGAACCTCTATGGTTAAACCACATTTCCAAATAACTATCTATAGGTATTGATCTTAGTCCATGTGTACTTGTAGGAAGTATTTGGAAATTTAATCCTACATGATAGTAATTAGAAACTCAAACTTGCACACATATTTCAAAATAAATGGAAATGATATGAAACCAATTCGAATCAACCACATTTCTAAATATTGATCTATAACCTTTGATACAAGTCAACTAGGATCTATAGACCCTACTTGTAGATTCAAACTTGATTACTAAATAGTTGTAAACTAGAAATGGCTTCAATAAAAGAGAAATACTACAAACCCTATGAATCCTCTTTAGATGAACCATAATCTTGAACATATACTAGTAGTATATGAACTTTGGTCAATAAGGACTTGCAAGAGATATTTCAAAATTCAAAGTAAATGAAATCCTCACTTAAGTCAAGAAAGTGATAATCTCATCGTTATGGATTCAATTAAATCGAAACCACTCTCCATAGACTTCCTAGATCACTTCCCTTACCCAAGTATGTGTATTTAAGTAAATAGGTGTTGTTTGTGAATTGTGTGGTGATTGTATGCTTATTTGCTTTCCGACGATTAGACGACAATGAGAGTAAGGAGAATGGATCCCGAAGTCAACCAAGAAATGGAGATGGAGATCAACCAATCCAAGATGAAGATGAAAACTATTTTGACTTTGCCAAGCCAGGCAAGCCATCTTTTGATTCATACTCCCAATGCCTAGTTTTAATATTGCATTCTACTTGTTTTAAGTAAATTGCATGATTGAATTGCTAGAGTAGAATGATAGAAGTATATTGATGTCTTGTTTATCAAGAGCATCAAGCTGAGTTTATCCAACCCTATTTAGTAGTATCATCACTCAATGTAGATGCTTAGTCGCTAATAATATTGAGGCCATCTATAAGGGGAACTCTAGTTGAAATTGGTGACTTGAACTTGAAACCTGAATTGGAGAATTGCTCCTACATAATGGCTTTATGAAAGAAATTAATCTTGACTAAGAACTATGAAATGTATTTCTCAATGACAACGAGTGATGTACTATGGGAGCCAACCATACCGTACGACCACATTACCCCTGAATGGGAAGGGGCTTATTCCTAGCTTGTTTATTTTAGTATGGGAGGTCTTGTTTCATCCTTTATAGAAGCATTCCATGCATGGTTGCTTCCGAACCAAGTGGTTATTGGAAATTTTCCTTCCTGAAGATTTCCATCCGTCCGGCACTCTGGAGTGGGCAAAACTAGAGGCGCCGGAACGGGGGAATCTGTGTCTCGGGCTCTAGGGAAGGATCCCATACTAGAGTAGACAAGTGAAAGAGTTTGTTTGATTATCTGAACCCCGCATACTTTGTGTATGACGATCCGTGGATTTCTCCCGGCAGATGTATCGATTCTTGTGGGTAAAGTGTACCCCTCTGCAGAGGTTTTCAAAACTATTCGAATAGCCGCGTCTGCGGTCATGGACAGTTGGCAAGCTGTACTTGACTTTTGTCAAAGATAAAAATAACAATGGTGAACTTGGTGAATGACTTGACTTGACATTGATCTTGACACACTTGAAGTTCCCTTAGATTTAACTTAGAGAATTAAATCTTCTTCTCTACTAATGAAAATTCTTGGGAAACAAACTAGCTTTTTGGCAAATAAACTTAGTGCTTAGTCCACCATATCAACCATGCATATCTCTCTCATCACTTTGTTTATAAGATGGTTTGCGAGTGCATCCAATGTACCCATGGCTGTGTCCCTGGCTATTAACTTGGCCAGACTTGAAGGAGAAAAATCAAGAAGGAAGGAATCATTGACGGCTTTGCGAATTAGGCTCGTTTCCTACTGTCTGCTTTGCCTGTGCGGTTGAAGCTTGACAATATGGACCCAAAGTGTTATTCCGCTGCATGTTGATGTAATGTAAGGTTTGGTCTATGCGACCACCTATGTAATCCCCTTTATTTACTATTAAGGTCTATGACTGTGATATCAACTACGTTATGTATATCGCAACAATGACCCTGGGATTGCGGTGGAATACATAACGGGCACTTCGAATTTGTTATCAAATTTGAGGTCGTCACAAGTTGGTATCAGAGCCTAGGCTGACTCTAGGAAACCCTAGTTAGCATGGTCGTTAGAAAATGATATCTCTGATATCACAAGTTTGGTATCAGGACTATCATGACCTTAGGAGACCTTAGTTAGTATGGTCGTTAGCTAAGAAAGTGGTATTTTGTCAAACACTTATTTCTACAAAAGAAACTTATTTGCTTTGGTATCCAAAGTTAATCTTATACCCTCATCTTATTCACTTGAAATATCTTACACTCTCAACTTATACTCTCAAGAGATTTTGACAAAGAATTTATTTACCTCTTTAATTACAAAGTCTTTTCAAATATTTGTTTTACTCTATTCCTCATCTACTTCAAATATATAATATGGACGATATACCGACCTAAGACCGAAGGACTTTTGGATGAAAAGATTAGGGACTCAATATTAGTTTTCAAGACTTCACCCTTGGATGTCAACTACGATCGCTACCATCGCAAGAGAGTCTCTTCACCTGATCAAGAAATCCTCCAACAAGAGTCAACCCTATGAGACAAAGACTTCAAGAGCAAAGAGAGAGTGATCAGAAATGATGAAGACCCAGCAACCCTTTTTACCCACAGGATTTATAGGAAATGCTCAGTTGTTATGATTGAGCTACCCTTACCTCACGATTATTAAGTGTGCTTAGTTCCTTGTGTGTTTGAATGATTGATTTATTTTGAGATATGTTGCTCATATGCCCTCCGGCAACATGTAGCAACCACCCCAGCAACTTGTTTTCTCAAAAATGTTCTAGTATTGTTTGGCCCAAACTAAACTTTAAACCATACCAATCCCACGTTAGACACCTTTTTAAAGTTGTTCCCTCTCATCTACTGCAGGACTTTACCCCTCTTCTACATCCCATGCTAGCAAGTCCACCATTTACTATATGTACGAAAGGAGGTCAAGCCAACTCAGATTTTGAACTCCACCTTCAGGGGATTGCCCGGAGGTACCAAGCGGCAACAAATCTATGCAAGTTTCCAAGAAAGAGGAAAGGAGATCTTCACACCCAACAAATATGCTATGCTTGTGGGAAAGAACACCATGTTGCACTCCAATGTCGAAGTCCGAAGATTGCAAACCTAGATCATCTAAGGAAGAAAGCTTGTAGCCGTTGTGGAGAAGAAGGTCATCAAGCCAGCCAATGTCCCGGAAACTGTCCCAATTGCGAAGTCAATCATCCACCTGGAGAATGCCCTTCAAGCAACATTACCTGTTACATGTGTGAAAGTAGTACCCATGTTCCTGTTGACTGCGCTATGAACCACCTGGTGTCAGATATATCAAAGATCCTTCCAAACAGCTTCCAGTTAGCATCTCAAGTGGTCAAGACTGGCGAAGAGCATGACGTTTACGTTCGGAGGCAACTACAGAAGGCTCAAAACAAACAGAAGCAAGCAAGAATTCCAAGACACCAAAAAAATAATAATAATAAGCCTCCAGCACCCTCTAACCTTTGCTATGACCTTACCCTACGATCTGGAAGAGCACTACCAAAGAATACTTTTTCCAATGCTAGTAACAAGACCAACATCACCTGCTATGAGTGCGGAACCCAGGGGCACTACTCCAACGACTGCCCAACAAAGTTGAACGCTGCACCAGAACCTCCAGTCGCTCAAGATCCGGTCATAACTAAAGAAAGTGTCAAACCCAGTTGCTCGGAAGATCCTACAAATGTTCTTTCATCTTCAGGAGGCAACCCTATCGACACCAACCTGGGCAGAGTTCACAACCGCATCATTATTGAAGATAGTGTCAAAGGACTCTATAGCCTCAACTTCCGCAGGGGAAGGAAGCAGCCTTACAAACCACCGGGAAGTAACTTTGGCAACCTCAAGACACGAAGAGAAGAAGAAGATCACTCATCATGAATCAGCCATATAATACCCCGAAGTTGCTCGTAGCCATAAAGTTAGTAAGAGCAGGTTGAATCAAGTGTGAGGATCCAAGCCGAGAAGAAGCCTTCGACATCCTTAGTGGGTACTAGTAGGCTTGTTTATTTCTTTGCAAATCAAGAGCGAGACTTGTAATTTGCAAGACCATTATTAATGAAAGACTATGGTTTAAATCTAGAGGATTTTTGTTTTTGAAAGTGTGATTGTTTGTTGTCATTGCTATGTGATTGGTGAAGATGTGTTTTTGGCCCGTATGGCCTTATCACATTTTGGGTGTACCCAATCTTTCTATCTCGATAGGAATCAATATACACTACATCTCTTATCTGTTAATCTCATCTCCCAACCTATCTCAATCTTAACTTGTGAATCTCGGGACGAGATTCTTTTTAAGGGGGAAGATTGTAACAACCCAAATTTTTGAGAAATATAAATAAATGGATTTATTAAAATACCAAATTTTGGAGACAACAAAAACTTTTATTTTGAATATAAGATTAATTTCTTGCCTTTTCGAAACTTCTGAGTTTGAGCATTTGCTCCCATGCTTCAAATAAAAAGAGTATGGGAAGGGTTTTAAAACAAATCCTTTGAGCCCAAATTTTTAAATAAAGATTTTTGGTTAAATTGAAATAGTTTTCTAACTACTAAATTTTGTGCATGGTTACATGCTAAACCCATTTGGGTCATTTTCCAAACCAAAAACTAAGTCAAGCAATCACAAACAAATAGAAAGAATCAAGAAAGTAAACCGCAACACAAAAACCTAAGTAATAAAAGAGGAAGTAGTGATCTTACAAAAAATTACTGATTACACTACTTTACCCCTTTGTACTAAGAAATTCTTGAACTGGACCATCATGCATCTCTCCACCACAACTAAGAACAAGTTACAAAGAATCAAATACAATAAAGTTTGAAACAAAAATCAACTTGGAACTCTATTCAAATTTCTACCAAAGTTTGAATTTAAATAAGAGGTCATTTCCCAACTCCATTTCATCTACAAGAAAACCAACACCTTTGGACCAAGATTAAAACTTTTGCACTCCATATTGCATGTATGCATGGAAGTTCAATATAGGTCTTTTATGATTTCATGTGGGTTTTAATTTGTTGTGCAATGTTTAGTTAATTCAAACCTAACCAATAGAAGCATTAGAGAAGAACCACAAAGATCAAAAGAAACCAGGAAGAAAAGGAATAAAGAAAAGAGAAGAAAATTGTGATCTAGAAAATGTTATTGACTACCCTACTTTGGACACTTAGAATAAGAAATCTGTAACTCAAGCCAAGGTGTGGTCAGTTAGTTGAGCTTGACCCTATCACATACTAACTCAACCAAGAAGTTTCCAGCAAAAACTCAAACCCTAACCTCTTTCAAAATCTGTCCAAAGTTTGAATCTGAATCAGAAACCATACTTCAAATTGGAAATAAGATTTTTGCAAAACCTCATATTTCTTCATAACAAAAATATTTCTGGAATCCCTATCCAATATAATGACCAACCCAATTGGAAATTTTCAAAAATTCAAATTTTGATTTCATGCGGACATTGTATCGAACACCTTCTGGGCAGGAATCAGGCAAATCAAAGATGCTATTGCTAAACAGCGGCCTCTGCCCCAATCCCTGTTGCCTATGGTCATCTGCAGTGCCTAGCCACTCCCTCACCATCCCTCTCTGTCCCCCTTCCATTGCAGGCGTGAGACACGGTGAGGCAGCCACCAATACTTGTCCCCGACCATGTCCCCCAGGCACCACCGCTCCCTGCTGTTTCTGCAGTCTTCGGGCCAAGCCAGCATGCCCGACATCACCACAGAACCCTGCCGTGCACGCCAAAATGCGCCGAAAGTCGCCGCTCGCGCCGGAGCAAGCACGCACGTATGTCGGACCTCGCCTCTGGACACCTCCTTGCCCGACCACTTCGGCCTATAAAAGGCACTTGGGATCTCGCCAGAGAACTCTACCCACCCCCACGAACCTCCCAGACAACCTTTCCTGATCTCCCTCTTCACCGTTCGAGCTCGCCGGCGACGCCGTCCCCGCAGACCACCGCCACGGCCGCCTCTGTTCCCGGCGTTCCCGGCCGCGTCTCAAGCTTCTGCGGGTACCAGGCGGAGGAGGAGGAGTTCCTCTACCTTTTCTGCTTCATCACCGACGAGCCCCGCTTCCTCTACGCCGCTCCCCAGCGCCGCCCTCTTCCCAGCAGCCGCCGGTGAGTCCCGCCTCGAGGAGAAGAACTATCATGTACGTATCGATTCGATTCCTGACCGGTGGGCCCCTCCGGTCAGGCCCCTTTTCTTTTTTTTCCCCCGCGCACCCAGGAACCCCCCGGTTGGGCCAGCCCAGTTCGGTCTGGTCTGCTCCCAGCCCAACTCAGTCCGTGTGTCCAGCCCGGATTTAAAAAAAAAGGGATATTCGATTTCCGATTTTTGAAAAAACGCATTCAGATGCTTTAGTATATTTAATTTTCCCGGAGATCTACCGATCCAAATCTAGCAAATGAAAATGTTCTGGAAACCTTAGAACATGAGCTAGCCAATAAAAGTGGTTTCAACGCAATTAGATTTACAGAGTGGTTGCAGTAAAAATAACAAAACATGAGCTTTTCCACCTTAGAAAATTCATATCAATTCAAATAAAATTCCTAAAAATATAAATCCAACTCTAGAAATTCATAATTAGTGATACCCATCTGACTATACCATTAGATCTCATTTTTGAACCTTTTAAATCAAATGATATTTACCCATTTGGTTAAATAAGCATTTGCCATATAGAATTTTATTAAACTCAATTCCATAATCGAAATTTTTATGGAACCTCTATGGTTAAACCACATTTCCAAATAACTATCTATAGGTATTGATCTTAGTCCATGTGTACTTGTAGGAAGTATTTGGAAATTTAATCCTACATGATAGTAATTAGAAACTCAAACTTGCACACATATTTCAAAATAAATGGAAATGATATGAAACCAATTCGAATCAACCACATTTCTAAATATTGATCTATAACCTTTGATACAAGTCAACTAGGATCTATAGACCCTACTTGTAGATTCAAACTTGATTACTAAATAGTTGTAAACTAGAAATGGCTTCAATAAAAGAGAAATACTACAAACCCTATGAATCCTCTTTAGATGAACCATAATCTTGAACATATACTAGTAGTATATGAACTTTGGTCAATAAGGACTTGCAAGAGATATTTCAAAATTCAAAGTAAATGAAATCCTCACTTAAGTCAAGAAAGTGATAATCTCATCGTTATGGATTCAATTAAATCGAAACCACTCTCCATAGACTTCCTAGATCACTTCCCTTACCCAAGTATGTGTATTTAAGTAAATAGGTGTTGTTTGTGAATTGTGTGGTGATTGTATGCTTATTTGCTTTCCGACGATTAGACGACAACGAGAGTAAGGAGAATGGATCCCGAAGTCAACCAAGAAATGGAGATGGAGATCAACCAATCCAAGATGAAGATGAAAACTATTTTGACTTTGCCAAGCCAGGCAAGCCATCTTTTGATTCATACTCCCAATGCCTAGTTTTAATATTGCATTCTACTTGTTTTAAGTAAATTGCATGATTGAATTGCTAGAGTAGAATGATAGAAGTATATTGATGTCTTGTTTATCAAGAGCATCAAGCTGAGTTTATCCAACCCTATTTAGTAGTATCATCACTCAATGTAGATGCTTAGTCACTAATAATATTGAGGCCATCTATAAGGGGAACTCTAGTTGAAATTGGTGACTTGAACTTGAAACCTGAATTGGAGAATTGCTCCTACGTAATGGCTTTATGAAAGAAATTAATCTTGACTAAGAACTATGAAATGTATTTCTCAATGACAACGAGTGATGTACTATGGGAGCCAACCATACCGTACGACCACATTACCCCTGAATGGGAAGGGGCTTATTCCTAGCTTGTTTATTTTAGTATGGGAGGTCTTGTTTCATCCTTTATAGAAGCATTCCATGCATGGTTGCTTCCGAACCAAGTGGTTATTGGAAATTTTCCTTCCTGAAGATTTCCATCCGTCCGGCACTCTGGAGTGGGCAAAACTAGAGGCGCCGGAACGGGGGAATCCGTGTCTCGGGCTCTAGGGAAGGATCCCATACTAGAGTAGACAAGTGAAAGAGTTTGTTTGATTATCTGAACCCCGCATACTTTGTGTATGACGATCCGTGGATTTCTCCCGGCAGATGTATCGATTCTTGTGGGTAAAGTGTACCCCTCTGCAGAGGTTTTCAAAACTATTCGAATAGCCGCGTCCGCGGTCATGGACAGTTGGCAAGCTGTACTTGACTTTTGTCAAAGATAAAAATAACAATGGTGAACTTGGTGAATGACTTGACTTGACATTGATCTTGACACACTTGAAGTTCCCTTAGATTTAACTTAGAGAATTAAATCTTCTTCTCTACTAATGAAAATTCTTGGGAAACAAACTAGCTTTTTGGCAAATAAACTTAGTGCTTAGTCCACCATATCAACCATGCATATCTCTCTCATCACTTTGTTTATAAGATGGTTTGCGAGTGCATCCAATGTACTCATGGCTGTGTCCCTGGCTATTAACTTGGCCAGACTTGAAGGAGAAAAATCAAGAAGGAAGGAATCATTGACGGCTTTGCGAATTAGGCTCGTTTCCTACTGTCTACTTTGCCTGTGCGGTTGAAGCTTGACAATATGGACCCAAAGTGTTATTCCGCTGCATGTTGATGTAATGTAAGGTTTGGTCTGTGCGACCACCTATGTAATCCCCTTTATTTACTATTAAGGTCTATGACTGTGATATCAACTACGTTATGTATATCGCAACAATGACCCTGGGATTGCGGTGGAATACATAACGGGCACTTCGAATTTGTTATCAAATTTGAGGTCGTCACAAGTTGGTATCAGAGCCTAGGCTGACTCTAGGAAACCCTAGTTAGCATGGTCGTTAGAAAATGATATCTCTGATATCACAAGTTTGGTATCAGGACTATCATGACCTTAGGAGACCTTAGTTAGTATGGTCGTTAGCTAAGAAAGTGGTATTTTGTCAAACACTTATTTCTACAAAAGAAACTTATTTGCTTTGGTATCCAAAGTCAATCTTATACCCTCATCTTATTCACTTGAAATATCTTACACTCTCAACTTATACTCTCAAGAGATTTTGACAAAGAATTTATTTACCTCTTTAATTACAAAGTCTTTTCAAATATTTGTTTTACTCTATTCCTCATCTACTTCAAATATATAATATGGACGATATACCGACCTAAGACCGAAGGACTTTTGGATGAAAAGATTAGGGACTCAATATTAGTTTTCAAGACTTCACCCTTGGATGTCAACTACGATCGCTACCATCGCAAGAGAGTCTCTTCACCTGATCAAGAAATCCTCCAACAAGAGTCAACCCTGTGAGACAAAGACTTCAAGAGCAAAGAGAGAGTGATCAGAAATGATGAAGACCCAGCAACCCTTTTTACCCACAGGATTTATAGGAAATGCTCAGTTGTTATGATTGAGCTACCCTTACCTCACGATTATTAAGTGTGCTTAGTGCCTTGTGTGTTTGAATGATTGATTTATTTTGAGATATGTTGCTCATATGCCCTCCGACAACATGTAGCAACCACCCCAGCAACTTGTTTTCTCAAAAATGTTCTAGTATTGTTTGGCCCAAACTAAACTTTAAACCATACCAATCCCACGTTAGACACCTTTTTAAAGTTGTTCCCTCTCATCTACTGCAGGACTTTACCCCTCTTCTACATCCCATGCTAGCAAGTCCACCATTTACTATATGTACGAAAGGAGGTCAAGCCAACTCAGATTTTGAACTCCACCTTCAGGGGATTGCCCGGAGGTACCAAGCGGCAACAAATCTATGCAAGTTTCCAAGAAAGAGGAAAGGAGATCTTCACACCCAACAAATATGCTATGCTTGTGGGAAAGAACACCATGTTGCACTCCAATGTCGAAGTCCGAAGATTGCAAACCTAGATCATCTAAGGAAGAAAGCTTGTAGCCGTTGTGGAGAAGAAGGTCATCAAGCCAGCCAATGTCCCGGAAACTGTCCCAATTGCGAAGTCAATCATCCACCTGGAGAATGCCCTTCAAGCAACATTACCTGTTACATGTGTGAAAGTAGTACCCATGTTCCTGCTGACTGCGCTATGAACCACCTGGTGTCAGATATATCAAAGATCCTTCCAAACAGCTTCCAGTTAGCATCTCAAGTGGTCAAGACTGGCGAAGAGCATGACGTTTACGTTCGGAGGCAACTACAGAAGGCTCAAAACAAACAGAAGCAAGCAAGAATTCCAAGACGCCAAAAAAATAATAATAATAAGCCTCCAGCACCCTCTAACCTTTGCTATGACCTTACCCTACGATCTGGAAGAGCACTACCAAAGAATACTTTTTCCAATGCTAGTAACAAGACCAACATCACCTGCTATGAGTGCGGAACCCAGGGGCACTACTCCAACGACTGCCCAACAAAGTTGAACGCTGCACCAGAACCTCCAGTCGCTCAAGATCCGGTCATAACTAAAGAAAGTGTCAAACCCAGTTGCTCGGAAGATCCTACAAATGTTCTTTCATCTTCAGGAGGCAACCCTATCGACACCAACCTGGGCAGAGTTCACAACCGCATCATTATTGAAGATAGTGTCAAAGGACTCTATAGCCTCAACTTCCGCAGGGGAAGGAAGCAGCCTTACAAACCACCGGGAAGTAACTTTGGCAACCTCAAGACACGAAGAGAAGAAGAAGATCACTCATCATGAATCAGCCATATAATACCCCGAAGTTGCTCGTAGCCATAAAGTTAGTAAGAGCAGGTTGAATCAAGTGTGAGGATCCAAGCCGAGAAGAAGCCTTTGACATCCTTAGTGGGTACTAGTAGGCTTGTTTATTTCTTTGCAAATCAAGAGCGAGACTTGTAATTTGCAAGACCATTATTAATGAAAGACTATGGTTTAAATCTAGAGGATTTTTGTTTTTGAAAGTGTGATTGTTTGTTGTCATTGCTATGTGATTGGTGAAGATGTTTTTTTGGCCCGTATGGCCTTATCACATTTTGGGTGTACCCAATCTTTCTATCTCGATAGGAATCAATATACACTACATCTCTTATCTGTTAATCTCATCTCCCAACCTATCTCAATCTTAACTTGTGAATCTCGGGACGAGATTCTTTTTAAGGGGGGAAGATTGTAACAACCCAAATTTTTGAGAAATATAAATAAATGGATTTATTAAAATACCAAATTTTGGAGACAACAAAAACTTTTATTTTGAATATAAGATTAATTTCTTGCCTTTTCGAAACTTCTGAGTTTGAGCATTTGCTCCCATGCTTCAAATAAAAAGAGTATGGGAAGGGTTTTAAAACAAATCCTTTGAGCCCAAATTTTTAAATAAAGATTTTTGGTTAAATTGAAATAGTTTTCTAACTACTAAATTTTGTGCATGGTTACATGATAAACCCATTTGGGTCATTTTCCAAACCAAAAACTAAGTCAAGCAATCACAAACAAATAGAAAGAATCAAGAAAGTAAACCGCAACACAAAAACCTAAGTAAGAAAAGAGGAAGTAGTGATCTTACAAAAAATTACTGATTACACTACTTTACCCCTTTGTACTAAGAAATTCTTGAACTGGACCATCATGCATCTCTCCACCACAACTAAGAACAAGTTACAAAGAATCAAATACAATAAAGTTTGAAACAAAAATCAACTTGGAACTCTATTCAAATTTCTACCAAAGTTTGAATTTAAATAAGAGGTCATTTCCCAACTCCATTTCATCTACAAGAAAACCAACACCTTTGGACCAAGATTAAAACTTTTGCACTCCATATTGCATGTATGCATGGAAGTTCAATATAGGTCTTTTATGATTTCATGTGGGTTTTAATTTGTTGTGCAATGTTTAGTTAATTCAAACCTAACCAATAGAAGCATTAGAGAAGAACCACAAAGATCAAAAGAAAACAGGAAGAAAAGGAATAAAGAAAAGAGAAGAAAATTGTGATCTAGAAAATGTTATTGACTACCCTACTTTGGACACTTAGAATAAGAAATCTGTAACTCAAGCCAAGGTGTGGTCAGTTAGTTGAGCTTGACCCTATCACATACTAACTCAACCAAGAAGTTTCCAGCAAAAACTCAAACCCTAACCTCTTTCAAAATCTGTCCAAAGTTTGAATCTGAATCAGAAACCATACTTCAAATTGGAAATAAGATTTTTGCAAAACCTCATATTTCTTCATAACAAAAATATTTCTGGAATCCCTATCCAATATAATGACCAACCCAATTGGAAATTTTCAAAAATTCAAATTTTGATTTCATGCGGACATTGTATCGAACACCTTCTGGGCAGGAATCAGGCAAATCAAAGATGCTATTGCTAAACAGCGGCCTCTGCCCCAATCCCTGTTGCCTATGGTCATCTGCAGTGCCTAGCCACTCCCTCACCATCCCTCTCTGTCCCCCTTCCATTGCAGGCGTGAGACACGGTGAGGCAGCCACCAATACTTGTCCCCGACCATGTCCCCCAGGCACCACCGCTCCCTGCTGTTTCTGCAGTCTTCGGGCCAAGCCAGCACGCCCGACATCACCACAGAACCTTGCCGTGCACGCCAAAACGCGCCGAAAGTCGCCGCTCGCGCCGGAGCAAGCACGCACGTATGTCGGACCTCGCCTCTGGACACCTCCTTGCCCGACCACTTCGGCCTATAAAAGGCACTTGGGATCTCGCCAGGGAACTCTACCCACCCCCACGAACCTCCCAGACAACCTTTCCTGATCTCCCTCTTCACCGTTCGAGCTCGCCGGCGACGTCGTCCCCGCAGACCACCGCCACGGCCGCCTGTGTTCCCGGCGTTCCCGGCCGCGTCTCAAGCTTCTGCGGGTACCAGGCGGAGGAGGAGGAGTTCCTCTACCTTTTCTGCTTCATCACCGACGAGCCCCGCTTCCTCTACGCCGCTCCCCAGCGCCGCCGACTTCCCAGCAGCCGCCGGTGAGTCCCGCCTCGAGGAGAAGAACTATCCTGTACGTACCGATTCGATTCCTGACCGGTGGGCCCCTCCGGTCAGGCCCCTTTTCTTTTTTTCCCCCGCGCACCCAGGAACCCCCCGGTTGGGCCAGCCCAGTTCGGTCTGGTCTGCTCCCAGCCCAACTCAGTCCGTGTGTCCAGCCCGGATTTAAAAAAAAAAGGGATATTCGATTTCCGATTTTTGAAAAAACGCATTCAGATGCTTTAGTATATTTAATTTTCCCGGAGATCTACCGATCCAAATCTAGCAAATTAAAATGTTCTGGAAACCTTAGAACATAAGCTAGCCAATAAAAGTGGTTTCAACGCAATTAGATTTACAGAGTGGTTGCAGTAAAAATAACAAAACAGGAGCTTTTCCACCTTAGAAAATTCATATAAATTCAAATAAAATTCCTAAAAATATAAATCCAACTCTAGAAATTCATAATTAGTGATACCCATCTGACTATACCATTAGATCTCATTTTTGAACCTTTTAAATCAAATGCTATTTACCCATTTGGTTAAATAAGCATTTGCCATATAGAATTTTATTAAACTCAATTCCATAATCGAAATTTTTATGGAACCTCTATGGTTAAACCACATTTCCAAATAACTATCTATAGGTATTGATCTTAGTCCATGTGTACTTGTAGGAAGTATTTGGAAATTTAATCCTACATGATAGTAATTAGAAACTCAAACTTGCACACATATTTCAAAATAAATGGAAACTAGCAGGGTGGCCCGCGCATTTGCGCGGCTAGCTTCCTTACAATGCTAGAGTTTTTATGCAATATTATATTCATAATTTTCTAGCATTTTATGAGTATGTTAGATCTGAGATATTGGTGTCTCAGAATGATATTTCGAATTAACAACATGCAGCCAAAGTATATCATGCCAGAAGATAATCTCTCTTGCTATCTGTTTTTTTTATTTATCCCAACTTGAACATTTATTCAGTTTAATTAGGCCTTAAAAGACCCATTGAGCTTGTAGGTTATTGGTAAACACTTATTAAGTATGTTACATCAAAAGATCGAAAAGCTATGACACAACATTGTAAATCAAATTTTCTACTAATATGTATGTTGTTTTTCACTCTCACTTCTTATCTCAAAGTGTACCTTTTTGTCAATAATTTTTTTGACTAGTACAACACTCAAACCGACAACTAAAAATTTCTCTATGGGACTTTCATACTCTTTCTCCGTAGGCATTCTTATTGCGAGTATTATTATTTTGGTTTGTTCAATGAAATGACTTATGTCCTTTGAAAAATGTTATACAACTACGTGGTTGCTCTAAAATAACATAGATTTCCATCTAATCTTGACTTTACCACTCATCTATTTGCATCCAGGAAGTTTATCAATGACCACCTATTCATGCAGCCTCTCCTTTGTCCCATGTCATGGCAAATAGTAGACTCTGAGAATAATGTCCAATTAACCACCCTCACCAAGTGCTTCTAGCCTTTATGATCTCCGCTTTTGATCCAGAATTAATGCATGAATCTTCTTATTTACAAATGAAATAGTATGTTTTAATTTTTTACATCATGTTTATATGATTATTTAATTCTCTATGTACTAATTCTCAAATAAACTTTTCTAAAATATTTGATATTTTTTGAATTCGCATAGACATGATTTCACCGGCCGGTTAATTTATCTTTTACAGTTCTTGTACCTCTTCATATATTTTGCATCTTGATGATTCTGGACAATCATCGTGACATGACGTCTTGTACAGGTAGACCTTGGTGATATGGCCTCGTTATACTTGATTTAGAACTTCATCTTTCTCCGATTTCCAACTTAGTATGTGCATGGCTTGCTTAGAGCGCCTTTGCCACTTAATCTCACTTATACAGACGTGTTTTAGTCACGGCCAGAGACTTTCTGAGAGTTCCTGCATGCATATGCTAGCCGTATTAACTGCTAGTTCTAATCCCATGAACTCGATCAATGTAGCACGCTTTATATGCCTCCTCAGCTCCGCTCGCCAATGTCGGGTCCTGGCGCCATTTTGTCTATATGTCAACAAATGTTAAAACCAAAAACTTCTCATTGCTCCCCTCATTTGAACCACTAAGCTGCTAGCATGGGTGACCACGGCGACTAAAGTTTGATGCACGCCGGCAATTTAATCAAAATCCTCCACAAAAACATTTCAATCGGAATCGACTCTATGCATTGGGCTGCCAGTTCAAACAATTTGTTTACATGAAACTGAACAATAAACTTGAGTCCACGGGGTGACCCAAAATATTTAAGCTCAGCAGATGAAAACTGCGGTTGCACAAATTCTCTACTGCCTTGCCATCGATCCAAACCTGCCTCGTGGCCTTCACACATCATAGTTTCGCGCTAAATAGATATCACGCTAATTTGCCATACGGACTCGTTGAAGACTTTTGGTAGACTCCGGACACACCTTGGGTGCTCGCGAGCTTCATTGGCGCGAGATCGTCCCCTCGACCTAGCTTCGTGGGACCGAGATCGACGCTGTTGCTTTGAGTTCATCGATCAATGGCTTTTATGTTGTCCGGGTTGTTTGCTTCATGGGAGCAAGATCGGCATTGTTTTTTTCCACACGAACCCCAACATGGAGATCGACGTTTTTGCATCCAGCTCATCGATCAGCGGCTTAATGCTACCCAGATCCACGGCCGTCGTGATTGATACTGTTCAGCTTTGATCCACACAACATAGCTTGAGAGTTAAATCATCGAATTCCGACCATGCTGTGGTAGGATCCTAGGACGCGGCAGCAATGCATGTATGATGGCTAGCTCAGGCGGGCGGGCGATGGTGCAGAGGCGCAGATGCATCATTGTGGGCATTAACAATTACTGATTCGCCGGAGTTTGAGCGTCGACGATGCAGATGAGTTGATGTTGCAGCTTAATTCGCCGGACCAGCCATCGAAGTTGCGCGTATGTGCTTCTGCCATCATGGGTGTCTATTTAAGGATTGCAAAGTCGTATTGTAGTACTACTATGTTTTGTGAGTCCATGTGCTTCACGGCCAGAAATCAATCATCGGAAATCAATAAGCCGTGTGACTTGAAATCACGTGGGCCTCTATAGCTGTGTACGTCTCTTCAAATCACGTGTCTCCCTTTCTCATTAAATCTGAGCCACTCTTTTACGTTAATTTGTCCCCGTTCAATCCTAACCATTGGTTGTTAGTTGTTTTAATTATATAATAGATGATATGAAACCAATTCGAATCAACCACATTTCTAAATATTGATCTATAACCTTTGATACAAGTCAACTAGGATCTATAGACCCTACTTGTAGATTCAAACTTGATTACTAAATAGTTGCAAACTAGAAATGGCTTCAATAAAAGAGAAATACTACAAACCCTATGAATCCTCTTTAGATGAACCATAATCTTGAACATATACTAGTAGTATATGAACTTTGGTCAATAAGGACTTGCAAGAGATATTTCAAAATTCAAAGTAAATGAAATCCTCACTTAAGTCAAGAAAGTGATAATCTCATCGTTATGGATTCAATTAAATCGAAACCACTCTCCATAGACTTCCTAGATCACTTCCCTTACCCAAGTATGTGTATTTAAGTAAATAGGTGTTGTTTGTGAATTGTGTGGTGATTGTATGCTTATTTGCTTTCCGACGATTAGACGACAACGAGAGTAAGGAGAATGGATCCCGAAGTCAACCAAGAAATGGAGATGGAGATCAACCAATCCAAGATGAAGATGAAAACTATTTTGACTTTGCCAAGCCAGGCAAGCCATCTTTTGATTCATACTCCCAATGCCTAGTTTTAATATTGCATTCTACTTGTTTTAAGTAAATTGCATGATTGAATTGCTAGAGTAGAATGATAGAAGTATATTGATGTCTTGTTTATCAAGAGCATCAAGCTGAGTTTATCCAACCCTATTTAGTAGTATCATCACTCAATGTAGATGCTTAGTCGCTAATAATATTGAGGCCATCTATAAGGGGAACTCTAGTTGAAATTGGTGACTTGAACTTGAAACCTGAATTGGAGAATTGCTCCTACATAATGGCTTTATGAAAGAAATTAATCTTGACTAAGAACTATGAAATGTATTTCTCAATGACAACGAGTGATGTACTATGGGAGCCAACCATACCGTACGACCACATTACCCCTGAATGGGAAGGGGCTTATTCCTAGCTTGTTTATTTTAGTATGGGAGGTCTTGTTTCATCCTTTATAGAAGCATTCCATGCATGGTTGCTTCCGAACCAAGTGGTTATTGGAAATTTTCCTTCCTGAAGATTTCCATCCGTCCGGCACTCCGGAGTGGGCAAAACTAGAGGCGCCGGAACGGGGGAATCCGTGTCTCGGGCTCTAGGGAAGGATCCCATACTAGAGTAGACAAGTGAAAGAGTTTGTTTGATTATCTGAACCCCGCATACTTTGTGTATGACGATCCGTGGATTTCTCCCGGCAGATGTATCGATTCTTGTGGGTAAAGTGTACCCCTCTGCAGAGGTTTTCAAAACTATTCGAATAGCCGCGTCCGCGGTCATGGACAGTTGGCAAGCTGTACTTGACTTTTGTCAAAGATAAAAATAACAATGGTGAACTTGGTGAATGACTTGACTTGACATTGATCTTGACACACTTGAAGTTCCCTTAGATTTAACTTAGAGAATTAAATCTTCTTCTCTACTAATGAAAATTCTTGGGAAACAAACTAGCTTTTTGGCAAATAAACTTAGTGCTTAGTCCACCATATCAACCATGCATATCTCTCTCATCACTTTGTTTATAAGATGGTTTGCGAGTGCATCCAATGTACTCATGGCTGTGTCCCTGGCTATTAACTTGGCCAGACTTGAAGGAGAAAAATCAAGAAGGAAGGAATCATTGACGGCTTTGCGAATTAGGCTCGTTTCCTACTGTCCGCTTTGCCTGTGCGGTTGAAGCTTGACAATATGGACCCAAAGTGTTATTCCGCTGCATGTTGATGTAATGTAAGGTTTGGTCTGTGCGACCACCTATGTAATCCCCTTTATTTACTATTAAGGTCTATGACTGTGATATCAACTACGTTATGTATATCGCAACAATGACCCTGGGATTGCGGTGGAATACATAACGGGCACTTCGAATTTGTTATCAAATTTGAGGTCGTCACATGATTACTCTTGTGGTTGATGCTATTGAGTGAAACCGTTGAATTAAGGTTTATGTTCAGATTGTTATTTACCATTATTTCACCTCTAATCACGATCCATATGATGTCTTGTGAGTACTTCGTTTAGTTCTTGAGGACATGGGAGAAGTCAAGTCGTTAGTAGTGGAATTATGTTGAGTAATATTTAATGGTTTGATATTTATTTATTGTGGTGCTATTTCACTAGTGGTGTCATGTGAATGTCCACTACATGATACTTCACCATTTATGGGCCTAGTGAGATGCATTGTGTATTTGGCTACCAATTGTGGGGTTGCTGGAGTGACAGAAACCTAAACCTCCGTTGGGAAACCATTGCACCAGGGAGCGTAGGATCTTAGAGTTTAAGGCTGTGGTTAGATTTATCTTAATTACTTTCTTGTATTTGCGGATGCTTGCAAGGGGTATAATCACAAGTGTGTATTTATCCTAGTAAGGGTAGTGCGCTAGCACAGGTTCACCCCCATAACACTTATCAAACCAGTAAAGATTATTTAGCAGTATGAAGCAAAAGCACTTGACAGAAACTCCCATGTGTCCTCGAGAATGTTTGGTCATCATAAGTTACACAACCGGCTTGTCCTTTGCTCTAGAAAGGATTGGGCCACTTGCAGCAATTATTATTATTGTCTTTTATTTACTCGTACTTTATTTACTTGCATTACCAAATACCCCTGAAAATCCATTTGCTAGTATTTACAGTGAATCCTTGATCAAAACCACTTGTCAACACCTTCTGCTCCTCGTTGGGTTTGACACTCTTATTTATCAAAAGTACTACGATACACCCCCTATACTTGTGGGTCATCAAGGTCATTACAGTAGTAATAACTTCCAAGACTCAAATAAAAGAAAAACTACTGAAAAGAAAACATTGGGTTATCTCCCAAGAGTGCTTTTCTTTAACACCTTTGAGCTAGGCGCAGAAAGGTGCAAATCAAGTAGGGATTTCTATTTTCGTGGGTCCTTAGTTGTGCTCAGTTTTCCCCAACCGCTTAGTTTTTCCTCAGTTTTGCCCAAGCCCTTGTCTGAAACTCTCACAAGGAGCTCGGATAGGAGGAATCCCGTTAAGTTGACCGTTGGTTGGTGCTGGCAAGTGGGGCCACTGTTGGTGCCCCGCAGTGGACACGCCTCCACTTATCCAGATCATTGTGGGACCCACAACTTGTCCATGTTAGCGCGCCGGACCCACAGCTTACCTAGGTGCCCGTTGCAAAATGGGAGCCCGAGCCAGCCCCGCGCCCGCGCCCGTGCCATTGCTTCCCCCTTCTTTCCCCGTGCCCCATTGTTCTTCTTCTCCGCCAGCGGCAGCCCTTCTCCGGCAGGCGGGTGATGTCTAGTTTCTCTTCGACCTCCCGTTCTTCATGGCCGCAGTATGGACCCGTGCCTTTGACAAGATGCCCTAACTGCCCACGCCAAGAGCCTCTGAAGCGGTCGATCTGTAAGACGAACGACAATGGAAACCGTGGACGTGAGTTCCTTGCATGCGAGAGCTTGCCATATAGAGATGGGGATAAGGTTAGATCTTGCTCCAATTGCTCTGTTTTCTCTCGATTTTCTTGTTATTCCCTCGAATTTGGGATTTAGGGTTCACGTTGTTGTTTTTTTCAGATCCTGAAGAAATGCAGGTATTTCGAGTGGATTGATGTGTATGTTCAGAGGCTTAAATTGCAGGAATCAATTAGCGGTATTGGGGAGCGCAATTTGGGAGGGGGGGTACTTGTTGTAGAGAATGCGGTGGAGAGAGGGGCCATCCCGATTATGCCTAATGCTCCCAATGCAGAACTGGTGGAAGTGAAGGGAGAACTGAAGAAAATGAACAAGCAGTTAAAGCAGCTGATCGAGTTGAAAAAGCAAGCTAATCTGATGGCTGGTTGTTTTTTTTGTTGTATAATTGCGATCGGATTTTTATCATTGCTCGTCAAGCGCTAGAAGTTGTTACAAGGGATCCCTTGTTACAAATCCATTATTCAGTTACATGTACTTGTAGTTGTTTTCAAAGTTAGTGTGTGCATTCACCGAAATTACCAAAAAAAATAGTGTTAGGGAATATAGGAATGCTAAAGATAGTTGATAATTGTTAGAGGGGTGACAAATAATGCATTCACCAAAATCCCACAAATATGTATGTCTCATGTTTATACCAAAATTATACCACTTTTGGGACGTTTCAAATAACCAAAACTATATCCCAAACTATATTCCCTAAAAGAAAAGGAATGCTAAAGAAAGTTGATAATTGTTAGAGGGGTGATAAATAATCCATTCACCGAAATCCCACAAATATGCCAAATATGTATGTCTCATGTTTCTACCAAAATTATACCATTTTTGGGCCGTTTCAAATTGCCAAAACTATATTCCCTAATAGAAAAGGAATGCTAAAGATAGTTGATAATTGTTAGAGGGGTGATAAATAATTCATTCACCAAAATGCCCCAAATATGCCAAACATGTATGTCTCATGTTTCTACCAAAATTATACCACTTTTGGGCCGTTTTAAATTACGAAAACTATATTTTCTAAAAAAAAGGAATGCTAAAGATAGTTGATAATTGTTAGAGGGGTGATAAATATGTATGTCTCATGTTTTTACCAAAATTATACCACTTTTGGGCCGTTTCAAATTACCAAAACTAAATTCCCTAAAAGAAAAGGAATGCTAAAGATAGTTGATAATTGTTAGAGGGGTGATAAATATGTATCTCTCTTGTTTACCACTTTTTAGTTTAACATTTTTAAATTGTGGAAAATAATGCATAAATAGAGGGAATATAGTTACGTGGCAAAATAATCTATAAATGCACACGGATCGACTCCACCAACCGTTTATCCACCGACAGAGAGAGAGGGGTGGCCACGAAGAGAGAGAGAGAGGGGTGGCCACGAAGAGACGGATAGGGGTATACTGCCCGTTAGATCAGTGGATCAACGGTTGGTGGAGTCGATCCGTGTGACAACTGCTCAACCAATCAGGATAAGTTTGGGTTTCTGTGAGCATTTGTGACAGTACTTGAGGGCAAAACTGAGTAGTACTAAGAAACCAAGGGCACGTAAATAGTAAATAGACTAAGGGATTCAAACAAAATAATTACAAAATGAAAAATGTATGTTTTATACAATATAATTCATATTGAGCTACATCAAATTATTTGCAATTCAAATATACATGAGTGTGACAATTATGGCCTCATTTAGACAAACTATGTTTTGGGGAAGATGTTTTGCAAAGGGGTTTGAGTGGAAAACCATGCATCTTCATAGCTACTAGTGATTATGAGAAGTGGCAATTTGTGGTAAAACATGATTTATCTATGTTTGTTAAGGTGGCAGGTTGCGTAGCAAGACTCCATGAGTAGGTGCCACTATGTTTTTATTTTTTTGGATTTTTTTGCGCATGAAATGACTCAATTAGCTATGTTAATCTCATTTGTTGACTCTCTGTTGACCAGCTACTTGAGGGTAGAACTGAGTATATTGCACTTGCCAGTCTAAGTACTCGAGGGGAAAACTGAGTACATATAAAATTTCTGTATAAGGCCCGAGGGTAGAATTGAGTACACCAAACGTCGAAGGGTTAGCCTCGTGTCGCGGTGCATGCTGCAGCCGTGCATAGCGGACGCGTGTTGCGGTACACCAAACGCCACCTTCGTCTTTATAGAGCCCCTCTTTCTCTCTCTCGATGCTTGCCCACTCTCTCATTCTCACTGCAACCGCCTCTCCTGTCCCATCATCTTCTCCACTTTGCGTCGAAAAAACCCCTAAGAAAAAACCCCGGCGATGGAGAAGCATGAGATGCCCATCGCCGACGTAGCCGCCCGCGCATCGGCCACCGCCCCCGTCCAGGCCCCCGTCGGTGCTTCCGACGTAGGCGCCGGCGCATCAGCCGCCGGCGCAATGGCCGCCGCCCCCATCCACGCCCCCGTCCAGGCACCCGTCCAGGCACCCGTTGAGGCCCCCGTCGATTGGGACCTGTACGAAGACCCATACGAACCAGTGCCGTACGTCGCGCCGGCGAACCCCTACGATACCAGCATCATCGACGACTACCCGAGGTAACCCTTTGTTCCCTTGTTCTTATGCCATTTCAATCCTTTTGTGTTAGATCTAGCGTTATTAGGGTTCGTCTATTCCTAGTTCAATCCTTTTATGATAGATCTAGCGTTATTAGGGTTAGTCTATTCCTAGTTTAATCCTTTTATGATAGATCTAGCGTTATTATGATAGATCTAGCATTATTAGTGTTTATGATTTGCTTTTGTTTAAGATTCGGTTAACTTATGTGAGTAATCAATCCCATCCGGTTAATTTGTGCCGATGATGATGAATATTATAAGTGTGTACAATTGGTGTGCACAAATTGATTTAGGGTTTGGTCTGTGAACAATTGGTGTGTACAAATTTGTTGTGCATGATCTTTGGTTCACTGACCCAAATCCTGGATATAAGTGTGTCCAATGTAACCGAGGCTTCTTTTTTTTTGCCCATATTATCATGCATGATCTTTTGTTCACTCTCTGTTCCATTATCGCTGCAATTGACTCCATGTTTTTCGATCTTTGGTGCTACGTGACAGGTGCAGAGCAGCGACGTCGGCAGCGACGACGAGTCCTTCCACACCAAGACTCGTCACGTCCTCAGGAGGCTGCAGTCCGGCCATTACGATCGCCACTTTGCTCGAGGCGTTTACAGGTGCCCCTTCTGCAACAGGAGGCTCCGCGCCACCGACTTCAACTGCCTGGTGAACCATGCCGAATCCCTTGGCAGTGCCCCTGGCGGCGCTAGAGTTGGAACGACCGTGAACGTGCATGTGTTCATGGCCAAACACAAAGCACTTGGGATTCACCTGCGCAGCCTCCAAGCTTAATCCCATGTAAAATGTAGCTTATGTTGGATCTAGGGATCGGTAGTACTGTTGGATCTGTCCTGAATATATATATATATATATATATATATATACTAGGAAATATGCCCATGCGATGCAACGGGAGATACTCAGTCATATGAATATCTTTAGGCCATATGAAATTTGCCACTATGAATCAAATTTTACGCGAAACATGACCTTTGGATTGAAGCAATTTGTCGATAATCCTTTTTTTTGTTCGGGCAATGTAGAAAATACTAAATATTCAGCGGATGGTTGCTCAGGCCTAATCCATACAGCAAAAAGTAAAGTTAGTAATGAACTGAGCATCTATGATATATTTACCAAACAATAAAAATTATAAGACCGATGTTTAAGCAAGAAAAATCAACACAATGCAGCGGCCCCTTGCAGCCACGCTGGTGGCTCCAACAGGAAATGAGAGACCAATCACCACAATGCCGGAACACACCTAGACGGGATAAGACGTTTTGATGGGGAGCTGCTGGAGATTTCTATGGTGGTGAACATCTCACAGTGCACCGACTTAGCTATCAGTGGCAAAGCACAATCCTGAATTCCCAAACGATTGGACGTATGAACAGTCTATACCATAAAAAAGTTGGATGAATTGACAATCCCGGATCGAACTAATTAGCTCCATGTGCTCTGCGTGGATTGATCGACCAATTTTAGCAATGATTAATTAATAATTCCTTCACCTAATGGGAGGCAGTAATGGTCACCAAGCAGGTAGGTAAATCTATTCTGCTAGCTACGCACATCAATCTGGTGAGGCTCGCGCACATGAATCGCTAGGATAAATTGATCGTGCACTAAATGGATCTCTGCGTAAGTTTAGAATTATATTGCTCACTAAGGAGGTTTGTCAACAAAAACAACATCTCGTTCAGTAGGGAAAGGGAAACCGCACACGGGTTGAGATAAACGTTCTCCTTTTATTTATCTCACGTCGCCGGGTTGATTGCGAGTCGGTTTCACCTACACCTAGTTACTATATTGAGTAAAAAAGGGACAAGGTTTTGAGGCGCAGCTCGTTGGAATAATTAAGGCCCAATAGCATTTTGCCTGTAGCCGGCCCATTGAAAGAACCAAACCACGCTGGTGGCTCCAACAGGAAATGAGAGACCAATCACCACAATGCCGGAACACACCTAGACGGGACAAGACGTTTTGATGGGGAGCTGCTGGAGATTTCTATGGTGGTGAACATCTCACAGTGCACCGACTTAGCTATCAATGGCAAAGCACAATCCTGAATTCCCAAACGATTGGACATATGAACAGTCTATACCATAAAAAAGTTGGATGAATTGACAATCCCGGATCAAACTAATTAGCTCCATGTGCTCTGCGTGGATTGATCGACCAATTTTAGCAATGATTAATTAATAATTCCTTCACCTAATGGGAGGCAGTAATGGTCACCAAGCAGGTAGGTAAATCTATTCTGCTAGCTACGCACATCAATCTGGTGAGGCTCGCGCACGTGAATCGCTAGGATAAATTGATTGTGCACTAAATGGATCTCTGGGTAAGTTTAGAATTATATTGCTCACTAAGGAGGTTTGTCGACAAAAACAACATCTTGTTCAGTAGGGAAAAGGGAAATCGCACACGGGTTGAGATAGACGTTCTCCTTTTATTTATCTCACGTTGCCGGGTTGATAGCGAGTCAGTTTCACCTACAGCTAGTTACTATTTGGAGTAAAAAAGGGACAAGATTTTGAGGCGCAGCTCGTTGGAATAATTAAGGCCCAATAGCGTTTTGCCTGTAGCCGGCCATTGAAAGAACCAAACCATGGAACCCTTGCATACTTTATTATTAGGTATATATATATATATATATATATATATATATATATATATATATATATATGCTATGTTGGCTGCTGTATGCAGCTTATCCTATATTTTCTCGATTTTTTATGCTGCTGTGAATTTATCCTCTACTAGCTTCTAGATTTGCTACTAGATTTGTTAACATATTGGGCAAAAAATAAGGGCCAAAAGGCAACAATCATTAAAGAAAGACAGAAATAGAAGCTTCTCTAGATTTGATACTAATTTGGTGAAAAGAGAGAGAACTGTTACAGAGAGAGAGAGGGGAAAAAGGCGCTCTGAAAAATGCCAATTTGGGCCGAGAGAGACAAAACTAAGCTCTCACGTACAACCAAACGCGGTCTCGTCCTGTCCCACGCGGTCCCGTTCTACCAGCCCCACGCGACGCGGCCCCACACGACGCGGCCCCACACGTCAGCACGGAATGGTCAACTAAACGGCAACCCTCCCGTCTGAGCGTCTGCGAGGGGTTTCAAACTAGAGCGAGGGGAAAACTGAGGAAAAGTTAAGCGGCTGGGGAAAAGTGAGTACAACTAACGACCCAGGGGCACGAAAATAGAAATCCCAATCAAGTAATATCAAGCGATGAAGGATCAAGTTCATAATTTGCTCTAAGAATAGAGTTAAAAAGTAATTTCTTCCTCATTCTAGGGAAGTGTTCCATACCTTTCTTGAGTGGGAATTGATATTTAATGGTGCCTTCCTTCATATCAATGATGGCACCTATAGTTCGAAGAAAAGGTCTTCCCAAAATAATAGGACATGAAGCATTGCATTCAACATCCATAACAAGAAAATCAACGGGAACAAGGTTATTGTTAACCATAATAAGAACATCATTAATCCTTCCCAACGGTTTCTTCTTAGCAACATTAGCAAGAGGAACATCAAAATAACACTTTTCAAGCGGTGGTAAGCGAAGCATATCATAAATCTTTCTAGGCATAATAGAAATACTAGCACCTAGATCACATAAAGCATGGCAATCAAAACCATTAACATGCATATCAATGATGGGCTCCCAACCATCTTCTAACTTCTTGGGAATAGAAGCCTTTTGTTTCAACTTTTCCTCCCTTATTTTCATGAGAGCATTTGTAATATGATTTGTGATTTGTAAAAGCAACATTAATAGAACTAGCATTAGGACTCAAAGCAAGCTTTTGTAAGAAAAAAATAACTTCAGATATATTGCAGCCATCAACATCAAAATCATTAAAAAAAATAGAGCTATCATCTCCCATACTCCGAAAAATTTCAGCACTTTTTGTAGAAAAAGTTTTTGCAGTTTTGGGCTTTTTCGCACAATGAGTAGGAGATTTCTCTACACCAATCAAAGTAAGAGGATTGCTAGTATTTGGAGCAACATCATTAGAGGTAGTAATAGTACATACCTTCATCTTTCTATCCATCTCATCTTCTCTTTCCCACCTGGCATGCAATTCTGCTAACATCCTAACATTTTCATCAATTCTAACTTGAATGGCATTAGTAGTAGCAAAAGGATCAGGTTTAGTAGACATTTTATTAATCAAAGAAGATTGTGCATCAGTCAAAGATGAAATATTGGTTTCAGCTTTAGAAACCTTAGCTTGCAACTTAGGAATAGCCCTGCTCAAATTATCAAGTTGATGACTAATAGTCTTCAACAAGGCAGATTGCTCCTCCATGGTCTTGGTAAACAACTTGTTCTGCTCATATTGCATCTACATAAAATTCTTAGTAGCCCTTTCAACTTCTAAAATCCTTTGTTCACTAGGCATTTTAGGTCTACCAAGATAGCTATTATCACCATTAGATGGACACGACCTATAATTATTGCTAGCAAAATTGTTCCTATAAGCATTGTTGTTGAAATTATTATTTCTAGTGAAGTTTACATCAACATGCTCTTCTTAAGCAACCAGAGAGGCCAAAGGAACATTATTAAGATCAACATGAGCTCTATCATTAGAAAGCATAAGCATAATAGCATTAATATTATCACTTAAGGAAGAGGTTTCCTCAACAGAATTTACCTTCTTACCTTGTGAAGCTCTCTCGGTGTGCCACTCAGAATAATTTACCATCAGGTTGTCAAGAAGATTTCTTGATGCACCCAAGGTAAGGGACATAAAAGTGCCTCCAGCAGCTGAATCCAATAGATTTCTTGAAGAAAAATTCAGTCATGCATAAAAGGTTTGGACAATCATCCAAGTAGTCAGTCCATGAGTGGGACAATTCTTTATCATAGATTTCATTCTTTCCCAAGCTTGAGCAACATGTTCATTATAAAACTATCTAAACTTCATAATATCACTACGCAAAGCTATAATCTTAGCAGGAGGATAATATTTTCCAATAAAAGTATCCTTACACTTATCCCAAGAATCAATACTATTTCTAGGCAAAGATAGCAACCAATCCTTAGCTCTTCCTCTGAAAGAGAAAGGAAACAACTTAAGCTTAAAAATATTACCATCTACATCCTTATACTTTTACATCTCACATAGCTCAACAAAATTATTGAGATGAGCTACAACATCATCAGAACTGGCACCAGAAAATTGCTCTTTCATAACAAGATTCAATAAAGCAGGTTTGATCTCATAAAAATTTGCCTCAGGAGCAGGTGGCACAATAGGAGTGCAGATGAAATCATTGTTTTTGGTGCTAGTAAAGTCACACAACTTGGTGTTCTTAGGAGTACCCATTCTAGCAAAACTAAAAGCAAGCAAGTAAAAGCAACTATAAAGGAACTATTTTTTTTGTATTTTTGATAAAAAGATGCAAGCAAAAATAAAATAAAGCAAAACAAAAACAAAATAAAAGATTGAGCGTGAGAAAATCCCCTTGCAGAAGTCTTCTTTCTCCCCGGCAAAGGCGCCAGAAAAATGCTTGATAGTGTGGTGTAGCACCCAGGTGGGAACCCCAAGAGGAAGGTATGATGATCACAACAGCAAGTTTCCCTCAGTTGTAAAACCAAGGTTTATCGAACCAGTAGGAGAAAGCCAAACTTCAGAAGGTGATGCTTGTTAGCTTTGCGACGCTCTAGACAATGGCGCCAGAGAATGCTGGTGCATGGCTTTTCACTAGCAGCAACGTGGAACCTGCACACAACACAACCAAGTACTTTGCCCCAACTTACGATGAGGTCGTCAATCTCACCGGTTTGTTGTAAACAAAGGATTAAGCGTATCAAGTGGTAAAAGGTAATAGTATGCAAGTAAAAGTAAACAGTGTGAGTAAAAGTAAATGGTATAGCAGTGTAAAGGAAATTGGACCGGGGTCCACAATTCACTAGTGGTGTCTCTCCATAAGATAAATAACAACATGCTGGGTAAACAAATTACAGTTGGGCAATTGATAGAATAAAGATAACATACATATGTCATGAGGATCACTATGAGATTCACTCTGGGCAATACAACAAAATACATAGACCATAATCCAACTGCATCTATGACTAATAATCCACCCTCCGGATGTCCTCCGAGCAACCATCGGGTATTAAGTTGCAAACAACAGATACCTGCATTAAGCAAATTGTGTAAAGTAAACAAAGCAAATGTCCTTGGACACAACAATGTTGTTTTCTCCCTAGTGGCAACATCACATCTACAACCTTAGAGGTTTCTGTCACTCCCCCCAGATTACTAGAGGCATGAACCCAACTATCGAGCATAAATACTCCCTCTTGGAGTCACTAGCATCTACTCGGCCAAGATATCTACTAGCAACGGAGAGCATGCAAGATCATAAACAACATAGAGATAACATAAGATATATGATGTAGCACATCAACTTGACATAGTACCAATACTCATCGGATCCCAACAAACACAACATGTAGAATTACATAAAGATGATCTTGATCATGTAGGGCAGCTCACAAGATCTAAACATGAAGCACATGGTGAAGGATACAACCATCTAGCTACTGCTATGGACCCGTAGTCCAAGGTAGACTACTCACACATCACTCCGGAGGCAATCATGGTGGTGGAGAAGGCCTCCGGCAGGGATTCCCCTCTCCGGCACGGTGCCGGAAAGAGCTCCTGGATCCTCCCAATCCCGCGTCGATGATGGTGGCGGCTTGTAGTATGTTTCAAGGAAAAGCGATCCGTCCTTTAGGTTTTTCCCTTCGAGGGGAATTTATAGGCGAAAGGGCAACATCAGGAGGTGGGCCAGGTGGCCTCACCATGTGGTGGCGCGGCCAGGGGCTAGGTCGCGCCACCCCATGGTGTGGCTGGCCCCTGGCTCCCCTCCGTCTCATCTTTGGTCTTCGCGAAGCTTCGGTAAGAATAGGAGGTTCGGCTTTTGTTTCCAATTCCGAGAATATTTCCTGTGTAACTTTTCCGAAACACAAAAATAGTAGAAAACAGGGACTGGCACTATGGCATCTTGTCAGTAGGTTAGTTCCGGAAAATGCATAAAAATGCCACGAAGTGTAACAAAACACAAAGCAAATGGTGTATAAACAAGCATGGAGCATCAAAAATTATAGATACGTTTGAGACGTATCATGGACTAGGGGGGCTCACCTCGTGGTGGCGCGGCCAGGGCTTGGCCCGTGCCACCCTAGGGTGTGGCCAGGTCCTGACCCCCCTCCGTCTCTACTTTGGACTCTGACTCGTGTTCTGGAAAAATAGGAGGTTCGGCTTTTGTTTCGTCCAATTTCAAGAATATTTCCTGCGTAGCATTTCTGAAACACAAAAACAGCAGAAAACAGGGAACTGGCACTGTGTCGTCTCGTTAGTAGGTTAGTTCCAGAAAATGCATAAAAACGCCACAAAGTGTAATAAAACACAAAGCAAATGGTGTATAAACAAGCATGGAGCATCAAAAATTATAGATATGTTTGAGACGTATCACCATCCATACTAAACATAGTGCATACACTTTTCTACATGGTGCAAAGATGCACATACTAATTGGTCCACCATGAGAGAGAGAGAGAGAGATAGGCACCTGGGTACGCCTATAAAAGGACCTGACCGAACGGGGGCGCGGTTACCCTAATTTGTACAGAGCCGCTGCTCGGTTTCTGAAGCCTCCTTTCTCCGTTTTTCTTCCACCACGCAAACAGGCAAAGTCCTGTTGGCGAAAACTCTCCACCATAGACATCACATTGTCGTGTTGTGAATCCCATCTACCACTCCACCATATCTCGCTGGACCGGGAAGGCAGAGTCGTTGGTGTGTTGCACGTGTGCATCTCTCGGAGACATCGCCACTTGCGGCGTTGGATTGGATCGGATCACTGATGTGGCACGGCATTGATGTAATTTCACCGTCCAGTTGGGAACCCCAAGAGGAAGGTATGATGAGTACAACAACAAATTTTTCCTCAGTAAGAAACCAAGATTTGTCAGTCCAGGAAAAACCCAAACTCCAGAAGGTGATGCTTGCTAGCCTAGTAACACTCCAACAAGGGCGCCGTTAACGATAACGTGTTAGCGCGTCTTCAACTAGTAGCAATGCGGAACCTGCACACGACACAACCAAATACTTTGCTCCCAACTTACGATGAGGTTGTCAATCTCACCGGTTTGCTGTAAACAAAGGTATGAGCGTATCGAGTGGAAAGCAATAGTAGTATGCGAAAAAGTAAACAATGCGAGTAAAGTAAACAGGTGATAGCAATATAAAGGAAATTGGGCCGGGGTCCAGAGTTCACTAGTGGTGTCTCTCCATAAGATAAATAACACATGCTGGTTAAACAAATTATAGTTGGGCAATTGATAGAATAAAGATAACGTGCATATGTCGCGAGGATCACTATGAGATTTACTCTGGGCATTACAACAAAATATATAGACCGCCATCCAACTGCATCTATGACTAATAATCCACCCACGGGGATATCGTCCGAACACCCCATGAGTATTAAGTTGCAAACAACAGATAACTGCATTAAGCAAAGTGTGTAATGTAAACAAAGCATATGCCCTAGGACATAATAATGTTGTTTTCTCCCTAGTGGCAACAGCACATCTACAACCTTAGAGGTTTCTGTCACTCCCCCAGTGTCGTCGTGGTGAAACAACATATGCCATAGGATGGCTTAAATGGGGGCCGAACTAGATGCTGGAGGATTCGGGAGAGGGGAACGAGCTAAAAAGCACGAGAGAAAGGAACACAGATCTACCCAGGTTCGGGGCTCTCGTAAGGAGATAACACCCCTACTCCTGCTCTACTGGTTATATATTTGGATCGAAGGAGTACACAAACAATGGTGCTTCCAAGCTCTCTGCTAGAGGAGGAAGACGAACTGCTAAGTGTAGGAACACAGAGTGACCAACCCCCTACTAGGGCTCCATGTGCCACCTTATATAGCGTTGGCCAGGGTTACAACGGTCACCAGAGACCAGAAGACACCAACTACACTCCAAATAGGACCTACTGACGAAGGCAGAGACCCTTGACTTTCTCCCTGATTGCTCTCGATGGGACTCCACATCCCTGTACCTTGTACCTCTTGAACTGTGACCTTACCTCTGTGAGGTAAGGGCTGTACTTGTGCACAGAGTGGGTAGGTAGACCACCACTATGCACCCTTTCAACATGATACCTCTCCATACCTGGCAGAATCCCTCCTTGATTGTTGGGATAGGACACCTTAGTTGACTTATGTATCCCGGATATGACCGTTGGCCATATCCTGGACCTATATGTCGGACCAACGACCTATGAAGGTCGGGTAATCCGGCCTCCCCTGCTCCTGCACGATATAACATATAAGTTAGGCCGGCATATCTATGTATATGCCGGCATTCCTCAATAAGTATCCCGGTTATACCGGTATATCCGGACATTAGCCGGGATACACATATATGCCGGCCTGACCGATGCTGTTATATTCCGGCCAGGCCCTTCCTTGATAAATCCGGCATAAAGTCAACCATAGTCCTTGTATCTTTCTAGTCTCTTGACCCTACCGGGGGTCATCCCCCCGACACTAGTCCCCGAAGCTGCCGAGGTTCCCCAGTCATAACTGTGGAGCCTTGACAGGTTCAACATATCATCTTTTCCTTATACCCCGACGATCAGATTATATGCCGGGACATCCACGCATATACCGGCCACTGTTCCTTCTCCAAAAGTTAATCCGGCCGGCCCTGAGGGTATTCCGGACGGAACTTATTCTTTGGGCAGTTATGCCGACATATCGATGAGATTTCCTTGAGAAGCCAAGCCTGACGGTTCGCATCGAAACTTGCAACTGCCCTGCCACCTCGAACGGTCACACGATGTGACGGTTCACAGTGCACTTACTCCCCGCCATCATTGCCTAGTGGCACGGTTACAGTAGCCGCCGCCCCACTCCGTGCTGCCATGTGGCGACTCACCGCGGAAACGGTCGGGGTAGTGGAGCACTACCACCCCCACGACCCTTACCCGGAGATATATAAATAGGGCGGCGGGGGTAAACTTCTCCTTTTTACCCCACACCGCCGTCTTCTTCCTCTGTCCCTCTGTCTCTTGCGCTTCACCGCCGGACCACGGAACAGAGAACCTGCTCCGCCGTCGATCTGCTCCACACCGACGCCGATGCTCGACGACGCCCGACATCTTTGTCGACGATGCCGCCGCCTCTTTCCACAGTGACATTGCTGGGAGATTGGAACTTCTTCTGCACGTTCGCCGCCGCTGTTCGACCGCCGCCGGCCAAGCTCCGGTGAGCTTCTCCTTCTATGTTCTTCCTTTCCCATGCTCTTCTGTAGCTTAGCAATGGTAACCCTACTGGCTTGGATCTGCGATAGTTCCTTTGCTTGATATCCCTCGGATTGATTAGCATTGCTAGCAATGTTCCTTAGCACTTCACAGGTGTTCTTCCTTAGAAGTTTTACCCATGTTTGTTTCCGATTTTAACTGCGATGGTAGATCCCCTTTTCCTGCTAACTTCTGGGAGAGTGGTATGCCGGAGAGACTAACCTCCCTCTTTTCTCTGGCCTTGATAGGATTAACATCACGGGACTCCGGCTCTCACGCCTTGTTCCGGCCATCAAGATGGCTTCCTCAAGCATGACGGGTACCTCAGCGTCAGAGGAAGATAACTCGGCCCGGGTCCAAGGACGCTCCGGCTGGGAGGGGTCGGAGGTTACCCCGGCCGACATATCCTGGATCACCTCCACCAGGAGAGTGCCGGAGGGTGTTGCATGCCGGCTACCGGCGGGAGAGACTACGCCGGCACCTGAACCCGGCGAACGAGTAGTCTTCATTGCCCACTTCGAGCGGGGTTTCGGTCTACCGGCGTCGGACTTCTTCCGGGACTTCCTCGACACCTACGACCTGCAGCCTCACCATATCCCGGCGAACGCTGTGATGATCCTCTCCGTCTTCGCTGCATTCTGCGAAGGCTTCACCGGCATAGAGCCCTTCTCCCAAGCCTGGGCGAAGTACTTCCAACTACGGAAGCAAGTCATCCAAGAGCCGCCCTGGAGCAAGGATGACCCGCCGGAGACGGCCCAGGAGAAGAAGGACCGCCCCATGACCCTTTGTGGTGCGGCCACCATCATGTCCCGGAAGGGCTCGGACTTCCCCAAGGTGGAACTCCTCGAGTCTTGCAAGAAGTGGTAGAAAAGCTTCTTCTATGTCAAGAACACCACCGACGTGGATCTGCTCAACCTGCCGCCATTTGTGGACGAGCCACCCTTGGCTATGAAGAATTGGACCTACAACCCGAAGAACTCGGTGATGCCGGTGAATGCGCTCCACCGGGTTAAGGGCGAGCTCCGGGATGCCGGCCTTACCCCTCAAGATCTAGTGGCATGCTTTATCAGCCAGCGCGTCTCTCCTCTGCAGCGCCGGTCACACAAAATCTGCCAGATGAGCGGGCCCATGGACCCCACTCGGCATTCTACACATGAGCTGACTCCGGCCGACATTCTGCGGCGGATCAAGGACGTCTGCAAGTCCTCTCAGGCCACCTTTGCCTGGGGACTTGAACCATATAGCCGGGATCGGCCCGCCCCAACGGTAAATACTTTGGCCGATACATACTCTCTTGTCCGGCATATAGACACTTATCATGCATGGCCCGAGATATTGTTATTTGCCGACATACTTATAATGCTTGATCCGACATACTTCTTGCACTGGCATATTTCTTGCTTCTGACCCATTTACTTTGCATTATGCAGAAGTTCAGCTTCTAGAGTATGGAGAACTCCCGGATCCAGATCGCGGCAGACCGCACTGCTACGGATGTTGAAGATCCGGATCATTGGGACAAGCTGCCCCGGAACACCCGTGCTGCCTCTGCCGCGGGTAAGGCCTCTTCATCCCGGCATTTCACTCAAGACTGGAGTGACGATGACTCCGATGAACACTGCCAGATGTTTATCTGCCCGACACCTCTTGCTTATGCTTTTCCAGAAACACCTGTTGCTTATGCCTTTCCAATGCCGTCCTCAGCTATCCCGGACGACATGGTTGTCGACGCCGCCCCTCTGAACCAGGGACCTCCTTCCACCAGCGGACGTGCCGGCCGGAAGCGAGGCGTGAAGCCCCAGCCCGACACACCTCAGCAACAGAAGAGGCAGAAGGTTGGCGTGCCTATTCCGAAGAAACAGAGGCCTGTTGCCTCGGGGTAAGTTTCTTTTCTTCACATTGTTTCCGACATACTTTCTTCTTTGATTACTAACTTGGTGCTTTTCTCTCATTCAGGGCTCCTCTTGCTCCGGAACATGTTTCCAGCTCAAGTGCCAGCCCCAACATTGAGAAGCCGGCGGCCACTGCCACCCCTGACATACCTTCAGCAAGCCATACTACTTCACCGACGCCGGCATCTTCGCCTGCGCCTGACAAGACCACCTCCCCGGCGAATGACGATCCTCCATCGGAACAAGATTACTCTGCCCCCAACGTCTACATGGACTCGGGGGCTCAACAGGAACCTTCGGCTTTTGATGTCCACATGGACACAGGAGCCCAACAAGATGCCCCCGACTCCGGCGCGCCCACCAGCGGCGCCGGGACAACTGAGGATGCCGGCGCAAGCACCAAGAGCGCCGGCATAGATAACAAAGGAAAGGGCCCTGCAGTGCCGGAAGTCCGGACTACTCCGGAACCTGCCTCTGCTGGCCAAGCTGCACCGGCCGCGCCGGAACAACCCGCGCCCAAGACTCCCTCTGCTGAGAAGACTCCAGCACCAGCCAAGACCACTGCCCCGGCCAAGACCTTCATCCCGGACAAGACCTCTGCCCCGGTCAAGTCCGGCACTCTCAAGATCCAGCCGACCAAGTCCGGCACACCATCCGCCGCCACTGCTCCTTCTAAAGCAGCATCCCGGCCCAGTTCTGCCCTAGCCCTGCATCTTGGTAGGGCAGCATCCCGGCCTGGCTACCGGCCCAGCTTCTTCGACACGCCAGAACTTGAGGGCCGCGTCTCCCTGGTGACGAAAAGTGACCAGAGCCTTGGGTCTCTTAAGGAGCACTGTGTCAGGTGGAATGACGCCGGCAGTATGGACACTGCGGACTCCAGGAGCAAGAAGTTGGCCGAAGCCTCGGCCACTGGCAATCCATCTGACATCATGGCCGCGAAGCCCATTCCTATCGCCTGCGAGCTCCTCAGCCTCCAGCAAAGACTTCACCTCGTGGCCGATGCCACCAACGTAAGTCCTTTCCACGTATATCCCCAGTCCCCGAAAATGTCGGCTGTCCGGGATACGGACATCCGGGATTTTCCAGTACTCTTTTAGCTAGCTGTTCTCAAATTAACTGCCGACATATGAGCTCGATCCGAGCTTCAAATCCTAGTCACCGAGAGCCGGGATAGGTGCGCAGCACCTGTGCCGGATCTTTAACTATTTCACATCTTAATTATTTTTCAAATCCTCTTGACCGAGATATAAGCTCGATTCGAGCTTCAAATCCTAGTCACCGAGAGCCGGGATAGGTGCGCAGCACCTGTACCGGGTCTTTAACTATTTCACATCTTAATTATTTTTCAAATCCTCTTGACCGAGATATAAGCTCGATTCGAGCTTCAAATCCTAGTCACCGAGAGCCGGGATAGGTGCGCAGCACCTGTGCCGGGTCTTCAACAGCATGAATACTTCGTATAATCTTCAATCGTACTGGCATGCTAGACTTTTCTCATAACCTTTCAAATCCTAACACTTTTGCAGCGCATGATGTCGTCGTGGTGAAACAACATATGCCATAGGATGGCTTAAATGGGGGCCGAACTAGATGCTGGAGGATTCGGGAGAGGGGAACGAGCTAAAAAGCACGACAGAAAGAGACACTGATCTACCCAGGTTCGGGGCTCTCGTAAGGAGATAACACCCCTACTCCTGCTCTACTGATTGTATATATGGGTCGATGTAGTACACCACAATGGTGCTTCCAAGCTCTCTGCTAGAGAAGGAAGATGAACTGCTAAGTGTAGGAGTACAGAGTGATCAATCTACCTTCAACCTTCCAACCTTCTTCCAGCTACCAACCTTCCAACCGACCCTTTGCTAGGACTCCCTGTGCCACCTTATATAGTGGTGGCCAGGGTTACAACGGTCATACAAGACCACAAGACAAGGGCTACACTCCAAACAGGAGCTGGTGGCGATGGCAGAGACCCTTGACTTCGCCCCTGATTGCTCTCGATGGGACGCCATATCCCTGTACCTTGTACCTCTTGAACTGTGGCCTTACCTCTGTGCGGTAAGCTCGTACTTGTGCACAGTGAGGGTAGGTAACCTCCACTGTGCACCCTGCCATCTTACTCTGCTACCATGCTTGGATGTTTTCTTCCTTGATTGTAGGGATGTGACACCTTGGTTGACTTAAGTATCCCGGATATGACCGTTGGCCATACCCAGGACTTATATGCCGGACCAACGACCTACGAGGGTCGGGTAATCCGGCCTCCCCTGCTCCTGCACAACACACAAAATAATTAGGCCGGCATATCTGAGTATATGCCGGCACACCTATACTAGTATTCCGGCTATACCGGCATATCCAGCCACCAGCCGGGATATACATATATGCCGGCCTGGCCGATGCTCCTATATTCCGGCCAGGCCTTTTCTTGGTCAACCGGCATAAAAGTCAACCATAAGCCTTGTGTCTTTCTAGTCTCTTGACCCTACCGGGGGTCATCCCCCCGACACTAGTCCCCGAAGCTGCCGAGGTTCCCCAGTCATAACTGTGGAGCCTTGACAGGTTCAACATACCTTTCTTCATTATGCCCCGGCGATCAGATTTATATGCCGGCACATCTGCACATATCCCGGCCTCTGTTCCTGTTCCAAAACTTATTCCGGCCGGTCCCTAGGGTATTCCGGACGGAACATATACATCGGGCAGTTAATCCGACATATAGACGAGTCTTCCTCGAGAAGCCATGTCTGACAGCTTTGCATCGAAACTTGTAACTGCCCTGCCACCTCGAACGGTCACCCACGATGCGACGGTTCACAGTGCAGCAGTTACTTCTTGCCATCATTGCGTCATGGCACGGTTACAGGAACCGCCGCCCCACTCTGTGCCGCCACGTGGCGCCTCGCCGCAGAAACGGTCGGGGGAGTGGAGCACTATCCTCCCCACGACCCCCACGACCGGCCTCCTCGGTATAAATACGGGGTGGGGGTAACTTATTCTTTTTACCCCCGCCACAGTGCCTTCTTCCTCAGATCTTCTGCCCCTTGCGCTTCGCCGCCGGACCAAGAAATCGAGAAGGGAAGCTGCCGCCGTCGTCCACCTGCACGCCGGCGCCTCCGCTTGCCGACGTCCGGCGTCATCGTCGACGACGCCACCGCCGCCTCTTCTCCCCGCAGCCTTGCAGGGAGATTGGATCTTCCTCTGCACACTTGCCGCCGCCGCTCCATCGCCGTAGGCCAAGCTCCGGTGAGTTCCTCTTCCTCTGTTCTTCCTTTCCCTGCTCTTCTGCAACTAGGCTGCGGTAGCCTCACTGGTTCGTATCCATGGTAGTTCCTTTGCTGGATATTTCGTTGCTTCGATTAGCATTGCTAGCAGTGTTTCGTAACAGCTCACAGGTGTTCTTCCGCAGAAATTATATCCCTGTTTATTTCCGATTTTAACTGCCTCGGTAGATCTTCTATTCCTGCTAACATCTGTGAGAGTGGTATGCCGGAGAGACTAACCTCCCTCTTTTCTCCGGCCTTGATAGGAATAACATCACGGGACTCCGGCTCTCACGCCTTATCCCGGCCACTAAGATGGCATCTTCAAGCATGACGGCTACCTCGGCCTCTGAGGAAGATACCTCGGCCCGAGCCCAAGGACGCTCCGGCTGGGAGGGGTCGGAGGTTACTCCGGCCGACATATCCTGGGTCACCTCCACCAGGAGAGTCCCGGAGGGCGTAGCATGCCGGCTACCAGCGGGAGAAACTGTGCCGGCACCTGAACCCGGCGAACGCGTCGTCTTCATCGCCCACTTCGAGCGGGGCTTCGGTCTGCCGGCATCGGACTTCTTCCGGGACTTCCTCAACACCTACGACCTACAACCTCATCATATCCCGGCCAATGCCGTGATGATCCTCTCCGCCTTCGCTGCTTTTTGCGAGGGCTATGCCGGCATAGAGGCCCTTACTCAAGGCTGGGCGAAGTACTTCCAACTGCGGAAGCAAGTCGTCCAAGAGCCGCCCCGAAGCAAGGACGACCCGCCGGAGACGGCCCAGGAAAAGAAGGACCGCCCCATGACCCTCTGCGGCGCGGCCACCATCATGTCCCGAAAGGGCTCGGACTTCCCCAAGGTGGAACTCCTGGAATCTTGCAAGAAGTGGCAGAAAAGCTTCTTCTACGTCAAGAACACCACCGACGAGGATCTGCTCAACCTGCCGCCATTTGTGGACGAGCCACCCTTGGCCATGACGAACTGGACCTATAACCCGAAGAACTCGGTGATGCCGGTGAATGCGCTTCACCGGGTTAAGGGCGAGCTCCTGGATGCCGGTCTTACTCCTCAAGACCTGGTGGCCTGCTATATAAGCCGGCGCGTCTCCCCTCTGCAGCGCCGGTCGCACAAGATCTGTCAGATGAGCGGGCCAATGGACCCCACCCGGCACTCCACACACGAGCTGACTCCGGCCGACATTCTGCGCCGGATTAAGGATGTCTGCAAGTCCTCTCAGGCCACTTTTGCCTGGGGGCTAGAACCATACAGCCGGGATAGGCCCGCCCCAACGGTAAACCATCTTATCCGATACATAAAGTCCATGTCCGGCACATAGATACTTAAGCCAACACATGTCTATTTGCCGACACATATCATAATGATCCGACATACCTCTTCCACCGGCATATTTCCTTGTCTGAATACTTGACTTTGCTGTTTATACAGAAATTCAGCTTCCAAACCATGGAGAACTCCCGGATCAAGATCGCGGCGGATCGCACCGTTGCGGATGTTGAAGATCCGGATCATTGGGATAAGCTTCCCAGGAGCACCCGTGCTGCAGCTGCCATGGGTAAGGGCTCTTCATCCCGGCATTATACTCAAGACCGGAGTGAGATTGATTCTGACGAGGAGATCCTGCTGTACTATGACCCGATGCCACTTGCGTACGCCTTTCCAGAAACACCTATTGCTCACGAGTTTGCAATGCCGTCCTCAGCTATCCCGGACGATGTGGTTATCGACGCCGCCCCTCTGAACCAGGGACCTCCTTCCACCGGCGGACGTGCCGGCCGGAAGCGAGGTGTGAAGCCCCCGTCCGACATACCTCAGAGGTCGAAAAGGCAGAAGGTCGGCGTGCCCAAACAGAAGAAACAGAGGCCTGTTGCCTCGGGGTAAATTTCCTTTTCTTTGCATTTCCTCCGACATATCTCTTGTTTGTATTACTGACTTGGTGTTTTCTCTCTTTCAGTGCTCCTCTTGAGCCGGAACAAGCTTCTGGCTTGAGCGGCGACCCGAAGGTTACCAAGCCCGCTGCCCCTGCTACCTCCGACATTCCCTCTGCCAGTCACACGACCTCCCCGGCGCCGGCATCCTCGCCTGCGCCCGACAAGACCTCCTCCCCGGCGAAGGACGTTCCTCCGCCGGAACAAGACACCTCTGCCCCCGACGTCCACATGGACTCGGGGGCTCAACAGGAACCTCCGGCTCCTGATGTCCACATGGACACAGGAGCCCACCAAGAAGCACCAGACTCCGGCGCGCCCACCGGCGACGCCGGCACAACTGAAAACGCCGGAGCAGACATCAAGGGTAAAGGCCCTTTAGTGCCGGAAGTCCGGACTATTCCGGATCCTGCCTCTGCTGGCCAAGATGCACCGGCCGCGCCGGAACAGCCCGCACCCGAGACTCCTTCAGCTGACAAGACCCCAGCACCGGCCAAGACCACTGCACCGGCCAAGTCCACTGCCCGGGCCAAGACCACTGCACCGGCCAAGACCGGCACGTTGAAGATTCAGCCGGCCAAGTCCGGCACACCATCTGCCGCAACTGCTCCTCCTAAGGCAGCGTCCCGGACCAGCTCTGCTCTGGCCCTGCATCTTGGCAGGGCAGCAGCCCGGCCGGGGTACCGGACCAACTTCTTCGACACCCCAGAACTCGAGGGCCTCGTCCCTCTTGCGACGAAAAGTGATCAGAGCCTCGGCTCTCTTAAGGAGCAGTGCATCAAATGGAATGACGCCAGCAACATGGACACTGCGGACTCAAGGAGCAAGAAGCTGGCCGAAGCCAAGACCAGTGGCGACCCAAGCGACTTCCTGGCAGCGAAGCCCATACCGATCGCCAGCGAGCTCCTCAGCATCCAGCAAAGACTTCACAAGTTGGCCTCTGCCACCAACGTAAGTCCTCTCTATTTACACACATATCCCCAGTCCCCGAAAATGTCGGCTGTCCGGGATATGGACATCCGGGATTTTCTCATAGTCCTTTAGCTAGCTTCTTTTGAATTAACTGCCGACATATGAGCTCGATCCGAGCTTCAAATCCTAGTCACCGAGGGCCGGGATAGGTGCGCAGCACCTGTGCCGGGTCTTTAACAATTTCACATCTCTATTATCTTTCAAATCCTCTTGAGCGGGATATAAGCTCGATTCGAGCTTCAAATCCTAGTCACCGAGGGCCGGGATAGGTGCGCAGCACCTGTGCCGGGTCTTTAAAAGAATGATCACTTGATAAAATCTTCACTTTAATTATCATGTCAAATTTCTCTGCTGACATTTCAAATCCCGGAATTTTTGCAGCAAATGAACAACACCCGGGCCGACATGTTCCATGAGTTGGTGTGCGAGCACCGGAAGCTATCTGACGCACACAGCAAGCTTCAGCAGGAGCTGTCCCAGAAAGGTAATCTTTGCCGACATACTGCTGTATGCCGGATATCTTTCCTCTCTTTACTTTGCAATGCTTACTCTTGCCGACACGTAACCTTGTGCCGACATTCTTCAGCTGGTGCCGAAGCGCAAGTCACCGAGCTTCTCAAGAGGGTGAAAGAGCTTACTGGTATGCCGGATCCTGCTGTTACCCGGATAGCTACTTTATACTTCAAATCCTTTACTCTTTGTCACTGTTTTCTTTCTTCAAATCCTTTTAACTTGAAATCTTTGCAGATGAGAAGGCTGCACTGGAGGCACGCCACCAGGATTGTGTGTCCTCGGTGGATGTGGCCAAGCAACTGGACGACCGGGATGCCGGTCACAAGGCCGAGGTTGAGCAGTTGAAGGGCCGGATCACCGAGCTGCTAGACGAAAAGGAACAGAGGGAGGGCCTACTGAAGAAAACCCAGACCCTGCTTGTTACCTCCGAGACTGATGCCTCCAACGCCCACGCTGAACTAGATAGCCTGAAGGAGTAGGCCACCAAATGGGAGGTTACAGTTGCACAGCTGAATGCCGACCTTGCCCGTAAGCTTCAAATCCTTTCCCCTTTTATCCTTTCCGACATAGTGTAATCTTTTTCGGCATAGCATCTATGCCGACATATTTTCCTTTTGCTAACATTGTTTCTATTCTGCAGGCATGTTTCCCGCTTCCGTCGCTGACGTTGAGAGGGTTTTGCAGTTGGACCGAGAAAACCGGGGTGTTCCGGTTGACTCGCCCAACTGGGACATGTCGGAGCAGCTGCTAGCCCTGCAGTCCCGGAAGGAGGCCATGACCCTTTACACTGAAGAGCTCTTCTACAGCGCCCAGGAGGCATTCTCTGCCCTCTGGCCGGGACAAAGGACTCCCACTGACCCGGTTGACCTCGGCAACGACCTGCAGCTTGCCAAGGTTCGCCTCCGGGAGTGGCGAGATTCCGGCGCGAGGGTTGGAGCTGACGAAGCCCTCAGCTACTTCTTGTCTTGGTATGAAAAGGCAGACTTGGAGACTTTGCGCACCGTGCGCGAAGGATCCATCTGGACCACGGATCCGGATCATATCCGTCGCCGCAAGGAGTTGGCCCATAGTTATGTGGACTATGCCGACACCGACAAATTCGTCCGGGACATCCGCGAGCCGGAGAAGAAGGACGATGCCGGGACATCTGCTGCTGCTGAGGGTTCCGACTCCAGCCAAGATGAAGATGAAGCTGAGGAAGCCGACACTGAAGCTCCGGAACAGGCATCTGCCCCGGGCGGAGGCGACGGCTCCATTCCATCTGCTGGGTCCGGCACACCTGAGGACGACATCTCGACTGCTACTGCTCCACCTGCTGGCGGCCCCGCGTCTGCCCCTTGAATCTTTGCACCAAAAACACTTTAAGCTTTATCAGATCCCCGGTATGCCGGGTGCAGATGTAATATACACGTTTAATTTCCTTTGGTTTGCTTCGTGAACAAGTTTTATTTTGGTTTGTTTGTTACTAATGCCGGATCATCTTTTGGCTGAGTCACCGAGTTGTTTTCCTGTTTCCTCAATTTCACAACCTTGGCTACTTGTCTACCTTAATTGGCTTTCGACGTATGAGTCTCAAGGTTGCTTCCTCGAACATACAGTACTTTAACTTTGAGACTTAGACTTCAAATCATCCGACACTTTAAATTTTAACTTTAGCTTTAACGAAAATGTCGGTTCGCTTGCTTTGTATTTCCTTAGCCGTTTTCCATGTGTAGACAATCTCCGGCATCTACTCTTGCTAGCCATGAAGCCGGGTTTCGGACAGCAGCTGAGTCGAAGAGTGGCCTTTGGTGCCGACACATTACTAGGCCGACATAGGAAACATTCAAATAAAGCCAGCCGGCATATAACAAAAAACTGTAAATAAACAACAAATATACCTCGGAGCTAGTTACCCGGCTTCTTCGGGATGCCGGTATTTCATTCATTAGTCTTGTGCCGGCACAACACGCCGGTATACAAAGGAAAATATGGAAATACATACATTGTGTTGCTCAGGAGTAAAAGGGGCGCAGTAGAGCTATGTTCCATGGCCTCTTGGTTTCTTCTCCGGACCTGTCCACCTTATTCTTCTTGGGGTCCTGCGCATCTATAAGATAATAGGCATCATTGTGCAGAGCTCTGCTCACAATGAATGGCCCCTCCCATGGAGGAGTTAACTTATGCCGGCCTTCTGTTCCTTGCTTTAGCCGGAGTACTAGATCTCCCTCTTGAAATCTCCTTGGATTTACCTTCTGCGCATGATAGCGTCTGAGGTTCTGCTGATATACTGCTGTTCTTGACAGAGTTATTTCCCTTGCTTCCTCTAGCAGATCAACATCATTTTCTCTGGCTTCTTTAGCCTCTTCCTCAGTATATAGCACTATTCTTGGTGCATCATGTATTACATCTGTTGGAAGCACAGCTTCTGCTCCATACACCAGGAAAAATGGTGTGTAGCCTGTTGATCTATTCGGAGTAGTTCTTAAACTCCACAGCACTGCTGGCAGCTCATCTAGCCAACATCCCGGAGTTTTCTCCAGGGGCTCTATCAGCCGGGGTTTTATGCCGGATAATACTAGCCCATTCGATCTCTCTACTTGGCCATTGGCACAAGGGTGGGCAACCGACGCAACGTCCAGCCGGATTCCCACCTCCTCACAAAATCTGGCAAATGGCCCTTGGGCAAAGTTTGACCCATTGTCAATGATGATGCTATGAGGAACACCATATCTCAAGATTATATCCTTTAAGAATTTCACTGCTGTGTGACCGTCACACTTGCTTATGGGCTTCACTTCAATCCACTTGGTGAACTTGTCCACCATGACCAGGATATGGGTCATTTTCCCTCTGGCCGGCTTAAAAGCCCCGACCATATCCAGGCCCCAAACAGCAAAGGGCCAGGTTATTGGGATAGTTTTCAGGGCAGATGCCGGCTGATGAATCTGGTGGGCATATCTTTGACACCCATTACATTTCCGGACCAAGTTTTCTGCCTCTTGCAGTGCCGTTGGCCAATAAAAGCCATGCCGGAATACCTTTGCCACCAATGCCCTGGACGAAGCATGGTGACCACACTCCCCCTGGTGAATTTCCCGGAGCATCTCCAGACCCTCCGCAGCTTCGACACATCTCTGCAATACCCCGGTGGTACTTCTCTTGTATATTTCTTTGTTGATGATGGTATACGCTTTGGATCTCCTTATAACCCGGCGGGCCTCGGTTTCATCCGCCGGCACTTGACCATCCACCATGAAGTTCATGATAGGACGTTCCCATGAGGGCACTTCCCTGACAGTGAACACTGCCTGATCTATTTCCATCATTTCGACCGACACATAATCGATCTCCATGGGCTGCGAAGTCCCCGGGACTGAAGAATCAGTCCCCGGGTATGCCGGAGCAGTCCCCGGGTATACCGGCACAACCTCTTGGCACATTTTACCCTTGCCTTTAGTTTTGCTCCGGAATACTGTACTAACAGCATATGCCGGCCCAGTCCCCGGGACTGAGGAAACAGTCCCCGGGTTATCCGTCCTGGCTCCGGGATCTATCTCCATTGGAACTGCTTCGTCTGGGCCTGGCGGGACATAAATGGAGGATGACTCCGGCGAGGGTTTGATCGATGGCTTCCTCTGATGCTCCAGCGAATTGCCGGGCGGGATTGAATCTCGGGAAGACCCCTGCTTGGATAATGCATCGGCTGCATCGTTCTGAGCCCGGAGAACATGCCGGAACTCACAACCTTCAAAGTAACCACTTAACTGCTGCACCAGAAAACGGTATGATGCCATGTTAGCATCATGCGCGTCCCATATGCCGGAACACTGCTGAATCACTAAGTCAGAATCACCGAAGCACATAATCCGGCGAATTCCTATGTCCTTAGACACCTTCAGGCCATGCACAAGTGCCTCATATTCCGCCACATTATTTGATGCTTATGATCTCCGAGATAGGGGCCTCGGCCACTACCCGGATTGGATGCTCTTGGAAGTAATGCTTGAGCTTCTTGGCCGCCATATAGACTCCATAAGTCATCTTCTGATAGTGTGGGGGACTCGTAGAGTCGCGCACAGGCTTCAACAAGAAATATACCAAAGTCCCAAACTCACATATTCACAAAAAAACTGATATGCTGGCCTGCATAGGCCTGATTCTATCTCATGCCATCATAGGCAATCTCCCGTTTGACATATACTCATATACGTGATATGCTAGCCTTCGCGGGCTATCTCAAAATACTATTGTGCCTTCTTTGGCTATATCGACACTTTGCCTCTTGGGCTATGTCTCATCGACATCGTCTGCTTCGACAATGCCGGCATACTGCTTTGCCTTCTTTGGCCATATCGATACTTTACCTCTTGAGCTATTTGCCTCTTGGGCTGCCCTGCCTCTTGGGCTACTTTTGCCTCTCGGGCTACTTTGCCTCTTGGGCTTTATATCGACACTTTGCCTCTCAGGCCATGTCTCATCGACATTGTCTGCTTTGACAATGCCGGTATACTGATATGCCTTTTAGGCTGCTTTTGCCTTTTGAGCTATTTGCCTCTTTGGGCTTTATATCGACGCTTTGCCTCTCAGGCTATGTCTCATCGACATTGTCTGCTTTGACAATGCCGGTATACTGATATGCCTCTTGGGCTGTGCCATCGCTGGGCACTTGTTAGTATGCAAAAATGATAAGACATGTTAATATGCTAAACCGGGATACTCTATGAAACCGGATATGATAAAAGATATGATGCTTGTTAACTTTGAGATCGATGTCTCGATATATTACTGTGCCAGAATTGGCGATAACTGAAAGGATTATAGAATGTCGTGATATGCTGGCATGCCGAAATAAACGACGATATGAGTTATTGATAGATGCCTTGATATACTGGCAAACCGAAATAAACGGTGATTGGGGATTTTGGTCGATGCCATGATATGTCGACATACTGAGATTTTGCTCTTGCCATGATATGTTGGCATACTGACATTTTTCCATGATATGCTGGCATACTGACATTTTGCTCTTTGCCATGATATGCTGTCATACTGAAACACATATGACTCAAGATATCACTTAATAACCTGATGTACTAACAAACTGAAATACCTGAGACCTGAGACTTTGAGATATTCTGGCCAGGATATAAAATATGCCGGCCAGGATACAAAATATAACATATGCCGGTATACTGAAATTTTGCTCTTTGCCATGATATGCCGGCATACTGAAATACCTGAGACACTGAGATATAAACTGAAGCCCTGGTGGTATAATAGCAATTTCTTCTTGTAATGGCAATATGGAGAGTCATAGCCGGTATATATGATGAAATATCCAACCTATTCTGTAGTCATTCTAAAAGACATAGCGATGGTCATAGTATTTGGCATATTTGCAATCTAGCATATGGAGTTTGGCATATAGCCCATTGCACTCGGCATATAACTCTTGAAATAAAGCACTTGGCATATAGACTGAGATTGACATATAAGCTAACTTGGCAACTCATGTGCCGGCATATAAATGTAGACATACTGCAACTGGCATATAAGCAAACTTGGCATCTCACAACAGATATTTGGCACTCATGTGCCGGCATATAAATGCAAGTATACTGTAACTGGCATATAAGCTAACTTGGCATATAGACAGACATACAGGAGGAAACTGGAAAGCTGATATGCTAGCATGCAAACTAATATATACTGAAACAGTACTTAAAAAGCAACTTGCAGGGCTTTAGCCTAGCCCCCGAGCTATTTTTTCTATCAAGGAGACACTGATTTTCAGATAAGCTGACCAGGATATGGAGTAAACCAGCATAAATACTTACTTGCACCGTTGAAGAAGCTTGATGTACCAGCAGATGCTCGAGGCGAAGGCTGAACAGTCCCCTGGTACGACAAACATAGAATGTGCCGGCCGGGACATAAGATATGCTGGCCAGGACACAGGATATGCTGGCCAGAACACAGGATATGCTGGCCGGGACACAGGATATGCTGGCCGGGACACAGGATATGCTGGCCGGGACACAGAATATGCTGGCCAGGACACAGGATATGCTGGCCGGGACACAGGATATGCTGACCGGGACGCAGGATATGCTGGCCAGAGGAAGCCGAGTGCCGGCCCGGAGATGCCGATGTAGATCCGGGACAGCCGTATGCTGGCCCGGGCGAGTTGAGGTCAGCCCGGGAGTTGAAGAAGACCTGCTATGCTCGGAGGCGTTGCTGATGTCGAGCCCCTGAGCAGATGAAGAAGATCCCCGTCGATGATGGGAAGAAGAACCTCGCCCCTAGCCGGCACACCGGAAGTGCCGGCCAGGTTCTCCGCACGCTCCAACGGAGGACGCGCCGACCTCTTGACCTTCGGCGGCTCCGGAGGAGAAGCTCCGGCCGCTGCTGCTTTGTCGGCATCTTCCGCCGGCGGCACGGATGTGCCGGCCATCATCACCTCAGCCGGCTCTACTGAGTGAGCGCTACGCCCAGCGTGAGCCAGCCGATGTGATGGAGGATCCGACGCCACCAGCACCTCCTTCCTGCAAATTCTCTCAGTCCCCACGTACACCTCGTGGGAACCGAAAGACATAATCCGGCCAACTCTGGGGAACGGCCGGCCACCGAGACAACCGGCGTTGTCACTGACGAAACTGAGCGAGCCTAGCCTCTGGACACGCGCACTCCCGAAGCTGCTATCACAGACCCCGTCCGAATGAACACTCCGCCCAGCATATCGATCTGATGCCCCACGGTGGGCGCCAAATGTCGTCGTGGTGAAACAACATATGCCATAGGATGGCTTAAATGGGGGCCGAACTAGATGCTGGAGGATTCGGGAGAGGGGAACGAGCTAAAAAGCACGACAGAAAGAGACACTGATCTACCCAGGTTCGGGGCTCTCGTAAGGAGATAACACCCCTACTCCTGCTCTACTGATTGTATATATGGGTCGATGTAGTACACCACAATGGTGCTTCCAAGCTCTCTGCTAGAGAAGGAAGATGAACTGCTAAGTGTAGGAGTACAGAGTGATCAATCTACCTTCAACCTTCCAACCTTCTTCCAGCTACCAACCTTCCAACCGACCCTTTGCTAGGACTCCCTGTGCCACCTTATATAGTGGTGGCCAGGGTTACAACGGTCATACAAGACCACAAGACAAGGGCTACACTCCAAACAGGAGCTGGTGGCGATGGCAGAGACCCTTGACTTCGCCCCTGATTGCTCTCGATGGGACGCCATATCCCTGTACCTTGTACCTCTTGAACTGTGGCCTTACCTCTGTGCGGTAAGCTCGTACTTGTGCACAGTGAGGGTAGGTAACCTCCACTGTGCACCCTGCCATCTTACTCTGCTACCATGCTTGGATGTTTTCTTCCTTGATTGTAGGGATGTGACACCTTGGTTGACTTAAGTATCCCGGATATGACCGTTGGCCATACCCAGGACTTATATGCCGGACCAACGACCTACGAGGGTCGGGTAATCCGGCCTCCCCTGCTCCTGCACAACACACAAAATAATTAGGCCGGCATATCTGAGTATATGCCGGCACACCTATACTAGTATTCCGGCTATACCGGCATATCCAGCCACCAGCCGGGATATACATATATGCCGGCCTGGCCGATGCTCCTATATTCCGGCCAGGCCTTTTCTTGGTCAACCGGCATAAAAGTCAACCATAAGCCTTGTGTCTTTCTAGTCTCTTGACCCTACCGGGGGTCATCCCCCCGACACATGAACAACACACGCGCCGACATGTTCCACGACTTGGTGTGCGAGCACCGGAAGTTATCTGACGCACATAGAAAGCTCCTGCTGGAACTGCGCCAGAAAGGTAAACTCATCCGACATATATGCCGGATGCCTTGCGTTCTTTTTTCTTCATACACCTTTTGCCGGCACACCTTAATATGCCGACACATAACCTTTTACCGTCATTCCGCAGCTGGTGCCGAAGCCCAAGTCACCGAGCTTGTCAAGAGGGTGAAGGAGCTGACATGTATGCCGGATCCTGCTGTCACCCAAATAGACACTTTATACTTCAAATCCTTTATCTCTTGTCACTGTTTTCTATCTTCACATTATTTTGACTTCAAATCCTTTCAGATGATAAAGCTGCACTGGAGGCACGCCACCAGGACTGTACGCCCTCAGTGGATGTGGCCAAGCAACTGGACGACCGGGATGCCGCTCACAAGGTCGAGATAGAGCAGTTGAAGGGCCGGATTGCCGAGCTTCTGGAGGAGAAGGAGCAGAGGGAGGGCCAACTCAAAAAAGCCCAGGAGCTGCTTGTCACTTCCGAAACCGACGCAGCCAACGCTCATGCTGAACTGGATGGCTTAAAGGAGCAGGCCACCAAATGGGAAGTTGCCATTGCCCAGCTCAATGCCGAACTCGCCAGTAAGCTTCAAATCCTTTTCCTTATCTTGCCCGACATAACCTTCGAGCCGACACATCCTTTCTGGCATAATCTTTACGCTGACACATCTTTTCCTTTTGCTAACTTGCTTGCCATGTTTCAGACATGTTCCCTGCTTCCGTCGAAGACGTTGAGAAGGCTTTGCAGGTGGATCAAGAGAACCGGGGTGTTCCGGTTACCTCGGCCAACTGGGACATGTCGGAGCAGTTGGTGGCCCTGCAAGCCCGGAAGGACGCCATGACCTCCTACACGGATGATTTCTTCCTTGGCGCTCAGGAGGCATATTCCGCTCTATGGCCGGGACAAAGGACGCCCATTGACCCCGTCGACCTCGGCAATGATCTGCAGCTCGCCAAGGTTCGCCTCCGGGAATGGCGGGATTCCGGCGCCCGGGTGGGAGCTGATGAAGCTCTCACCTACTTCCTCTCTTGGTACGAAAAAGCTGATCTGGAGACTTTGCGCACTGTGCGCGAAGGATCTATCTGGACCACGGATCCGGAACACATCCGGCGTCGGCGGGAACTGGCCCACAGTTATGTGGACTATGCCGACATCGATGCTTTTGTCCAGGACATCCACGAGCCGGAGAAGAAGGACGACGCCAAGGCATCCGCCGACGCTGAGGGCTCCGACTCCAGCCAAGATGAAGAGGAAGCTGAAGAGGCCGGCACAGACGTTCCGGAATAGGGATCTGCCCCGGGCGGAGGGGATGGCTCCATACCATCTATTGGGTCCGGCACTCCTGAAGCCGACATCTCCACTGCTATAGCTCCACCAGCCGGCGGCTCTGCTTCTGCCCCTGCTTCTTAACTTTGCCGTACCAAAAACTTTAAGCATTATCAGATCCCCGGTATGCCGGGTGCAGATGTAATATATACTCTATTTCCCTTAAGTTTGCTAGCTGAACAAGTTTTAACTTGGTTTGCTTGTTTATGAATGCCAGATCATCTTCTGGCTAAGTCACCGAGTTTGTTTTCCTGTTTCCTCAACTTCACAACCTTGGCTACTTGTCTACCTTTTTTGGCTTTCGACGTATGAGTCTCAAGGTTGCTTCATTGAACATACAGTACTTTAACTTTGAAACTTAGACTTCAAATCATCCGACACTTCAAGTTTTATTCTTAGCAATAACACAAACGTCGATTCGCTTGCTCTATATTTCCTTAGCCGTTTTCCATGTGTAGACAATCTCCGGCATCTACTCTTGCTAGCCATGAAGCCGGGTTTCGGACAGCAGCTGAGTCGAAGAGCGGCCTTTGGTGCCGACACATTACTAGGCCGACATAGGAAATATTCAAATCAAGCCAGCCGGCATACAAACAAGAACTGAAAATAAACAACGATATATCTCGGAGGCAGTGCCCGATCTCTTCGGGATGCCGACACTTCATTCATTAGTCTTGTGTCGGCATGAAGCACCAGCGCACAAAGCGAAATATAGAAATACATACATTATGCTGCTCAGGAGTAAAAGGGGCGGAGTAGAGCTATGTTCCATGGTCTCTTGGTTTCTTCTCCGGACCTGTCCGCCTTGTCCTTCTTGGGGGCCTGCGCATCTATAAGATAATAGGCATCATTGTGCAGGGCTCTGCTCACAATGAATGGCCCCTCCCATGGAGGAGTTAACTTATGCTGGCCCTCTGTGCCTTGCCTTAGCCGGAGTACTAGATCTCCCTCTTGGAATCTCCTTGGATTCACCTTCTGCGCATGATAGCGTCTGAGGTTTTGCTGATATACTGCTGTTCTTGACAGAGTTATTTCTCTTGCTTCCTCTAGCAGATCAACATCGTTTTCCCTGGCTTCTTTAGCCTCTTCCTCAGTATATAGCACTACTCTTGGTGCATCATGTATTACATCTGTTGGAAGCACAGCTTCTGCTCCATACACCAGGAAAAATGGTGTGTAGCCTGTTGACCTATTCGGAGTCGTCCTTAAACTCCAAAGCACTGCTGGCAATTCATCTAGCCAACATCCCGGAGTTTTCTCCAGTGGCTCTATCAGCCGGGGTTTTATGCCGGATAATACTAGTCCATTTGATCTCTCTACTTGGCCATTGGTACAAGGGTGAGCGACCGACGCAATGTCCAGCCGGATTCCCACTTCCTCACAAAATCTCGCAAATGGCCCTTGGGCAAAGTTCAACCCATTGTCAGTGATGATGCCATGGGGAACACCATATCTCAAGATTATATCTTTTAGGAATTTCACTGCTGTATGTCCATCACACTTGCTTATGGGCTTTACTTCAATCCACTTGGTGAACTTGTCCACCATGACCAAGATATGGGTCATCTTTCCTCTGGCCGGCTTAAATGCCCCGACCATATCCAGGCCCCAAATAGCAAAGGGCCAGGTTATCGGGATAGTCTTCAAGGCAGATGCCGGCTGATGAATCTGGTGTGCATATCTCTGACACCCATTGCATTTCCGGACCAAGTCTTCTGCATCTTGCAGTGCCGTCGGCCAATAAAACCCATGCCGGGATACCTTCGCCACCAATGCTCTGGATGAAGCGTGGTGACCACACTCCCCCTGATGAATTTCCCGGAGCATCTCCAGGCCTTCCGCAGATTCAACGCACCTTTGCAATACTCCGGTGACACTTCTTTTGTATATTTCCTTGTTTATGATGGTATATCCTTTGGATCTCCTTGCAACCCGGCGTGCCTCGGTTTCATCCGCCGGCACTTGACCATCCACCAAGAAATCCATGATAGGACGTGCCCATGAGGGCACTTCCCTGACAGTGAGCACTGCCAGATCTATCTCCATCATTTCGACCGACACATAATCGATCTCCATGGGCTGCGAAGTCCCCGGGACTGAGGGATCAGTCCCCGGGTATGCCGGCACAACCTCTTGGTACACTTTACCCTTGCCCCTATTTCTGCCCCGGAATACTGCACTCACTGCATATGTCGGCCCAGTCCCCGGGACTGAGAAAACAGTCCCCGGGTTATCTGACCTGGCTCCGGCATCCATCTCCATTGGAACCGCATCCTCCGGACTCGGCGGGACATAAATGGAAGATGACTCCGGCGAGAGCTTGATTGACGGCTTCCTCAGATGCTCCAATGAAATGCCGGGCGGGATTGAATCTTTGGAAGATCCCAGCTTGGACAAGGTATCGGCTGCTTCGTTCTGAGCCCGGGGAACATGCCGGAACTCACAACCTTCGAAGTAACCACTCAACTGCTGCACCAGGAAATGATAGGATCCCATGTTTGCATCATGCGCATCCCATATGCCGGAACATTGCTGAATCACTAAGTCAGAATCACCGAAACACATCATTCGGCGAATTCCTATGTCCTTAGACACCTTCAGGCCATGCACCAGTGCCTCATATTCTGCCACATTATTTGATGCTGCAAAATGAATCTGCAGGACATATCTCAATTGGTCATTCTTTGGTGAACTGAGAACTATGCCGGCACCCAGGCCATGTATTGTCTTGGAACCGTCGAAATGCATCCTCCAATAATTTGCATCTGGCAATGGTGGCTCATATTGTATCTCGGCCCAGTCAATAAAGAAATCAGCCAACACCTGGGACTTGATTGTATCTCTCTTGTCATATTGAGGTGTATATGGTGACAACTCTATTGCCCACTTGGCTATTCTGCCACTGGCATCTTTGTTGCCTATGATCTCCGAGATAGGGGCCTCGGCCACCACCCGGATTGGATGCTCTTGGAAGTAATGCTTGAGCTTCTTGGCCGCCATATAGACGCCATAGGTCATCTTCTAATAGTGTGGGTAGTTTTGTTTTGAGGTGGAGAGGACTTCACTCAGATAATATACCGGCCGCTGCACGGTTTTGCCTCCCTCCTCTCGCTCCACTACTACCACTGCACTGACAACCCTGTTGATTGCCGCTATATAGAGCAACATCGGCTCCCGGGGCATCAGAGACGCCAATACCGGCGCTGTTGACAACATCTGTTTCAATTCCTTGAAAGTTGCATCTGCTTGCGTTGTCCAGACAAATGTGTCGGACTTCTTCATCAACTGATATAACGGCAAAGCTTTCTCTCCCAGTCGGCTTATGAAACGGCTCAGGGATGCAAGGCACCCAGTGAACTTCTGTACTTCCTTCAAATCTGTCGGCGGCTTCATTCTTTCTATGGCATGAATCTTGCCGGGATTCACCTCAATACCCCGGCTGGAAACAAGGAAGCCGAGCAACTTGCCCGCCGGCACACCGAAGGTACATTTAGCCGGATTTAACTTCATCCGGAACCTCCTCAGGTTTGCGAAGGTTTCCCGGAGATCATCTATGAGAGTCTTTCTCTCCTTGGTTTTTATGATGACATCATCGACATATACCTGCACATTTTTATCTATTTGGTCATGCAGACACTTTTGCATACATCTCTGGTAAGTTGCGCCGGCATTTCTTAATCCGAAAGGCATGGTGAGATAGCAATAAGCCCCGTACGGGGTAATAAAGGATGCCTTTATTTGATCCGGCTCATACAAAGGGATCTGGTGGAAACCGGAATAGGCATCTACAAACGATAACAGTTCACATCCAGCTGTGGAATCAATCACTTGATCGATCCGAGGGAGCGGGAATGGATCTTTAGGGCATGCCTTGTTCAGGTTGGTGTAATCAACACACATCCGCCACACTTTTACTATGGCGGGCTCATCCTTCTTCTTTTCCACCAAAACCGGATTAGACACCCAATCCGGATGCAGTACTTTCTTGATAAAGCCGGAGGCTAGGAGCCTGGCCACTTCCTCCCATATTGCCTTCCTCCTATCATCTGCATTCCGCCGGAGCGGCTGCTTTACCGGCTTAGCATCCGGCCTTACATGCAGTGCGTGCTCAGCCAGCTCCCTCGGCACACCTTGCAGGTCTGAAGTAGACCATGCAAAGATATCCCGATTCTCACGGAGGAAGCTGGTGAGCTCGCTTTCCTATTTGGGGTCCATACCTGCCCCGATGAGGGCATGGTGCTCCGGGAAAACTTCATCCAGAGGCACCTTTTTGACTTCCTTGCCCACTTGAAAAGAAGCGCTACCACCTGGGCTCGTCATGCCCGGCATAGATTTGCCGGCCACGACCGTCTCAGCAATTTCCACTGCTCGCTTGAGCCTCTTCCTTTCCTCTGCAATGATCAGAGTCTCGGCCAGGTTGGACCCGGCTGTTGCACATGCCATCGAACGCTTGTAATCACCAATGATGGTAATCGCCCCTCTGGGCCCCGGCATCTTCATCTTCAGGTATGCAACATGCGTAGAGGCCATGAACTTTGCCAATGCCGGCCTCCCCAGCAAAGCATGGTAGGGGCTTTCCAGATCAGCCACCTCGAACATGAGATTTTCCACCCTGCAGTTATCCCGGCTGCCAAACATGACATCCATCCGGATCTTGCCCATCGGCGCACACGAAAGTCCCGGCACAATGTCGTGGAAGGTAGTCTTGCTTGGCTCCAGCATATTCTCCTTGATTCCCAGCTTCTGCATCGTATCCCGATACATGATGTTGATGCTGCTTCCATTGTCAATGAGGACCTTGCTGAACCTCACGTTATTAGCCGGCCCGACAAATGTCGGATCCATTAATAGCGCATACCTGCTGGGGTTTGGCATGATCCTGGGATGATCTGCCCTGTCCCAGCCAATGGCCTGGTCAGACCAATGCATCAGCTTCGGAACTGCCGACATAACGGCGTTTACCTCCAAACACCGCCGGTACAAGCTCTGCTTGTCTGTTCTTTCGGTCTCAAAGACCATGTAGCTCTGATCATGTTCCTTGAACTCATTTCGGCCCGCTCCTGGGCCTCCGGCACTATATTCCGGATTATAGTTCTGGTCTATTTGATTTACGCCGGCATTTCTGGCATTGCTCTGATTCCCGGGATTAACCGGCCTGGGCGGGATTGCTACTGTATTTGCACCTGTCAACGGTGATGGGGCTGCCGGGACAGGTGGTCTAGCCGGCCCGAAAGGACCTGCTCGACCGGCCAATATGTCATCCAGCCACGAACAGTTTCTTGTCAAATGATTTGCCGGCTTACCCGGCTGGAATGTGTGAAACACACAAGGCTTGTCCATGGCCATACCCACCGTGTACTTCGGCGACTGCTTCTTCTGACCGTCGGCTCCGCCGGCATTCTTATTGATCCAGACATTCTTTTTCTGGAAGGGCCGAGCCTGCTGCTGCGGTTGTTGCTACTGTTGCTGCTGCTGAGGCTACTGATAGCCCTCATATCTCGGGCGTTGGCTACTGCCAGCACCCTCTTGCTCTTCCTCCACAGCTGCTACTTGTGCCATTCCATACCAAAAATCTGGCCGCTCATCTCTCCTCTTGTTCCGGTTATCCGGGCGATAGAACTGCCCCGGTCTCCCGGTGTTGCTATTGTTCCGCTGGGCCTGCCCCTGTCCTTGTGAATCAAGGGTGGGCTGCATGGGGTCTCCCAGAGCATAACTATCAGCAATCTTGATTGTCTCGGCTAACGTGGTCGGCATGTCCCTCTGCAGCTTTTGCCACAGCATGGTGCCGTGCCGGCACCCATGAGCGAACCACATGATGGCCTGCTGCTCCACAACTCCTTCGCAGGAATTGCGCAAGGTGCACCACCTGGTCAGATAGTCACGGTCGGTCTCATTCACTCCCTGCCGGCAGTTAGCCAGCTGTTGAGGACGATTCGGCCTCTTATATGTACTGGTGAAGTTTGACACAAACTGTTCTTCGAAATCAACCCAGCCATTGATACTTCCTGCCGGCAGATTATTCAGCCATATCCTGGCTGGTCCTTCTAGCATTTGCGGCAAATATCGTACCGCCCATCTGAGGTTTCCTCCGGCAATGTTTACTGCGGTGGAGTAGTCCTCCAACCAATCTTCCGGCTTCGTACTGCCGTTGTATGTCCTCGCGCCACACACGAGCTGGAAATAGTAAGGTACCGGTTCACCCATAATCCGGGGTCCAAAGCACATAGTGAACGGATCGTATGGGCACCTAGAGGGGGGGGGTGAATAGGTGCTACTCAAAATTTTAATTCTTTTTCAATTTAGGCTTGACACAAAAGGTAAATTCTCTAGATATGCAACTATGGTGAATTTACCTATATGACAACAAATAAGCTAAGCAAGATACAAGTAGTAAAGGCAATAAAGGATAGAGGTAACCGAGAGTGGAGCACACGGAGACACGGATGTAATTCCCGTAGTTCCTTCCTTTTTAGGGGAAGTACGTCTATGTTGGAGGGGTGTGGTTGCCACAAAGGCCTAACCAACGCCACAAAGGCTCACCCTATTCTCCGGTGCAAGCTTCCGCCACAAAGGCCTAGCTCATTTTCCACTAAGGGATTCCTCAAGGCGGAACCGGCCTTTACAACACTTGGGGCACCACTCCACAACTGAATTGGAGGCTCCCAAGCACAACAAAGATCTCAATCAACAAGTATCAAGATTTCAATCACACAAACAAGGTCAAGGGACACAAGGGAACCCAAGACCAAAGGGCCCTCTAGCAAATGAGAGGGGAAATCAAATCGCTTCGGTGAGGATGTAGATCAAGGCCTTCTCCTTCGATTCTCCAAAGATCAAGAGCTTTGGTGGGTTGAGGGAGGAGATCTTGCGAATTTGGTGGCTCCAAAATGGTGTTCTTCTTGTCCAGCTCGAGCAGCTTGAGGTGGAAGAAGGGGAGGGGTATTTATACCCCCTCCCAAAATGTAGCCGTTGCTGTCTTGGAGGGGCGGATAATCCGGCCAAAGTTGGGCCGGATTATCCGGCTGGCCGGATTATCCGGCCTTTGGCCGGAATATCCGCCCCCCCTATCTGGGTGACGCCGCGCCAGGTCCTTAGCCGAATTTGGGGTTGTCTCCGGGGGGGCGGATTATCCGGCCCCTGGCTGGAATATCCGGCCCCCCTATCTGGGTGACGCCGCGTTTAGTCCTTAGTCGTTTTCGGCCACCCTCCAGAGGGGGCGGATTATCCGGCCATCTCTAGCCGGATAATCCGGCCTGGCAAATCTTCATCTGTTGAATCTGCACAGCTTAGCACACACTCAATATCCATAATGTTGTTATCTAACACACAAAATCTGAGGGAAACAAAGTTTGCACTTTCACATAGGACCCGGAGCTCCTTGCCTCTCCACCAACTCCGATTGGTGAATCCTATCCAGCTTGAAGCGTGCATCACTTGCTGCCAAGGACCGAGGTCCAAGCCGGGATGCAATTGGGCCCGCGATCACTTTTTCCTACTGCTGCTCCGGCTGACACTGCTCACTTTGCCGGCCTTGCTGATGCTGCTGCTGATATCCCGCCCTAACAAGGGCGGAATTCCCATCATCTTCTCGATGTCCCGGTTGACCTGCACCTTGCCGCTGCGCTGCACCTCCGGCGCCCCGCTGCTGACGCCGGGCTGCACTATTACTCCGGCCACCACCGGCCGAAACTGCCCCTTGCTCGGCCGGCACATTCTAGCCAGCATTCTTGCTGCCGACATACTTGTTTGCTTGGCCGACACTCTTCTAAACTATTGCCTGCTTTCCGGCGATTGCCGGATCATACACTTGGATCTGCTTGTCCCGGCGGCCAGAGGTCACACTTCCGGCACGCTGGGCACTTGGATGCGGGGACGAAGCTTCGCCCCTCGACCTTGCGCCGGCACCTCCTACCGACGCAATGTACTGGGATGCCCCGGCACCTGGGTTTGCCTTCTTAAAGGCCTCCTGCTGCTTAGTAGCTTCAGACAAAAGATGGTTAAGCCGGGCTTGCTGCTCATGCAGTGCTTCGCCGGACAAATTAGATAAGTCCTTAGCTACCTCTGCTGCTGCTCTAAGGTTCTTCACTGGTGAGCTATAAATTACCTTAGGCACAGTACTAGTTGTAGTATGACCCTTACCACTAGCACCTTTTTCTAGCTCTGTGTTAAGATCTCTACCTCTAGTTCTAACCTCATCTATCCGGCTAGGCCGGGTTACCACAGGAGTAAAACCATGGGCTGCCTCATACTCACAGAGTTGCCGGTTAACCGTTCACGCTCCTGGTGCATGGCCAGGGCCTCATCGACGAGGGCCTCGCGAGATCCCTCCAGGACCTCCCTTGTCTGCTCTGGATCATCGCCGGATCGCACCGGCTCGAGAAGCCGATCGATGATGGGAAGGAGCACCTGACCCTTTGCCGGCACAGCGGAAGTGCCGGCCAGGTTCTCGACACGCTCCAACGAAGGACGTGCCGACCTCTTGGCCTTCGGCGGCTCCGGGGGAGTATCTCCTGCTGCTGCTGCCTTGCCGGCACCATCTGCCGGCGGCACTGATGTGCCGGCCATCATTACCTCGGCCGACTCTACTGAGCGAGCGCTACGCCCAGCGTGAGCCAGCCGATGTGACGGAGGATCCGCCGCCACCAGTACCTCTTCCCTGCAAACTCTCTCACTCCCCACGTACACCTCGTGAGAACCAAAAGACATGATCCGGCCATCCCTGGGGAACGGCCGGCCACCGAGACATCCGGCGTTGTCACTGACGAAGCTGAGCGAGCCTAGCCTCTGGACGAGGCCAGAGACCACGCGCACTCCCGAAGCTGCTATCACAGACCCCGTCCGAATAAACACTCCGCCCAGCATATCGATCAGCCCCACGGTGGGCGCCAAATGTCGTCGTGGTGAAACAACATATGCCATAGGATGGCTTAAATGGGGGCCGAACTAGATGCTGGAGGATTCGGGAGAGGGGAACGAGCTAAAAAGCACGACAGAAAGGAACACAGATCTACCCAGGTTCGGGGCTCTCATAAGGAGATAACACCCCTACTCCTGCTCTACTGGTTATATATTTGGATCGAAGGAGTACACAAACAATGGTGCTTCCAAGCTCTCTGCTAGAGGAGGAAGACGAACTGCTAAGTGTAGGAACACAGAGTGACCAACCCCCTACTAGGGCTCCCTGTGCCACCTTATATAGCGTTGGCCAGGGTTACAACGGTCACCAGAGACCAGAAGACACCAACTACACTCCAAATAGGACCTGCTGACGAAGGCAGAGACCCTTGACTTTCTCCCTGATTGCTCTCGATGGGACTCCACATCCCTGTACCTTGTACCTCTTGAACTGTGACCTTACCTCTGTGAGGTAAGGGCTGTACTTGTGCACAGAGTGGGTAGGTAGACCACCACTGTGCACCCTGTCAACATGATACCTCTCCATACCTGGCAGAATCCCACCTTGATTGTTGGGATAGGACACCTTAGTTGACTTATGTATCCCGGATATGACCGTTGGCCATATCCTGGACCTATATGCCGGACCAACGACCTATGAAGGTCGGGTAATCCGGCCTCCCCTGCTCCTGCACGATATAACATATAAGTTAGGCCGGCATATCTATGTATATGTCGGCATTCCTCAATAAGTATCCCGGTTATACCGGTATATCCGGACATTAGCCGGGATACACATATATGCCGGCCTGACCGATGCTGTTATATTCCGGCCAGGCCCTTCCTTGATAAATCTGGCATAAAGTCAACCATAGTCCTTGTATCTTTCTAGTCTCTTGACCCTACCGGGGGTCATCCCCCCGACACCCAGATTAAACAGAGGCATGAACCCAACTATCGAGCATAAATACCCCCTCTTGGAGTCACTAGTATCTACTTGGCCAAGATAGCTACTAACAACAGAGAGCATGCAAGATCATAAACAACATAGATATAACATAAGATATATGATTCAGCACATCAACTCAACATAACACCAATATTCATCGGATCCCAGCAAACACAACATGTAGAATTACATAACGGTGATCTCGATCATGTAAGGCAGCTCATGAGATCTAAACATGAAGCACGTGGTGGGGAAGACAACCATCTATCTACTGCTATGGACCCATAGTCCAAGGTAGACTAGTCACTCATCGCGCCGGAGGCAAGCATGGTGATGAAGAAGACCTCCGGTGGCGATTCCCCTCTCCGGCAGGGTGCCGGGAAGAGCTTCTGGACCCTCTCGATCTCAGGTCGATGACGGCGGCGGATCACGATGTGTTTCTGGAAAAGTGATCAGGTCTTTAGGTTTTTCCCATCGGGGGGTCTTTATAGGCGAAGGGGCATCGTCAGAAGTGGATCGAGGCGGCCTCACACATAGGGGGCATGGCCAGGGCCTGGGCCGTGCCGCCCTATTTTGTGGCCGGCTCGTGGCCCCTCTCCGTCTCCTCTTCGGTTCTCTGGAAGCTTCGGTAAATTTCTGGATGTTTGGCTTTTGTTTCGTCCAATTTTGAGAATATTTCCTGTGTAACTTTTCTGAAACACAAAAATAGCAGAAAATAGGGAACTGGCACTATGGCATCTTGTTAATAGGTTAGTTCCGGAAAATGCATAAAAATGCCACGAAGTGTAACGAAAAACTAAGAAAATGGTGTAAAAACAAGCATGGAGCATCAAAAATTATAGATACGTTTGAGACGTATCAGCATCCCCAAGCTTAACTCCTGCTCATCCTCGAGTAGGTAAGTGATAACAAAAGAAATAATTTTTGAGGTGACATGCACCTACATAATCTTGATCATCTATGTAAAGCATTGAGTGCTGGGATCAAAGAACTTAAAACATGGGCATGAAAGATATAATCTTGATAGAAGAAACTTAGCAACCATGTTATAACATGAAAAGAACACAAATGAAAGATCATGAAAATGAAACAATGAAAGTCAAACGTGTGTTCAAATCATATGGAAAAACATACAAATGGTTTTCAGCTTGTCCTTCATGAGAGAGCAAAACATAAATGCATAGGACACCTTCAAGTTTAAGAGGGCGACTAGATACAAATAATTTAAGAACAAGTAAACCAACATCATTAATCAATCAATGAAAACTTTGGGACAATGCACATTATACTCAGAATGAAAACTATGCTCTCTTAGACGGTGCATAAAGATAGAAGGTGGTGACTCAACATAAAAGTAAAAGAAAGGCCCTTCACAGAGGGAAGCAGTGATTAAACATGTGCTATAGCTTTTCATTTGAAAAACAGAGAGATAAAAATTGGGTTTTGAGAGGTGGTTGTTTCATGTCAACGACTGGCAATGGGGTCTTGCTATCTTCCATAATAAACAAGTGAGAGCGGTTCCGAGTTCTTTGAAAATTTGGCACATTGGTGCTCTTTTATAAAGCTTTGGCACTCCTCCCCACCTTTTTTCCTTTCTCAAACCATGGCTAACCGATTCCATCGGGTGCCCACCAACATTCACATACCATGGAGGAGTGCCTTTTTTCTTTTTTAGAATTAGATTACAATGGTCTGACCAGCTCCCTTGCAAAATTAATGACGAGCAGATGAAGCTGCCTAGTCGAGGGGTACTTAATTTAATATGGAAGATAGCAATTCCGAGTACTACGTCCCCATGAGCTAAAAACAGTGGCACAAAATGAGAAGTAGTTGAAAGTTTTGAAAGGTAGCACATGAAAATTTACTTGGAATGGCTTGCAAATACCATGCATAGGAATTTATAGTGGACACAATGGCAAACTTGGTTTTTAGGAGTTGGATACATGAGTAGAGCTCATACTCAGTACAAAATGAGGGCTAGCAAAAGACTGGGAGCGACCAACTAAGAGAGCAATAACGGCCATAATCATGCAAAGCGACAAAGCAACATTAAAAGAAGCATAAGATGGTATAAAAAGTCAAAAACTAAATGATCATAGAGGCTTATGGCGACTTTGCATGAGTCTAACATGTGTGAGCATGCGCCAAGTCAACCCAAATAAAGCATCAAAGGAGAAAACCAAAATAATGCTTCCAAATTACTAAAAACAACGCATGGTTTTTTTCAAAGGCTCATTAAGCAATCTCAGTCATTTGAGACAAGTCATGCTACAGCAAAACCACTAAGCATACTATCAAAAAGACATCAAGCACGACATGCAAAAGCCTAAGCCGCAGTCTAAACAAGCTCCTTTTTGTACCACTTTTTGCATAATTTTTTTTCTCTTTTCCAACACCATTCGAACCTTTTTGAAACAACTCTTTTGATGAAAACCAATATGGAACAGAGGTAAAAATACACCTTGATGAAAAGATATAACAAGATCTGAACAAAAATCAAGGCGAAAAATGAAAGCTAAACGTAGTTCTAGAAAAAGAGAACACTCGTTGAACGATAAGAGTGAAAAACGGAGTGTTCTTGCCAAATGAAAAGCAAGGCAACTTCTCCAAAAGGAATTTATTGGGGTCCAACCATTTATTGCAGAAAACAAAACTAAACAAAACTGAAAACTAAAAACAACTGACGCTCCAAGAAAAACGCATAATGCATGAAGCAATAAAAATATAGTGTGTTAAAAGGTGACCTGATTTTTGCCGATGAAGAAGGGGTGCCTCGGGGGCATCCCCAAGCTTTGACGCTTGTACCTCTTTGATATTTATTGGGGTGACATGGGCATCCCCAAGCTTGAGCTTTTGTCCATTTCTTCAACTCATCTCATCATTCTCCAATCCCTACACTTGAAAACTTCCTTCATACAAAACTAAACACAATTCTATTAGCAACATTAGTGTAAGCATAATAATGAATCAAACCCTTTTTGATTTAGATTTCAACTCAAAACCACCACATATAAAGTATATACTACTGTAGCAACTTCCCCAAAAGTTCCGTGATCAAAAGAATAAAAAAAGAAAGCGATAAAGAGGCAAACACAAATAGTGGCAGAAATCTGTCAAAACAGAACAGCTGACAAAGGTCGATTTTTTCGAGGGTTTTCTGTTGCTCAAATCCAAAAGTGTATAACTAATGAAAGTTTGGATATAACCGGGGGCATATGCACAAGAAATCGCAGGTCAAAAATATATTCTGAGAAGTTTCTCGAATTTTTACGGTGCAGCACCGAAATATGTTTCAGGACATCAACTTTCCCAAATCTTACCTCACTCAAATTAGAGGCTTCTCTTGGCACAACAACGAAATAAAAAGGATAAGGAGAGGTTATTACAGTAGTAATAACTTCCAAGACTCAAATAAAAGAAAAATAACTGAAAGTAAAACAATGGGTTATCTCCCAAGAGTGCTTTTCTTTAACGCCTTTGAGCTAGGCGCAGATAGTGCAAATCAAGTAATATCAAGCGATGAAGCATCAAGCTCATAATTTGCTCTAAGAATAGAGTCAAAAAGCAATTTTTTTCTCTTCCTAGGGAAGTGTTCCATACCTTTCTTGAGTGGGAATTGATATTTGATGGTGCCTTCCCTCATATCAATGATGGCACCTATAGTTCGAAGAAAGGGTCTTCCCAAAATAATAGGACATGAAGCATTGCATTCAACATCCATGATAAGAAAATCAATGGGAACAAGGTTATTGTTAACCATAATAAGAACATCATTAATCCTTCCCAAAGGTTTCTTCTTAGCAACATCAGCAATAGGAACATCATAATAACACTTTTCAAGCGGTGGTAAATCAAGCATGTCATAAATCTTTCTAGGTATAATAGAAATACTAGCACCTAGATCACATAAAGCATGGCAATCAAAACCATTAAGATGCATATCAATGATGGGTTCCCAACCATCTTCTAATTTCTTGGGAATAGAGACTTTTTGCTTCAACTTTTCATCCCTAATTTTCATGAGAGCATTGGTAATATGCTTAGTAAAAGCAACATTTATAGGACTAGCATTAGCAGTCAAAGCAAGCTTTTGTAAGAACAAAATAACTTCAGATATATTTCAGCCATCAACATCAAAATCATTAAAAGAAATAGAGCTATCATCTCCTACAATCCGAAAAAAATTCGCACTCTTTTGAGAAAAAGTTTTAGCTGTTTTGGGCTTTTTAGCACTAGGAGTAGGAGTTTTCTCTATACCAATCAAAGTAAGAGGATTGCTAGCATTAGGAACAACATCATTAGAGGTAGTATGGTACATACCTTCATTTTTCTAGCCATCTCATCTTCTCTTTCCCACCTGGCATGCAATTCTGCTAACATCCTAACATTTTCATCAATTCTAACTTGGATAGCGTTAGCAGTGGCAAAAGGATTGTTCTCTTTCACCTCATTAGGCAACACTTTTAGTTTCATAAGTTCAACATCATGAGCAAGGCTATCAACTTTAGAAGTAAGAATATCAATTTTGCCTAACTTTTCCTCAACTAACTTATTAAAAGCATTTTGCTTACCGATGAAGTCCTTGAGCATTATCTCAAGCTCAGAGGACGTGGCCCTAGTGTTGTTGGAGGAAGTACCATAAGAGTTACCATAACCATTACCATTGGTAGAAGGATACGACCTATAAATGTTACTAGCAAAATTGTTCCTTTAAGCATTGTTGTTGAAATTATTATTTCTAATGAAGTTTACATCAACATGCTCTTCTTGAGCAACCAAAGAGGCTAAAGGGACATTATTAGGATCTACATGAGTCCTATCATTAGAAAGCATAAGCATTATAGTATCAATCTTATCACTCAAGGAAGAGGTTTCCTCAACAGAATTTACCTTCTTACCTTGTGGAGCTCTCTCGGTGTGCCATTCAGAATAATTTATCATCATATTGTCGAGAAGCTTCATTGCGGCGCCCAAGGTAAGGGACATAAAAGTGCCTCCAGCAGCTGAATCCAATAGGTTCCTTGAAGAAAAATTTAGTCCTGCATAAAAAGTTTGGACAATCATCCAAGTAGTCAGTCCATGAGTAGGGCAATTCTTTATCATAGATTTCATTCTTTCCCAAGCTTGAGCAACATGTTCATTATCAAACTGACTAAACTTCATAATATTGCTACGCAAAGCTATAATCTTAGCAGGAGGATAGTATCTTCCAATAAAAGCATCCTTACACTTAGCCCATGAATCAATACTATTTTTAGGCAAAGACAGCAGCCAATCCTTAGCTTTTCCTCTCAAAGAAAAAGGAAACAACTTAAGCTTAATAATATCACTCTCTACATCCTTATATTTCTGCATCTCACATAGCTCAACAAAATTGTTGAGATGAGCTGCAGCATCATCAGTACTAGCACCAGAAAATTGCTCTTTCATAACAAGGTTCAACAAAGCAGGCTTAATCTCATAAAACTTAGCAGCAGGAGCAGGTGGCGCAATAGGAGTGTAGATAAAATCAGTATTATTAGTGTTAGTAAAATCACACAACTTGGTGTTTTCAGGAGTAGCCATTCTAGCAAAGCTAAAAGCAGACAAGTAAAAACAACTATAAAGGAAACTAATTTTTTTGAATTTTTGATAAAACGATGCAAGTAAAAATAAAGTAAAAGCAAAACTAAAACAAAGTAAAGAATGTGCGTGCGAAACTCCCCTTGCACAAGTCTTCTTTTTCCCTGGCAACGGTGCCAGAAAATTAGCTTGATGCGGCACGGTGTTGATGTGATTTCACCGTCCAGTTGGGAACCCCAAGAGGAAGGTATGATGAGTACAGCAGCAACCCTCAGTAAGAAACCAAGGTTTGTCAGTCCAGGAAAAAGCCAAACTCCAGAAGGTGATGTTTGCTAGCCTAGTGACACTCCAACAAGGGCGCCGTTAACGATAACATGTTAGCGTGTCTTCAACTAGTAGCAACGCGGAACCTGCACACAACACAACCAAATACTTTGCTCTCAACTTACGATGAGGTTGTCAATCTCACCGGTTTGCTGTAAACATAGGTATGAGCATATCGAGTGGAAAGCAATTGTAGTATACGAGAAAGTAAACAATGTGAGTAAAGTAAACAGGTGATAGCAATATAAAGGAAATTGGACCGGGGTCCACAGTTCACTAGTGGTGTCTCTCCATAAGATAAATAATACATGCTGGGTAAACAAATTACAGTTGGGCAATTGATAGAATAAAGATAACGTACATATGTCGCGAGGATCACTATGAGATTTACTCTGGGCATTACAACAAAATATATAGACCACCATCCAACTGCATCTATGACTAATAATCCACCCACGGAGATATCGTCCGAACACCCCATGAGTATTAAGTTGCGAACAACAGATAACTGCATTATGCAAAGTATGTAATGTAAACAAAGCATATGCCCTTGGACATAAGAATGTTGTTTTCTCCCTAGTGGCAACAGCACATCTACAACCTTAGAGGTTTCTGTCACTCCCCTAGATTAAATAGAGGCATGAACCCAACTATCGAGCATAAATACCCCTTCTTAGAGTCACTAGTATCTACTTGGCCAAGATAGCTACTAACAACGGAGAGCATGCAAGATCATAAACAACATAGAGATAACATAAGATATATGATTCAGCACATCAACTCAACATAACACCAATATTCATCGGATCCCAACAAACACAACATGTAGAATTACATAACGGTGATCTCGATCATGTAAGGCAGCTCACAAGATCTAAACATGAAGAACATGGTGGAGAAGACAACCATCTAGCTACTGCTATGGACCCATAGTCCAAGGTAGACTACTCACTCATCGCGCCAGAGGCAAGCATGGCGATGAAGAAGACCTCTGGTGGCGATTCCCCTCTCTGGCAGGGTGCCGGGAAGAGCTTCTAGACCCTCCCGATCTCGGGTCGATGACGGCGGCGGATCGCGATGTGTTTCTGGAAAAGTGATCGGGTCTTTAGGTTTTTCCCGTCGGGGGGTCTTTATAGGCGAAGGGGCAGCGTCAGAAGTGGGCCAGGGTGGCCTCACCCATAGGGGTGCGGGCCAGGGGCTGGCCGCACCGCCCTATGGTGTGGCCGGCCCGTGGCCCCCCTCCGTCTCCTCTTCGGACTTCTGGAAGCTTTGTTAAATATTAGGAGGTTCGGCTTTTGTTTTGTCCAATTCCAATAATATTTCCTGTGTAACTTTTCTGAATCACAAAAATAGCAGAAAAATAGGGAATTGGCACTGTGGCATCTTGTTAATAGGTTAGTTCCGGAAAATGCATAAAAACACCACAAAGTGTAACGAAACACTAAGCAAATTGTGTAAGAACAAGCATGGAGCATCAAAAATTATAGATACGTTTGAGACATATCAACCCTCGTCACCGAGCCTCCATAGCCCCTTTCTCCAAGTTTCTTGCCACCTTCCTATCTTCATTTGCTTGCAACCTTGCATTTGCAATCCTTTCCATAGCAATGGCAATGTCGTCATCTCTGGCCTTCTTTCCCTTCATATCCTTGGCGGTCTTCCTACCAAGCACATTCCTTCTTGCATTGTTCACCAAGTGAGGAATGGAGCTTCTCTTCTTGCCTCTGCTACTTGAATCATCATCATCATTGATTGTTGCTTCATCGGTTGCATTGGCGGCCATGGTTGCCGCATCCAATTTCCTGCGGGTCTTCCACTTTTCTTCATTCTGTAGCACTTCATAGCAATGATGCATGGTGAATGGCTTGCCAAGAATCTTGTTGCCTTTCTTGTTCTTCTTTCCCACATCTCTAAACAAGCCTTGAGCCATAGAGTTCTATAAAGCAAGCAAAAGAGAATAGATGAGCCATATGAACAATAACCGTATCCATCTCATATGAGCCATATGGTCAACATAGTTGTAGAATTGCTTACCATATCCATATCAGTTGTGCCACTTGGGTTAATGACATCAACATTGTCTTGCACGGCCGCCCACTTTGGGCAATCGGTGTTGATGCCTGACCAACGAGACCAAAGAGAATGCATGCTTCGCTCGTTCCCACTTGTGTTGTTGGCGTCAAAGTACTCCTTCATCCTCATCCAATAGGTGTCTTTTGTTTGATCGGTACTGGTTGTTGGATCCATTCCAATTGTCAACCATGTCTTGCAATGCAACTTGTCCTCCGCTATGATGTAGTTCGCCGACCGACCGTGAGGGCGCGGTTCAATCAACCCTTCTCCTTCCTCATCGATATCCTCATATTCCTCCCATGCCTCAATGGTGTCATCATGCATAAACGAAGATCCAACATTCATTGCCTCCATGAAAGCCTCATCATCGACTCTACATTGCAATAAAATTCATGATTCTCCGGCTATGTATGCAACTAAACTAAAATTTAGATAAAAAGAAGTGTTCTTTACCTCTCTGGAACTTCCTCGAACACCGTATGTGCGCCGGATGGGTCGGTGGACGGAGGCGGCAGCGGCGGATGGTTCATTGGTGGAGGCAGCGGCGGAGGCTACGCACGGCGGGTCGTGGTCGCCTTCACTTTCTTTGGTGGCGGGTTACCGGCACCCGCGGCTACGGACGGGCGTTTGGACGCCGGTACCTTCCTCCTCGGTGGCGCCCGCGCCTTGTCGGGGGCCTGCGCGGTGGCCAGCTACGTAGCGACGGCGCTTGTGTGCAGCGTCGGGCGCGGCGGGATGAAGAGAGCTCGGGCCGCGGCGGTTGTGTTGCTGGCGTCGGCGCCACCGCTAGGGTTTGGCGCATAGGGCGGTGACGAGACAGCGGTGGCAGGTGGAATGGAGTAGGGAGGGGTTGGTGGGGTGCCAGAGGGCGCGTCCATCGCCGAAATTGCACCTGTGGCCACGCGGAGGCGAGGATTGGGCGGTGGGGTGGCGAGGCGCGGGAGGAAGTTTTAGCGCGGGGTTTCTTCGCGCGTGCGTCGACCGATGCCACGCGCTGCAGCCGGAGCCCAAAGTTTAGCGCTTGGGATAGGGCAAACCGGCCCATGCCCAAAAAAAATTGCAGCGCCGCGCCGTATGCAGCGCCTGCTGGAGGGACGATTTCGTGCTCCGGCGCTGTATATCGGTGGTTTATATAGCGCGCGGCCTATATAGCACGCCTGTTGGAGATGCTCTTACTCCGGTCTTCGCAAGCTTGGATCAAGAGATGGATCTAACGATCGGAAGCCTCAACTTTTGTGTCAGTTCCCTAGGAACTATTTGCCACTCAGATCCGATAGGATCAGGTCCGTCTGCAAAAAAAACCACGTCCGCGATGATATCAGAATCATCGATTGGCTCTTCCAGCGAGGTAAACTCGCCAGTCAACTTCAAGCCGACAGAAAGTATAGATGACACAATTGAAGAACTCGATGAAATCATGGAGAACCTCGACTTAGGGGAGCCAGCAGGAGATTTCATGATCTGTTGCAACAACACCTCAGAAAAGTCTACATATACATGGAAAACAGGTTGGAACTTCATGAGGATGACCAAACAATCTTCTCAAGTTCCAGCAGCAAAATCAATTACCAGCACCAAGTGTTTGCTATCATAGGAGACAACTCAGAAGAATTCGACAACAACAACCCAGTACTCAGCCCAGGAAACGTAACTAGAGGAGCAAACCATCTGGCAGAAGGAGATACCGCATACTCCTTGGCAACTAGAGCAAAGGTGCGACTATCAGCCGATGAGTGGAAGACAATTAAAGCAGCAGTTGACAACGGCGCAACCATCCCAATAGACACAAGTAAAGAGGTACTCTTAGGATACCACTACGCCTTACATCAACAATCAAGGCAGCTAGAAAGAGAGAGAAGTGAAATAAGGACAAGACGGAAATTAGTGAGCGCAAAAAGTAAAGCTATACACGGAGCACGCAACAACGCATCACATACAAACAGCAGAAGGCACAACAGACATGGCTCACGAGTCGATAATCTTGAGCACTCAGATAGAAGAAACCTCTCATAAACCTTGACTCATCTTTCTTATCAGTCGACGAGCGAGGCAATATCATGCCAAAGACACCCGAAGTAGCACTTGTAGTAGCACAAGCATATCTATACACCACGCAGCCAACACCAAGGGGCCCAAGAGAACACATGCACCGGGCAGCATTACAGGGATTAAGATTAGTGGGAAAAAAGGTGACAGCCAAAGAAGAAGAAACGCGTCGCAATGAAGGCACTCACAAACCCAGATCACCACGCCGTCACAATAGTCCTCGACATAGAAGCAGGAGCCGATGATCTAGGTCACCGTCACCAAAAAATTACAACAGTCCGCGGTATGAAGGAACCCGAAGATCCAAGTCTCCCAAGAAAGCGTACGACTACGAAGACGACGAAAAGGAGATGGGAGCGCCATGTTTTACTCGCAGAGTTCGCAGCACTCTCGTATCTAAGGGATTCAAACTAGGGGGCTCGAAAGAGAGCAGAAATATGACGGATCTCAGGAGCCACAGTCATGGCTCTCAGACTATCTACAAGCAGTAATAATACTGGGGGGCTCGAAAGAGACAGCAATGCAAAGCGTGCGGCTACACCTCACTGGCGCGGCACTGTCATGGTTAGGCAAGCTAGGGAGAGAAACAATTGGAAGCTGGGACAAACTCAAAAGGCAGTTCATAAGCAACTTCAATTCAACTTACAAGCGACCAGCATCAATGAAAGAAGTCAAAGCTTGCACGCAGAAGCACAATGAATCACTTTGATCATACATAAAATGGTGGAGCATCATCAAAAACTCCTCAGTCGATGTTTTTGATGAAAGAGCAATTGATGCTTTCACGGTTGGGTTACAACAAGCAAATTTAGTCGAAGAAATGGGATGGATCAAGCCAAAAACAGTGGCAGAATTAATGGACATAGCAAACAGATTCGCGGACAGCGAAGATGCCTATCACAACAAAAGGACGCGGTCACCCGAAGATGACAGAGGGAACATGTATAGCAATCAGAGGCGAAGGTCCCGCAACTATGATAACTATGGCTCCCATAGTCAAGTAGCCACAGGATACAAAGAGAACAAGTACCAAGGAGATGACCGCAGGAACACAGGATATCGCAACAATGGCAGAGAAGACTCAAGCAGCAATAGGAAATTTTAGCCAAGAGGATCAAGGGAATACAACCAGTCACTAGATGACATGCTCAACGAGCCATGCCATATGCACTACGCATACATCAACGGCAAGAGAGTATCATGACACGCGATGAAGGATTGCAGGACATTCCTCAAACTTCAAGAAGCAGTAGGACATAAGGAAGCCGAGGCAAGAAGGCAAGGATACGACGGAAATACGAGCAGTGCACCCCCAGCAAATCAGCAAGCAACAAGCAGAATCAGCCAAGTCAGGGAAACAAAAACGATGGAGGATATATCCCATCTAAAGGGCACATCACCGCAATGATATAACCAGTACCAAAGTCACATAAAGAGGAGAAAAGTATCTCTCAGCAAGTCAATCTAGCAGTAACATCGCCTCCAGTAACTACAGAGTACCTGCACTGGTCTAAGCAGCTGCTAGATTTCAATAGAGAAGACCACTCAATAACAGTACTTCGGCCAGGTAACGCGCCCCTGGTACTCAAAGCTTAGATAGGAGGATACAATGTGGAAAGAGTATTTATGGAAGCAGGAAGTGGGATAAACCTGATCTATGCAAAAACGCTCTAAGCAATGCGCATACCTCTAGAGTTCCTCAAGCCAACCGATTGTTCTTTTCATGGAATCGTACCTAGAAGCGCAAACTATCCGCTAGGTGAGATAGCACTCGACGTTTGTTTCGGCAACCGTCATAACTACAGGAAGGAAAGCTGGACTTCAAAGTCATGGATTGGCCCTCTCAGTATCACACGATCATCGGATGACCTACATTTTCGCGTTTTATGATAGTGCCTCACTACACCTACCTGATACTCAAAATGCCAGGACCCAATGGAATCATCACAGTGAAAGGAAGCTTTGAGCTCTCAGTTATATGCTACAAAGAGTTCCACAAAATGGCGCAAACATTTGGCATGATAGCTGAATATGGACAACTCAAAGGAAAAACAGACAAGGAGACCACAACGACTACAAGGCAACCCAAAGAAAACAATGCAGGTAGCATCGAGCCAGAAGCAAAGAAACTTTGAGTCCAAGCGGAGGACCCGAGCAAATCTGAAACAAACGAGTCAGGGACTCCTGCCACTTAGGCAAAAAACCTCTTAAGGCAAATAGATAGTAGAGTTAGTAAAATAAGGCTATTCAGCCTCGAGTTATAAGGGAAAAGACCCTCTGGACCCAGAACACAGGCCACCGGTCGGGTTCCTTAGGCCAAACTATGTATTTTTACATTCACCATAATAAATGAAAGACAAGTTCCTCATTCTCTGAGTTTACAAGTCTACTATATCAATTCGCTAATTCACTCCCATCGGGAGGGATTTGCTACTAGTTGAAGAAAAACAATCCAAAGATTTTGGGTATTGAAACAGCCAAACAAGGCTCACGACAAAATTATGATTCTCAAGCCGCGTTATCGCGATAAAATCTTGAATGCCATGATCGCAAAGATCATGAAGGTAAGACCTCAGGATCCGTCCTGGATGGCCTAGTATACGCACATGAATGCGCTCTGCTAGTAAATTTCTGTATCCACGATATGAAGAAAAATCCCAGTGGACGCACTGGGTACCCTAAGAAATACTGGAATCCATGTCTTAGTAAGTCCTAAATGCGGCAAAAGACTGGGTTACGCCAGGTACCGAATTCGAGTCTAGGGACTTGAGTTTGAAGTAGGTAGCAAGTTTTTGCTCAAGCAATTAGCTGGTTTCCTGATCCGTCAGAAGCACCAAGATTGCTAATCAAAATCCCCATGAGAAATTTAGAATATAAAATATTCAATGAATTAAGAAAGAAAAAGAGGACGCAGATTGATCAAGTCAAAGATTGCAAGTCGAAGATTTGAGATTCAACCCGAATCTACAATTCTGGTAGAATCTCGGGGGCTACTGACAAGGGTATAGCTACTAAGGCCCATTATCTTAGTACCCCTGGGGCCCGTTCGGGTAATTGTCTAATGAGAGTTGGGCCCAAACATAGATATAGTCGAAATACAAGATGATATCGTATACAGACATTGTAATTTGTATTAAACCGACCAGATCCTTGAGACCTAGCCACCTATATATAGGGGCCAAGAGAGGCCGGCCAGGGATAGATTGAGATTGAGCCAATTGTCTACTAGCTTATTCTCAACACGCATCAAGTTTCGCCTTGTTTGTCTGAACCTTTACCTCCGAGTTCATCCGACGCCCTCTTCCCCCGATCCTAAGTCCTTCATCTAGGACATTTGCCGAGTTAACCCTCGTCATGAACAGTCTATTTTGAGCTTGTGGCAGCGAAAATACAGCATTATTGTTATCTAAAAAGTTACATCATTACATGTACCCAATGGGTTAATATCATTATTTTGTTTCACACCTGAATATTTCATAGTTCTATTTCAATGCTTGACAGCGTGTCAAGAATAAGGCTTTCGAAAATTATCTGCCAAATGTGGAAATTTGGCACAATTTAAAAGTAATCCAGAGAAATGTCATAATTAAACATCCTAATGAGTGTTTCCTAAAAAAAGTTCCCTTGAGAAGAACACTCTAATAAGTTTTGGGCATCCTCCTCATGTGGGTTGTAAGGAGATGGTCGCATTCAAGACTTTTAGGCGGCCCAAACAGGTGCAAGAGCCCACCAACCTTTAGAGTTCTGACCAAGGATCATTTTAGACATTGCATATGAGGGAAAGGGGATGATAAGCCTCCTTTCTAGCCACCATAAGATGGAGTGACGAAAATGTATGTTAGCCACCGTTGAAGAAAATGACCAAGATATAAGAGAAAGAGGAGAAGTTGAAGTAAGCTAAATCGTTGGGTCTTGCCCACAAGGTTGTGAAGACTAAATCTACATCCTTGTCTCCTTCAAGCTGTGGTTCCACCATCTTTGATGAGATTGCTTCGATTCCTGCCCCAAATTTTGTTGAAGCATCCACATATTTGTGTGTATCTTGATTCTTAAGATCCTGTAGTGCCCTCTAGAGAAGAACTTGTTATATCCTCATTTGATAGATGTGGAACAAGATTTGGGTGGCTTTGGCTTGTGGTTTTTCCTCTCAAGTTGAAAGGTTTTCCATATAAAAAACTGGTGTTCATGTGTGTTAATTTACTACTGCTATTTTGAGAACCGACACATTATCTCAGATGAGGAGGGAGCTTTTCTCCTAATAGGAGAGATTGTCTATGGTCAAGAGAGAGCCAAGAAATCTTTTGTTTCCTCCATATATGTTTGATGCATATGTTTATTTTCAACACGAGCAAAGATCCTTGAGTTAGTAGACAAGTGGTGCTGAAGTTTATTTTGATTCTGCTGCGTATTTTTAAGTTCATAATTAAGAGTGTGCTAATCTCTAATTAAGGGGTTAAGCTGTGTGCCTAGTTTTCCCAACAATGAGAACCTACGACTTCATCTTAGAGAAAGCAAAAAAAATTACTACATGAAAACGACCAAGACTACTGTTGGTCCAAAGGTGTGAATCTTGCTTTGAAGTGGCCTATTACCAGTGGCACCTATATATTAGCGCATGTCTTGAGAGTATTTCAAACATTGAGAGTGGATTTGCTACACACCTGGGTACCTACACACCCCCTTTCAAATTTTTATTCAAGACATATTAACCCATTTTTAGTTTGTTTTCCTAGTAGAGCACGGGATTCTGGTGTACAAAAGTGGTTTCAGAATTTTGATTTGAATTTTTTTTCATCAAAGTCAACTCAAAAATAGATTTTTCGTTGACTTTTTGTTTTTTGGGTTGACTTTGACAAAAAAAAATTCATACAAAAAATTTGAAACCACTTTTACACAGCAGTATTTCGTGTTCTACTAGAAAACCAAGCTAAAATAGGTTAATACATTTTGAATCAAAAGTTGAAGGAGGAGTGTGTAGGTACCACCGTGCATACCGTTTTGTTTTTGTTCAAACATTTGATATGCTGGACACATGAAACCATTATAGCTTGCGCAATGCCGCTTCCTATTCTCAGTAGTTTGGTAAAGTATCCTCAAACTTCATTCAAACTAAGATTTTGGCAGTCTATTGATGCAGCTGCTGGGCTGCCCCATTTTTTTTTAAAAAAAGGTTATGGTAGCCGATTTGGTCATCGTATACTATGCCCCTTACCCCAATAGAGCTAAACTGGCATCCGACGGTTCAGGCTGCTGAGTGTATATACAAGTGCAAGTTTCAGCTCGGTTGTTGTTCAACTAGAATCACTCTATAGAGCAGACTACACCATGATTAAGCGATCGTCTGTATGGGATGAAAAACAGAATCCTAGCCTATCTCATACAACTACAAGTGATAACTTGGTAGATGTCCGGCCGTAAGGATCAGCCATTTTACATATCTTTCGTGATTCAAATCTTTAGTAATTAAGATGGATGGAAAGATAATACAGAATCCTACATTCTGGCATTTCAACAACGGACAAAGACGTATGGAAAAATTATGGCAATCTGTAAGTAGCACCACATATCATTAGTCCGATCCGTGCTGTTTACGACTAATAACTCGCAGAAGACAACATTTAATCTTTTCCACTCCAAAAATGACACTCTTCAGGGCAAGAGAGCTGAAATCAGAACAAGAGAGTGTCAATTTTACCCACAGGAATTGCCCACAAAAAATGTGTATATCACTCTTTCAGGGCAGAAACACACACATTGTAGCAATATATCAATATATCTACCTTTAATGTAATGGAATGTAAACTTTGAAATAGTACAATAATATGTTTGATGAAAAGGGGAACAAAGCAGCTACTACGTAAGAACCACTAACTCAATCCTCAGTTACAAGTTATAACCCACGTGGCTTTGTCAAACTACAGAATAAAGCCATAAACAGATAATGACGAAAAGAAAATAAGTTCGGAGAATGTTGGTTGAAGTAGCTCAGGTTCATGGCCTGGAGTATTTGTATAATATATTATACTAGTTCTAAGAAAACAAAGCCAATACCCATGTTGATGATACACTGGTTTAGGTTTAGGAATACCTTCGCAGTTGTGGATGTAAGAAAACACACACAAATAATTGATAACAGAACGGTAAATCAAATATGACTTTGGCTTGACTCTTCCCAATAAGTACTCATCTACCAAGAACTAAAACCTAGTGCTAATTGCAAACCAACACTTAATAATAGAAGGAATACATTTCTGTGCTTAAACACTAATTGTTAAACGCTTGAAGATAAATATCACGCCTAGTGCAACCAATATGCATATGATTTATAGCCCTTTACCATAGGTAAAATAGACTAGAAGATGGGCAACAAATTAACAAGAAAAATAAGCATTCACTAGATTATGGAGATCAGACACAATTATAAGATTCTATGATAGTTAGAAGTCTCAAAGCACAGTAATTGTTTGTTGTTCTGTTCGTGAGGTAACAAATCTGAATACAGGAAACTGACCATTTGTTACATATTCAACACAAAGCTAATTATAGTAACTAAAGAGAAGCATAGTGAAAGCCCCTTGTGTATTGAAATCATCTTTGACCAAATTAGCATGAACTCAAACAATAATTCATAGTTGTAGTTAATTAATTACTATTGGAGTATATCATGGCAACTCGAGCAATAACGAGAACATGTATCGGAATCATCTGAAGGCCCTAAACGAGAACTAGCAGTAAAACCCCATACAGAAAGCCCCAAAGCAAATTAAACTCCAACATCTGAAGGTAAGCAATGTAGCAAGCAGTAAGCACCAGGCCAAACACACAGAAAATGCCCACCACATCGACAGATTACTAGTAGTAATATCACGGACTGAAGAACGGCCGGATTGATATAATTTGGAGGCTTGGACGATTCCACTACCCACTGGGCGATTTCGCACTTCACCTTAGCAAAGCACTGAGCTGGGGAATCAACTTGGGAATAAAGATGAAGCAGACCATAGCAGAGCAGCACACCCTTCCGTAATCACAGAGCCTCAAACCGATGGCAACCATCTCTTCGCTGGACGCCAGCTTCCCCGGAGCACCCTCTAGAGCTGCCAGACCAATCAGTATGGCCATGGAGAAGATCACGTACATCAGCACGGTGGGAGGGCCGTAGGCGCAATCCGGACGGCGGAGCGCTCCAGGGTGACGTCGCTGCAATTAAAGATGCCCGACACCAGCAGCAAAAATCCACACATTGAGCACTCTCCACGAAACGCTGATTAAGGAAGAAGGAGGGTAGCAATTTTGCGGGGGAAACGAGGGGGAAGGAGTTGGATTCGCGTAGCGGGGGTACCTCGCGTTCGCCTGCTTCAGCTTGGGGACCTTGAAGGCACAGGGCGAAGAGCATGAGGGCGGACGGGCAGAGCAGCACTATGGCGAAAGCGGACACGACGAAGACATCCCCCGCGACGGCCGCCGCGCGGGAGCCTTTCCCGCCGAACCTGCGCGCGACGACCCGGACGATGTTGGCGGCGTTGCTCACCCACATGGCGCCGACGAAGCCGCGGAGCATGCCGCGAGCGGCCAGCTTGAGGAGCCAGCGTAGAGCAGCGGCCACGACGGCTCCCGTCGGCGGCGGCGCCTGCGCGGGTGGAGCCGCTGCCGCCGCCTCGACATCCTCCATGGGTGCGCGACTCCAGAAGCTTCTTGGCCAGATACGGGCCGGCGGCTCGAGAAAGTATCCGGTGGAAACCTACATCCAGTGAAAACATGAAAACTCGGACGTGGGCTTTTAGATGTCAAACGTGCGGCCAAGATCTCAAACCAACCATTTTGCAACTAAGCGCCCGCCTGCCTCCATCTATCTTTGCACAAAACCTTCTTATTTATGTTTCTTTATCAACCAAGCCCCTAGAACGTGTGGTACTGGTCAGACAGATTCTGAAGTGATGATCTTAGATCTCCTTTGAGCTCAAGAACGGCGGCGCCGAGAGCTGCGGCACGGAACATCATGACTCCTCTCGTTCACACTCGACCCCCACTTCGTTTCTTTGCGAAGCTGCAGTGTGCTGTGCATCGTCAGTTCGTCACCGAGGTTGACGCGATCGATGGAGCAGCTCGTCGGCGGAGACGACCGGCTGCCTTGGTGCACCTGCTGACTGTCCTTGGAAGTTGGAAGCGTCGCCGCTCGCAGACTTGTAGGTTCTCATGTTCGGCCCAGCCGCGTCAAATCTCGATTACTGCACCGTCAGCCGAGAATGAAAATCTGCATCTTGATACAAGGCATCTCTGCTTTCTTCAGTCTGCTGTTCCCGTAGCACTAGATCCATTAATATATCCGATTATCTATACAAACGGATTAGTAAGCAAGGTCAGCTATACCTATTTCTTGTGTATGCTCTCATCCAGAAAGTGAAGCTGTCACGGAAATGCAGCAAACAGGGGATAATTTACAGAAAGTAGAGCCTGGCGGAGAGGGCAAAATCACGAACATAGGGAAGCAAATTCTGGGTACCCAAAACCAGATTGAATCCAAATCGCATTTTTATCTGCGTAGAGGTCTTGCTTCCGACGAGCGGGGAGCCGTGACGAACGCCTGGACGGCTGGACGGGTCCAGATCCCATCGCCGCGCTGGAGTCGAGTACAACAAGTTCCAGGGCCTTTGCTCATAAAGAAGCTGAAATTAAGGGGGTTTATCAAAACTATACAAGCAGGTAAGCGGGCGCTTATTTGCAAAATATTTAGTACATGTTTGTTCAGATCTAGCCCGCACGTTGGACATCCAAAGGCTCATGTTTCAGTTTCCAAGTTTCCATGGGACATCGGTTTCCATGGGAAACTTTCTCCCGGCGGCTCTCTGCGGGTGGAGAAGCAGGGTGGGGCTGTTGAGTTCGGGCGTGTGAAGAGGAAAGCAGGGTACCCGTGCTTTGCGTCACCTGGAACGGGTTCTTACCGGGCGTGCGAGAATGGCGTGCACACCCAAGTTCCGACCCGGCTGAGGAATTTTTTTTAGCGGCACCAATTAGATTGCACACGCCTTCACCTACACTCCTCTATCTATTCTACTATCTAATCTAAACTAATAATACGGCTTGAGGACGCGATGGTTCAAAAACCGTGGTAGGTAAAAAAAAACCGTCCTCAGTAAAAAAAAAACCCCGGATGGATCGCTTCGTACGTCAAAAAACCCGACGCTAACCGCCGCCCCGACCTCTGCGCCCCGTAAGATCCGTCTCCGCGCCGCCGGGCACGGATCCCTCCTCGGTCGCCCCTTCTTCCTCCCGTTGGCGGAGGCGCGGTTTCCCTCCGCCTCAGCACCTCACCATGCGAGACCGCGCCGTCCAGCTTGAAGCCCCGCGAGTATAACCCGACGCGGCGACTTCCCCAAGCTGTCCAGCTCGAGCTCCGCGAGTACCCAACGTGGCGACCTCAGACCTCACGACGACGGGGGACGCCGGAGCGGTCTGCGGGTAGAGGACGACTCAGCAGCCGCCGCTAAGACCTCCACCTTGCCCCCACGGGCGACCTCCACTGAACCCCTGCATCACGGGAACCCTTGCAGACCCCCTAATCCGCGTCACCGCCGGCCCCTTCTTCCCCCATGGTCCAGCAAAGCTTCCGGGTGGCTACTGGGGCCTTCTGGCGTCTTCTGGCTTGGGGAATTGGAAGGGGGGCTGGGGTGCTCAAACTTTGTGTGAGACGTACAAATTCCTTTCCTTCAATTCGTTTGTTCTTGTTTTGTCTGATTTCACATATGTCTCCATTGACTATTAGGAAAGTGGTACTTATTGAATTATGAGTGAAGTTTGTATCTGAAAAGTCTCAGACTTAGAATTTCAGCAGGACTGCTATTCCTTTTTTTAGAAGATGAGCATCAGGCTCACAATTTCATTTCCATTGATAAGATAGGTTCAAGTCATGTGAAGGATTTTTGGACCGAGATGTAATCAGAAACAGGAAACTGATAGAGGACACAGACCCATCAGGCAGCATTACAACTAAAACAACTAGAAGCTACGAGAGGCAAAGCAGCAACAAGGACTGAAACATGCCAGGAAACTTGCAGAGACAAACTATATACCACCACTACATGAACCAGGCTTCTCTTCCATAGGAAGTACATCATCTGTTCTATTGTTCAGCTTCTTCTTCCGCAACACATCATGGAAGAACACGAAGCACTATTCTGCCCTTTTTATGGCTACGAGATTAAGACCATTAGTTCCTGGCGCCACGCCATCAGGCCTCATCCCTGTCTTCTATGAAACGATCCAGACATCCAGTAGCCACCAGGATGAGCAGCCTTGCTGCACTCCACTGTTGCTTTCACCACTTCTGCTTCTGTAACCCTGTACCATGTCTGGTGTTTGCCTAGCTAACCAGTGCCTTTTGGTGCCCTTTGTGAAGGATTGCAACAGCAAGACTTGGAGGCCGGGTTTTGAGATGCATGGCCTGTTAGTGTGGGTCCTCCTCAGCCGGAGGGAAGCACAAACCGGTGGCATTGCAGTTCAGCCAGCGGTCCGGCTCCAGCCACAGTTTATCTGAGAGGATGCAGGCAAGAGCTAGGTTCAGTGTCGTGAAGCTCAGCATGCATTGCAAATTGCATCATTGCGACCCCAACGAAAAATCAGGAGCTAGCTTAGTCGCCTAACTCGACACTCTGGAGCCAAGGGAGACGAGGGCACAACTCTTGCTGCTTGGCCATGGCATGATGCTGCTTCAGGTTCTAACGCAGAAAATGAGAGAATTTCTGTGTTGTTTGCTTAGTGTGGTGTTGCGTGTTTGCTTAGTGTGGTGTTGAAGAGTTTGAAAGATGTGGCTTAGAAGTGAATGGTAGATTGTTCAAAAAAGATTGAGAAAAATAGCCAGGTTTACAGTGTAATATAATTATGGTCATGGTCGGTGCATCAAAATTTGGTTGGATGTGCTAGAAACAATATTCTGAATATTATTCTCATGTCATCCTTAAAATCACTAGGTTTTAAAGAAGCTGACTAAAGTTCCGCAGGATCTATTCATATGTTTTTTCCAGAACTAGAAGTATAAATTTACTACCTTTCTTACATATCAATCTACTGAATGCAAAATTGCGCCGGTGCAAGATTTTTCTTTGGTCCATTGGATTAAAGAAAGTTTATGCTTGTGACGGCATTTACTTGTTTTTTTTTGGAAGTTCAAGCTTTTACTTGTAGTTTTTGGAGAACTATTTATCTATTTTTGATTCATATTTAAGGAGACGTAGATGAAATGATTTGTAAATCAAGAGACAGTAATGATTTAATGTCCTACAATTTTCTAGCGATTTGGAGATATCACTGTGTTCCAACAAAGCTTGATGTTCATAGTTTTAGTCTCCGTGGTTCCTATTAGAAATGAAATTCTTTATTTTCATATCACTTTTGGTGCTCTCCAATTGCTATTTTTTTTACATATTTTACCTCTAATTGTATTACTTAAATTTAAATAAATGGTTAATATGAGAATCCGTAGCAACGCACGGGTATTGCGCTAGTAATTTAAAAACCACAACAAGAATTACTGAACGGAGAGAGTACGTAAATTGACACCTCTCTGAATCTTTGATGATTGCATGGAGGGACACGTGTTTGGCCTCCTATGAAGATACTCGGTCTCAGTGATGTGCCCATATGTGAATTTTCCCAATCGATTTGGCTGGAGTGTCATGTTTTAGAAGGCTCCGCCGTTTAATTTTATTGGGCGATTCATGTCTGAAGATTGCTCGATCGGGCGGGATTCTATTATGTGCACTCGTGTTTTTCTCTAACTGTTTGGTTTCAGAGGGAAAGCTTCGAAGCTTTATTGGCTGTTAATATCATGGAGCATGTTTTCTCATTCCATGGTGCTGACAGAGAATATCATGGAAGCTGAGATCTGGCGATTAACAATGGTGGCTCAAGTCTTGATGGCAATGAGTAATTGGTCTAGTGATTTGTGACTTAAAGTAGCGGCATGCAAGTGGGGGCGACTGCACACGAGAAGTTCACAGTCTTCTTTTCAGGATGAAAATTCAACATCTGGTCTTAATTGGTTGTCTTTGGCAATAGTCTTATTGAAGGCATTGTTTTTGAGAGCGTGGGCTTTCTTTAGGGTGAAAATCTAATATATATGATCGAGCGACGACGGCGCTTGTGCACTGTTTCCTTCTTGGAGGCGTCGCTTTTGAAGAATCTGGACTTCTGGTGTTGTCTTGGTGGTCTTAGTACTGCTGTTTTAAGAAATAGATAACTGTAGCAAGATGTTTCTTCTCTTTTGTAATTCTACTTTCTTTTTTTGACTATGTGCGTCCGTAATGCCCTAGAGCAATTCGTTTTTTTTGCAGAGATGGGATGTAACTGGCATCTTCGCAATATTAATATATGCTCTTTATCAAAAAAATCGCCTTTGCAACCGCTAATGCAACTTATTTGAATATTAGTTTCTTGCATACTATGGTGGGTGCAAAACTTGAAGCATGGAAGACCTCGCCACCCCAATTGCTAATGCCAATCATTATAAAGAGGGCATTGTGTTGGGATTGATTTTATACCGATCTGAATATTTGTTTTTGGTAAAATCAATGTGGATTTGGTATATTGATTTCGCAAAAAGATAAATGCTACTCAAAGTCCCCCTAAAAAATCAGATAATTTGTCGAGCAGTCGTAACTCCTAACCAAAAGTATTTTAGAGATAAGAGGAATGGGAGGATAGAAGTCTTTGCATCCATAACTAGGACTCAAGATGATTCAGCATATCTTCCTACGGTGCATGTTTGCTTGCATGGTGTGGAAGGTTATATTTGTGGCTTGGATCCTCTTTATCCCGTAGTAATTCTACTCTATTATGTTTGGGAAGTGACTAATAGGGTTGAGTAACATGCTCAAATTCTAGTAGGAGCATATTTAGGTTGGTCTATCTTTTATATATGGGTTTGGCTATGTGTCAGTCGTTTGAGAAATTGTTATTTCTCAATTACTCAGAAAAGTACAACCGTAGTTTGAAGAAAAGTGCAACTGCAGCTAGTTGCACTTTTCTAACAAAAAAATGCAATTGCACTTTTTTATGAGAAAAGTGCAATTGATACATATTTTTTAGGATGACTGAGAAATAAAAATTTCTCAAACGCCTGTTACTTAGCAAATCCATTTATATATATTAAATGTTGGAATGATACTGTTCTTAACAAAAAAATTCTGAATGTTTTGCAAGTTACTCATTTGGTTGTAGTTGGATCCGTGCATGACCCCTTCTTTGACCGCTGGGTGCGGACGTTTGTAGATGGTCCTTTGGGAGTTCTCCCGTCAACAATAGACTATGTGCTGTGCTGCCTGACTTGTATCATCTGGTCTATCACCCGTATTTTAAGAATGACTTCGTAAGACAATCAATAGATGTCACATCACTTTTTTGGAAAAAAAAGAGAAGTTGGCTTAAAAGAATGGTATTCCCTCCGATATTACACTTTATTAGTATGGATGTATTTAGCTCTAAAATGTGACTACATATATCCATACTAGCGAAGAGTAATATGGGTGGGAGGGAGTAACAATTAAATTGTATAGGCAGTATGTCTCATGAATCTAGCAAATATTTTTGCAACTAGTTGCAGGTGCGACCCATTGTTGCATGCCACACTTCCAAATATTAAAAAAAATGTGAATAGTTCATGGACATAAGTTTATGTCATATGTTGTGCATCTAAAAATATTCGTCTCAAAATGTGATGATATGTGACCTATGCAAAAAAGAGAATGGTATCATGTGCTATTCACACATCATTTGTTTTTCTAAAATTGTCATATTTTTGCATAAAAATTTGCATGTCACAAGGTTGTACAACATAAGCGCGAACAGCATCGAGAAATACAAAAAATATGATACCAACAACAAAGATAAATAAAAGATACATGTAATTTGTGTTTATCAAGCCGCTTGCATCGCTGGATACAATCATACAAGGCTGTTGTGTGATAAAAAGAAAATTTGAATCGTACCTCTGCAAGTCTGGCAAACTGTTTCCAGGATTGCCAAGCGCATTGGGCACTGAACAAGAGAAATGCCAGATAAAAGTACAATCGAACAGAAATCTCTGCAGAAAGCAAACACCCCCAGAGACGATGGTTTGTCGGGCAGTATGGTGAGGCTGGAGCAATACAAACTCTAGAGCAGTTTCCCCTTTTAGCATACAGATCAGTTTCCAGACGTTCTAAGCCATTTTTGATAGTACCCCAGGCATATCAGATATTCAGATAAGTTTCTGAAGAGAAACAATACCACCTTACATAGACATAATGTATCACATTCTGTTACTCCAATCCGCCAGCAATCTTAACCATGATACTCGCTGCAGCAAAAAAGGCCCTCAACTGTACTGTACCTCCAATAAAAAGTCTGATCACAGGCCTGAAACTGAAATTGGCACACTCAGCAAAGTCAGTTGCTTTTCCACAAGGACTTGCTTGATCACTAAATTACCATGCAACTATTGTTTATAACTTTTTCCCACAAATATACATCAACCATAAGAGCATAAATGCAAGAATTATGTGGCTCAAATACAAGACAACTAAAGAAACAAATACTCTAGATCTATTTTGATACGTGCATTTACTCTTATATCGCACAACACACAATAAAAATTAAGCAGCACTCTCTAGGTCCTGGTTGTCAGAAAATTATGCCCAGATCACTACAAGGGAACATAATATATATTGTTAAAACTGGTGTGTGTTTCAGGGATCAGTATTTCTTAAGGAGTCAAAAATTTCCATGAACTCACTCAACATGTTCAGTACTATTTCAAGCCTGGATAAGTAGCTATACAAAACCAACCCATTTTCAGTCCAGTTTCAAGGTCTGAATGACACTATAAGAAGATCAATACAATGACTAAAGAGGAGATGAAACAGGGCATTGAGTGAAAAATCCACTGTTCTCGTGTACACCGGAGTTCATAACACACAAAGATGGAAATCAAACAACTTTAGATGGTATAATCAAAATATTTGGTTGTGATGTAACGATAATATCCACATGCAATAGGAGGATATGCTATCAAGCATGAACTTGATAATTGCTCATGGAACCAACTTATAAATCAGTAAGGACTTGGACTTGCCTTGTATTGTTTACCTATGACCTATTGCAAAGGCTAACACTAATAACAGAATAGGAGTAACTTACTAAATGCACTTCCAACTTCAAAAAGATAGTAAGAAACTTTCCCTTCATTGCACAAACATCTATGTATCAGAAAACAAATACAGAGTTATCTTTTTTAGTCTATCTTCACCAATTATGACTGGTGGCTGTTATACAATACCTCTTAGGTACTAAAGTAAGAAAACATTCTATAAAAGAATAATAAGCACTCGCTAGTCGCTACTCACTACTCAACCAAATGGAATTCTGAAGACCACTTTATACAAAATGAGGCTGACATAAAGAAAAACTCAAATGCAGAAACCAATTAATTGCAGCAATATTCATTGAATTGCACAATCGAACCAATAGCTTCTCATACAAGCAAATGTTATAGTGATGGTAGTATTACAAACAGAAGAGCATAAAGAGATCTCATATTATTTGGCAGGAAAGCTGAAAGCTGAATTGGTTTCCCAGACTTGAAGTTCCAAGCAAACTTATCTGAAACAACAAACCATTGGAAGGGATGGTTTTAGGAATGGGTTTGCACCAGCGATTAATACAGTAATGCATTTATCATCACGTGCAAATACAGGATGGTTTTATGAAGCTAATGCATTATCAGATCAGGAGTAGACATATTCAATAACCATCCAGTGAATCATCGCAGTGATACTTTCACCATTAAATTGTCAAATTATCTACTCAGATCTTCACTTCATCTCTGAAGTCTGAACCTCAATTTGACGAGACATTTATGGATGATGACAGTACATGACAAAACAGGGATATAAAAACAGTCAACATCTATCCAGGGGTACAAATATGAGCATGCCTTGCTGCCATGCTATTTTCCACATACGAAAGCAATCTAGTATCTTATACGCAAACAATAGTAGCAGCTTGGTATGCATTCAAGAAAGCATTTTCTCACAAAAAATAAGAAACACAAATGCGTGTTTCCGAACATCATGCGAGCAATTTAAAGGTTTTTCTGGGAACTAAGAATCCAAGCCAAATAATTACATATTGAGCATGCTGATGCCATGCTATTTTCCACATAGGAAACAATATAGTATCATATACGGAAATAATAGTACCAACTTGGTATGCATTCAAGAAAGCATTTGCTCACAAAAGAAAAAAGGAATACTGAACTCAATGTGAGCAATTTAAAGGAATGTATGGGAACTAAGAATGCAAGCCAAATAGTTGATATATGAACTGTATAGTAACTATCTTCCCCAATTAATTATATCCCATCTCGACTTCGTCAACAAACTAAATTTTAGTTGCCAAACACTAAACAATCGAACAAAGCTAACACAGCAAGCCTAATGTAACACACATGGAGCACATTTTAGATTGAATGATTCTTCTAAGAGTGAGACATTACACAGGGTAAAATGAAGTGTGGATTACCGTGCATTAAGCTGCAGTAGCGCCCTTATCGTCCTTCTCCATGTGCAACATTCTCAATCTGAGCACGATGCACGGAATCACCAGGATGCAACAGGCATAGGCAGTGCTCAGACATCCAACTTTAGCCAAGATGCTGCCCAGCAAACCAGCGGGAGAACCCATCACAGGCGAGAACAGTTGATACATAAGAGCATCTCCAGCCATGAACCCGACGAGGCCCCCGACAGCCCTTTTTTTCATCCGGACGGCGAAAAACAGCCCAGTCGTGCCCCCGGTTCCTCGTTTTCCCCCAGATTTGGGCCTTCATCCATCCGGAGAGACTAGGCCATCCCCGGCCCCCTGGGGTGCACTCGGGGACTCCGGACGAGAGAAATGTGAGGACGGGCCCGCTCTGTCGGCGAGAGAACACGCGAACCCTACTATTTGGTCGCAAATCCCCCACTCCCTCCCCTCGTTGCTCTGTCGCCACCAGCACCACCCCTCGCCAATCCACCGGCCAGTTGCCTGCACTCCGCCGTCCCTCCTCCCACCAGCCTATATTCCGCCGTCCGGCGTGCCGTCTGCCTATATTCCGTCGTCGGGCAACTCCTCCCGTCGCGCCTCGTCGACACGCCCGGCAGGTGTTCGTCCATTTGCCTGGCCGGACATGGACTCGGACGACGAGAAGGAGCAGATGTTTGCCGAGATTTTTGAAGAAGAGATGGCAGCTGCCGCCCAAGACGAGGAGCATATGTTGATCCTAGCTTGCCTGTCGGGCTTCTACGCGGAGACGACCATTGGTCACCGTGGTGGGTCGGCACCAGGTCGCCAGACGTGCAAGCCGAGGCAGCGAATGGAGGGCTACTGCATACTCTATGCCGACTACTTCATCGGCAATCCATTGCACGGTGAGGCTGTTTTTTAGGCGTCGTTTCAGGATGAGCCGGAATCTCTTCCTAAAAATTGTCTATGCCCTTCGAGACTATGACTCCTATTTCAGATGCAAGTTGGATTGCACCGGCATGGCAAGGTTTTCCGCCCACCAAAAGTGCATGGTGGCTATGCGGATGCTGGCATATGGAGCTCCTGGTGATTCTACCAATGACTATCTTCGGATGACGGAGTCCACCGCCTTTGATTGTTTCTACCGGTTCTACAGGACAGTGATAGCAGTGTTTGGGGACATCTACTTGAGATCACCCACTGTCCAAGACACTGCTCAGATCCTCGCTTTCAATGAAGCTCGAGGATTTCTGGGGATGCTTGGAAGCATTGACTGCATGCATTGGAAATGGAAGAACTATCCGTTTTCCTGGCAGGGAATGTACAAGGGTCACAAAAAAGGCTGCACTGTGAGGCAGTGGCTACCCATGATCTCTGGATTTGGCACTCCTTCTTTGGTATGCCGGGATCCAACAACGACATCAACGTCTTGCAGTGCTCGCCGATCTTCTCCAAGCTTGTTGAGGGTCATGCCCCCCCCCGGTTGACTTTGTGATCAATGGCCGACACTACAGCAAGAGATACTATTTTGCAGACGGTATCTATCCAAAGTGGGCAACATTTGTGAAGACTATCTCAAGCCCCATCCTCCCGAAGGAGGTGGAGTTTGTCAAGGCACAAGAAGGTTGTCGAAAGGACGTCGAGCGTGCATTTAGTGTCCTCCAGCAGAGATTTGTTGTAGTCCGATTCCCCTCTTTGAGTTGGTCCAAAGATCAGATGTGGGAGGTGATGAACTGTTGTGTATGCTTACACAACATGATTATTGTGTTGGGGGGATGACCCCCGGTAGGGTCAAGAGACTAGAAAGATACCAGGTCTATGGTTGACTTTATACCGGATTATCAAGGAAGGGCCTGGCCGGAACATAAGAGCATCGGCCAGGCCGGCATATATGTGTATCCCGGCTGGTGTTCGGATATGCCGGTATAGCCGGAATACTTATATAGGAGTGCCGGTATATACTTAGATATGCCGGCCTAACTATTTGGTGTGTTGTGCAGGAGCAGGGGAGGCCGGATTACCCGACCTTCATAGGTCGTTGGTCCGGCATATATGTCCAGGGTATGGCCAACGGTCGTATCCAGGACACAGAAGTCAGCTAAGATGTCATGTCCCTACAATCAAGGAGAGACTCTGCCAGGTATGGAGAAGGGTCATGTTGACAGGGTGCACAGTGGTGGACTACCTACCCTCACTGTGCACAAGTACAGAGCTTACCTCACAGGGGTAAGGTCACAGTGCAGGAAGTACAAGGTACAGGGATATGAAGTCCCATCGAGAGCAATCAGGGAGGAAGTCAAGGGTCGCTGCCTTCGTCAGCAAGTCCTATTTGGAGTCTAGCTCATGTCTTCTGGTCTCTTATGACCGTTGTAACCCTGGCCACCACTATATAAGGTGGCACAGGGAGCCCTAGTAAAGGGTTGGTCACTCTGTGTTCCTACACTATGTGACGACCTCAAATTTGATAACAAATTCGAAGTGCCCGTTATGTATTCCACCGCAATCCCAGAATCATTGTTGCGATATACATAACGTAGTTGGTAACCAGTTCCATAGACATTACAATACGATGATTCAAATACAATGGTCATATAGACCAAGTCATATTACAACACAATGTAGCAGCGGAAATAACGTCTTCGGCCCATGCCTCCTCCCTACAGGCAATTGGCGACTCACGGAGACGAGCTTAGTTCTGGTACTCTTCTTCATACCCTTCCTCCGAGTATTCCTCCCCATATTCTGGCCAAGTTGATAGCCAGGGACACAGCCGTGAGTACATTGGATGCACTCGCAAACCATCTTATAAATGAAAAGATGAGGTAGATATGCAAGGTTGGGTATAGTGGACTAAGCACTAAGTTGGTTTGCAAAAGCTAGTTTTATTTCCCAAGAATGCTCATTTGTAGAAAAGAGGTTTAGTTCTCTAAGTTCATTCTAAAGAGGAACTTCAATGTGTCAAGATCAAGGTCAAGTCATGTCAACTCAAATTCATGTCGTTCACCAAGTTCACCATTGTTATTTTTAGTCTTGACAAAAGCCAGGTAGAGTTTGCCAACCGTCCATGACCGAGGACTCGGCTATTCGAATAGTTTGAAAACCTCTGCAGAGGGGTACACTTTACCCACAAGATTCGATACATCTGCCGGGAGAAATCCACGGTTCGCTATACACAAAGGTATGCGGCTTTCAGATAATCAAACAAAACCTTTCACTTGCTCACCCTAGTATAGGATCCTTCCCTAGAGCCCGGGATACGGAATTCCCGCTCCGGCGCCTCTAGTTCTGCCCATCCCGGGTACCGGGTTAGTGGAATCCACTTGGTCAAGAAGTATCCGCCCATGGAGTCCTCCCATGAAGTTTTAATACAAGACCTCCCATACTAAGATAAACAAGCTACGGATTAAGCCCCTTCCCATATAGGGGTAACGTGGTTGTACGGTATAATTGGCACCCATGTACATCACTCGTTGTCAATTGAGAAATACATTTCATAGTTCTTAGTCAAGATTATTTTCTTTCATAAGGCCATCATGTAGGAGCAATCTCCCATTTCAAGTTTCAATGTCAAGTCACCACTTTTCAAATGGGGTTCCTCCAGAGATAGCCTCAACTTGTATTAGCGACTAAGCAACTACATTGAGTGATAGTACTACTACTAGGGTTGGATAAACTCAGCTTGATGCTCTTGATAACCAAGACATCAATATGCTTCTATCATTCTACTCTAGCAATTCAATCATGCAATTTACTCAAAACAAGTAGAAAGCAATAGTAAAACTAGGTAGTGGGAGTATGAATCAAAAGATGGCTTGCCTTGGTTGGCAAAGTGTCCGGGGTTTTCTTCTTCTTCTTGATAATAATAATCCCCTCCAATATCCTCCTCGGCAACACTAGCGTCTAATAACGAATAAACACAAAGCACACCATCACTTCACCAAGCTAACAACACACCAAGCACACATCTTTGTTTGTTAACCAAAGCATTCATGTTGCATTGTTATGGGGTTGGCTTGTAAGTGTTTCTTCTAAGTTTTTCTTCAGGTGTGCAAGCTAGTTACTCTACTAAGTAGCCTAAGTGGTTCACTTGTGCAGCATTGGTGTGGATTTAGAGTTACTAAGGCAAGTTTAAGTGGGAATGATCCACTAAGTGAAATGGGTAAAGAGGGCAATTAATTCTAAGTGTGCATTAGGGCTCTATCATTTTATGCTAGCAAATAGGTTTAGGTTAGGGTTTAAATGATCACACTAATAGGGTTTGAGGTGGATTAGTGTTGACTAACAGTAAGAGGGGTCATTAGTAAGTTCACATTTTAATTTTCATGATTTTTGATGGCTTAAATAATTTTCTAGAAATCTTTCATTAATTAACAAGCTAGGGTCACACTATTCATAACCAATTTTATTCTTAACTGATTTTGAAATCTAACCAGTACTATTGGATAGAGTATTTTCTAAGCTTTCCAACGAATATTTATTTGCTAAATTTGGACTTATAAAACTCTAGGAATTTGAATTTGAAAATACCATTTGAAACATATTTGAAATAAAAGAAAAGGGCGGGAATTAATTAAAAACGATTCGGACCGAAACTTCACTAGCCAGGCCCAGTCCAGACGAAACCCGAACGGGCCGGCCCAGAAAATGTTTCGCGCGGGAAAAAGAAATAACAGGGGAGCTGACAGGTGGGGCCACGACGTCAGACCTAATTACGAAACCCGAATCGGTATGCTATCGTCCGATCGCGATCCAACGGCTCAGGGTCTTTCTTCTTCCTCAGCACGGGCGGGATCTCACCTGCGAGCAGCGACGGCGTTCGACGGCGAGGGCGACGCGTAGAGGAAGCAGGGCTCGTCGGCGACGTGCGGGATCGGCGGCGGTGCTCCTCCTCCTCCGATTCCCTGCAGCAGCTGGCCTCCAGGTGGTCGGACGTGGCGGCGCTCCGCCCATCCAGTACTGCGCCGGCGAGGTCGGCTACGGCGAACTAGGGCACGAGGGAGTAAGCGGCGATGTCTGGGAGGTAGAGGGGAGTGCAGTGCGTTGCTTCGTTTGATCGCCGGGGGTTTATATAGGCCCAGGTGGCCGGGAGCAAGGCGACCAGAAACTCGACGCTGCGGGGGTCCTGGCGGCGTTGCAAGCTCGCTCCGGTCACGGCGGCCTCGGGGTGGTGCTGGGCTGGTGTCGACTCGGCTGCGGGGGACTGTGGGTCGCCTCTGGCGCCTTCACGTTGGTCGGCATCGCGCGGGACAGTGGGTTCCTGGGAGGGGGTCCTGGGCGTTTTCTTCTCTTCTCCTCCTTCTTCCATGGCTTGGGTCGGGGCAGAGGGGGCTGGGATCGGTCGAGGGGCGGCCAGAGAGCATGGCAGCAGTGCCTGGGCGAGCTCGAACAGTGCAGCACAGTGAAGTTTGGTTGGATTTGATTTCCTGCTGCCAGTGTTCGACGAAATGCTTACAAGAATTCAAAATTTGAATTTTTCAAATTTGCCACTTTGGGTGCTCATCATATTGGATAAGGTACCCAGGCATATTTTTGTTCTGGAGAAATAATGAGTTTTGCAAAAATTTATATTTCAAATTTGAAATGGTTTCTGTTTCAGATTCAAACTTTGGCTCAAGTTTGAGTGGTGTTCTGGTTTGAAATTTTGGTAGATCTTTGTTGGTTGAGTTAGTCCATAACTTGGTTAAGCTCAACTAAAAGGTTAAACCTGCAGGTGAGCTGTAGATTTCTTAATCTAAGGGCTCAAAGTGGTGTAGTCATTAACAGTTTCTAGATCATATTAACTTTATCTCTTTCTTACCTATTTTTCTTTTTGGTTCTTTTGGTTCCTAATAACTTTCTTAGTTGTTTCTGTTGGTTCACTTAGAATTAAGTAACCAATGCTCAAACAAAAATAACACACATAAAATCATAGAGTACACATAATAGAAAATACATGTATGCATAGAATAATGAATAAAAAGTTTTATTTGGGTCCAAAATTTGACACTTTATTTAATAAGAGTTGGATTACAATTTCTGAGTTGTTACAATCTTCCCCCCTTAAAAAGAATCTCGTCCCCGAGATTCACTAATTAAGAACTGAAAAGATTGGGAAATTCTTTCTGAAGGTAATCTTCTCGTTCCCAAGTGGCTTCCTCTTCGGTGTGATTACTCCACTGAACTTTCAGAAATTTGATGCTTCGGGTTCGAGTGGTTCGATAAGCTTCCTCGAGGATATGGATAGGCATTTCACGATAGGTCAAGTCCTTGTTGATGTCCACAGACCGGTGATCAATATTCTTGAAGACTTCGGGCTTCTCCGGAACTTCAAGACATTTCCGAAGTAACGACACGTGGAAGACATCGTGTACTTCAGACAATTCAGGGGGCATTTCCAACTGATAAGACACTTCTCCTCTACGGTCTAGTATCTTGAAGGGTCCAATATATCTTGGGGCAAGCTTTCCTTTTACTTGGAATCTTTGCATTCCCTTGAGAGGTGATACTCTGAGGTAAACAAAATCTCCAATCTGGAAGGTCAGTTCTCGGCGTCTCTTGTCGGCATAACTCTTTTGTCTTGATTGGGCTGCCTTGAGGTATTCACGAATTATGCGAACTTTCTCCTCGGCCTCTTGCAGCATATCTGGTCCAAAAATCTGACTGTCTCCGGTTTCTGACCAATTCAGAGGGGTACGACATTTTCTTCCGTACAAAGCTTCAAATGGGGCCATTTGCAAACTGGCTTGATAACTGTTGTTGTACGAAAACTCCGCGAAGGGCAGACAATCTTCCCACTTAGCTCCATAAGCTAAGACACAGGCTCTCAACATATCTTCAAGTATTTGATTTACTCTTTCAGTCTGTCCATCAGTCTGAGGGTGGTAAGCGGTGCTAAAGGCTAACTTGGTTCCCAGAGCTTGATGTAAGCTTTTCCAAAATCTCGAGGTGAACTGGGTTCCTCGGTCGGAAACTATGGTTTTAGGGATTCCATGCAAACTGACAATTCTGGATAGATACAGATCTGCTAGCTGATCTGAGCGATGAGTGGTCTTGACAGGAATAAAGTGGGCCACTTTGGTTAGTCTATCCACAATGACCCAAATAGAGTCATTTCCACGGCTAGACTTTGGAAATCCAGTGATGAAATCCATTCCAACAGATTCCCACTTCCATTCCGGAACTTGCAAAGGTTGCAACAAACCAGCAGGACGTTGATGTTCAGCCTTGACTCGTTGACAGATATCACACTTGGATATAAACGATGCAATCTCGCGCTTCATTCCATGCCACCAAAATTGTTCCTTCAAATCTTGGTACATCTTAGTTCCACCGGGGTGGATGGAGTAAGGTGTCTCATGGGCTTCCTTCATAATTACTTCCTTCCATTCTGAGTCAGCGGGCACACAAATACGGCCTTTGTACCAAAGAACTCCTTGATCATCTTCTTCAAATCCTGGCACCTTGCCGGAACCAATTCTGCGCTTGATTCCTTCAATACTCTCATTTCCCTTCTGGGCTTCTTTGATTTGGCTCATCAAGGTGGGTTGAAGCTCAAGATTGGCGAGAAATCCTTGACTGACTAGTTCCAATCCAAACCTTTCAAACTCTTGGTGCAACATAGGTTGCTCTTCCTTGATCCTCATATTCAATGAACACGGCTTCCTACTCAACGCATCGGCCACTACATTGGCCTTACCGGGGTGATAGTGAATTTCCAGATCATAATCCTTGATCAACTCTATCCATCTCCGTTGCCTCATGTTCAACTCCTTCTGGGTGAAAATATACTTCAAACTCTTGTGGTCCGAATAGATCTCACAGCGGTTGCCCATCAAATAATGCCTCCAAGTCTTCAAAGCTAGAACCACGGCTGCTAACTCTAGATCATGGGTTGGATAATTTTCTTCATGAGGTTTAAGCTGCCTAGAGAGGTAAGCTATGACCTTTCCTTCTTGCATCAATACGCAACCAAGTCCAAGTTTGGAAGCGTCGCAATAGACATCAAAATTCTTGGTGATATCGGGCATGGTTAGGACAGGGGCGGTCACCAATCGCTTCTTGAGCTCTTGAAAACTCTCTTCACACTTAGGGGTCCATTCAAACTTCTTGTCCTTCTTTAATAATTGGGTCATCGGACGGGCAATACTGGAAAATCCTTCGACGAACTTGCGGTAATATCCCGCTAATCCGAGAAAACCTCTAACTTCCGTTTGAGTGGTAGGGGCTTCCCATTCCAGGACTGATTTGATCTTCTTGGGATCTACCGATATTCCTCCTGCTGATAGCACATGGCCTAAGAATCCAACTTCCTTCAACCAGAACTCACACTTGCTGAACTTAGCGTATAGCTGATGCTCTCTTAGGGTTTCTAGAATTAATCTCAAATGGGTTGCATGCTCTTCTTCAGATTTGGAGTAGATAAGAATGTCGTCAATGAAGACAACAACAAACTTATCCAGGAACTCCATAAAAACCTTATTCATGAGATTCATGAAATAAGCAGGGGCATTGGTCAATCCAAAGGACATTACGGTGTACTCATACAATCCGTATCGGGTAGTGAAGGCTGTTTTGGGGATATCCGTTGCACGGATCTTCAGTTGGTGGTATCCGGTTCTAAGATCTATCTTCGAGAATACTCTTGCTCCAGTCAATTGGTCAAACAGATCTTCAATCTTCGGGAGAGGATACTTGTTCTTGATGGTCACATCGTTAAGCTTGCGATAATCAGTGCACAGTCGGCTAGAACCGTCACTTTTATCCACAAACAGAACGGGTGATCTCCAAGCAGAGGAACTTGGTTGAATTAATCCTTTGCTCAAGAGGTCATCCAATTGCTTCTTCAACTCAACTAATTCAGCTGGGTTCATACGATAGGGTCGTTGGGCTATTGATCCAGTTCCGGGGATAAGCTCAATGATAAACTCAATATCCCGATCCGGTGGCATTCCGGGTAACTCATCGGGAAGGACATCCGGGTATTCACAGACGATGGGGACTTGCTCCAAAGTCGGTCCTGAGATACTCTTATGACATCTGGGGATTGGAATGGGTTTAACGGACACATGCTTCACGCAAACTCCATGACTACTCCTCATGGTGATGGTCTTTTTGGCACAATCTATAATTCCTTGGTGTTGGGACATCCAATCCATACCTAAGACTACTTCCAATCCTTTGGTTCCTAACACAATCAAACTGGCTAGGAATGAGATCCCATGGATTTCTATGGGTACTGCCAAGCAGGTACAACTGGCTTTGGTTACTGACCCGGGAATTTGCACAGACATGACATCTTTCAAGGGTGTGGGTTGAAGTCCACTTTTATCAACGAATAATTGGGTAACAAACGAGTGTGAAGCTCCAGAATCAAACAGAACTCTTGCAAGAACTGAGTTAACAGGGAACATACCAAGCACCACGTCGGTTGCTTCCTGAGCTTCTTCAACATTCATGTGATTCAGGCGGCCTCGAGAGTGAGGCTGGTTCCTTGGGGGATAGTTCTTGCCATTTCCCACACGGCGCTGTTGCTGAGCAGGAGCAGTAGTCTTGGGTGCATCATTCAGCTTCTTGGGGCACTCATTGGAGTAGTGCCCTTTTTGTCCACACTCATAACATGTAATACCAGACTTGTCACCAGGCTTGGGTAACACAGGGGCGCCATTTGGCCTTGGAGTATTGGTGTTGAAGTTGTTGCCACTAGGTCTTGGGGGTGCACGGTTGAAGTTGTTGCCGGGTGGGCGGTTAGGATAGTTGGGACGCGGAGCAGGGGCAGACGGCCTCATTGGTCTAGGGGTGAAACCCATTGGTGCATTTCCCCTTGGCTTCTGCGAGTTGCTCGGGTTGCCTTGATACATCATACGGCGCTTGCGGTTCTCGGTAGCTTGCTTGAGTTTGCCTTCCATCTGAATGGCAGAGTCAACCAATGACTCCAGTTCGGCAAAGGGAATACTAACCAGGACACATTGCATCTCATCATGAAGTCCATCCAGAAACCTTTCTTGCTTCTTCTCAGTGGTGTTGGTGTCATCTGGGGCATATCTAGACAAGGTAAGGAACTTGTCACGGTAATCCACCACAGACATGGAACCTTGCTTCAGATTTCTGAACTCATCTCTCATCCTTTTTACCAATCCCATGGGAACATGGGCTTTGCTAAACTTGCTCTTGAACTCCTCCCAAGGCATCACATACCCTGGGGCTTGCATGGCACGGGTGCTGTCCCACCAAGCTCTTGCTGCTCCAGCAAGATAGTGGGTGGTGTATAAGACCTTCTCATTTTCACCAACTTCAGCGACTGCCAAGTTGTTCTCCATAGTACGAAGCCAATCATCGGCATCTAAGGGCTCTTCAGACTTAGTGAATATAGGAGGGTTGGTGTTCTGGAAACTCCTTAACTTGGATCGGTGCTCTCCATTGCCATGGTTTTCTCCTTCACCATTGCCATTTCCACTGTTGTGGTTCGTTGCCATCTGGGTTAACTGCTGAAGAGTGGCCAAGTTGGCTTGGCGCTCAGCTCGGGCTGCTTCCCGGTCTTCCATGATCAACCTTAGCAATTCAGCCATTTCCGGGTTCGGGGGTGGGGGTGCTCGCGGCATCTGAAGATAAGGTGTGTAAGGCAAGAGGGAAAAGCTAATTTGCTACGATTTAGAGGTACATGGATGATGCAATTTTGTTTTACTAAGGCCTTAGAGGCCAAATTCAAATTTCATTCATCACTCATCAAACATATCATACATACGAGTTCACACATTACAAATGGTTTACATCAAACCATTGCGACTCGTCTACTAGAGAGGGGGATACAACTCACACCTACACGAAGTGATCATAAAGTGGAACTCATCGCTAGATAATACGTGGATCTCGGACCTAAACAGCGGGCTCCTCGGGGTCTTCCTCCTCGTCGCTCACAATGAATCCATTGTGTCCACCATCCTCCGGACCATCGAGGTCCTCCATGAAGTCATCCTCATCACTAATGAGGGCATTATCCTCCTTGCGGAGATCAATGCCTTCCTCCTCACCAAGGTGATCCTCAAGACTCTCAATGTACGCAGTCAACTCCGCCACATTGGCCTTCAACTCCTCAAGGTCCTGTTCCTTCTCCTCGCGCTGGCGACGAAGGCTCTTGCGCTCCTTCGCAAGAATCCTGATAGTGCTCCTCGCCTCCACCAGTGCAACGTGCTCGAGGTTGGCCCTAGTACGGGCACGGTCGGCCTCCTGCTGAGTGGAGTACAGCAAGAAGTCCATGTGGTCGATGTAGGTACTCGGCTCATTCTGCCCGGGCATGTTTGCGGGACGCCCATCCGCATCACGCCGAGCAAAGTCCTTGAAGCGTCCTCCCTGAACCTCCTCAACGTGCAGTCCGCATAAGCGGGCGTGCATCTCCTGCATCGCTCGGACCAAACCATCGGCCCAAGTGTTCTCCACGAGCTCAAACTTGACCCTTGGAGAATTCAATTTCCCCTTCTTGCCACGGCAACTGGCTCGGATAAGCCACCATAGCTCTCCATCGGGGTGCTCATTGAGCACGGCTCCCTTGAACTCCGGGTGCAAACGATCCAGAACCAAGGTCAAAGTGGTGAGGTCGCGCTCGAAACAAAGGCTGCCACCTTGGCCCAACTGGTACTGCTCAGTGAATACCAGGGCCATCTACAAAATTTTAAATTAGTTCAAGTTAGTGATCAACTCCAGTGTGCAAAATTTTAAGTAAGCTAAAACTGAAGTATGTATAAAACTTTGTAACTAGAGAGGAAAGACTAAGCAATTTTTGCAACCGTTCTGGTATCTTTCTTTTATCAAGGTTTTGTTTTAACGCCCATTCTAACTAAGGTCTCCTATGGTCAACCTAGGCTCTGATACCAACTTGTGACGACCTCAAATTTGATAACAAATTCGAAGTGCCCGTTATGTATTCCACCGCAATCCCAGAATCATTGTTGCGATATACATAACGTAGTTGGTAACCAGTTCCATAGACATTACAATACGATGATTCAAATACAATGGTCATATAGACCAAGTCATATTACAACACAATGTAGCAGCGGAAATAACGTCTTCGGCCCATGCCTCCTCCCTACAGGCAATTGGCGACTCACGGAGACGAGCTTAGTTCTGGTACTCTTCTTCATACCCTTCCTCCGAGTATTCCTCCCCATATTCTGGCCAAGTTGATAGCCAGGGACACAGCCGTGAGTACATTGGATGCACTCGCAAACCATCTTATAAATGAAAAGATGAGGTAGATATGCAAGGTTGGGTATAGTGGACTAAGCACTAAGTTGGTTTGCAAAAGCTAGTTTTATTTCCCAAGAATGCTCATTTGTAGAAAAGAGGTTTAGTTCTCTAAGTTCATTCTAAAGAGGAACTTCAATGTGTCAAGATCAAGGTCAAGTCATGTCAACTCAAATTCATGTCGTTCACCAAGTTCACCATTGTTATTTTTAGTCTTGACAAAAGCCAGGTAGAGTTTGCCAACCGTCCATGACCGAGGACTCAGCTATTCGAATAGTTTGAAAACCTCTGCAGAGGGGTACACTTTACCCACAAGATTCGATACATCTGCCGGGAGAAATCCACGGTTCGCTATACACAAAGGTATGCGGCTTTCAGATAATCAAACAAAACCTTTCACTTGCTCACCCTAGTATAGGATCCTTCCCTAGAGCCCGGGATACGGAATTCCCGCTCCGGCGCCTCTAGTTCTGCCCATCCCGGGTACCGGGTTAGTGGAATCCACTTGGTCAAGAAGTATCCGCCCATGGAGTCCTCCCATGAAGTTTTAATACAAGACCTCCCATACTAAGATAAACAAGCTACGGATTAAGCCCCTTCCCATATAGGGGTAACGTGGTTGTACGGTATAATTGGCACCCATGTACATCACTCGTTGTCAATTGAGAAATACATTTCATAGTTCTTAGTCAAGATTATTTTCTTTCATAAGGCCATCATGTAGGAGCAATCTCCCATTTCAAGTTTCAATGTCAAGTCACCACTTTTCAAATGGGGTTCCTCCAGAGATAGCCTCAACTTGTATTAGCGACTAAGCAACTACATTGAGTGATAGTACTACTACTAGGGTTGGATAAACTCAGCTTGATGCTCTTGATAACCAAGACATCAATATGCTTCTATCATTCTACTCTAGCAATTCAATCATGCAATTTACTCAAAACAAGTAGAAAGCAATAGTAAAACTAGGTAGTGGGAGTATGAATCAAAAGATGGCTTGCCTTGGTTGGCAAAGTGTCCGGGGTTTTCTTCTTCTTCTTGATAATAATAATCCCCTCCAATATCCTCCTCGGCAACACTAGCGTCTAATAACGAATAAACACAAAGCACACCATCACTTCACCAAGCTAACAACACACCAAGCACACATCTTTGTTTGTTAACCAAAGCATTCATGTTGCATTGTTATGGGGTTGGCTTGTAAGTGTTTCTTCTAAGTTTTTCTTCAGGTGTGCAAGCTAGTTACTCTACTAAGTAGCCTAAGTGGTTCACTTGTGCAGCATTGGTGTGGATTTAGAGTTACTAAGGCAAGTTTAAGTGGGAATGATCCACTAAGTGAAATGGGTAAAGAGGGCAATTAATTCTAAGTGTGCATTAGGGCTCTATCATTTTATGCTAGCAAATAGGTTTAGGTTAGGGTTTAAATGATCACACTAATAGGGTTTGAGGTGGATTAGTGTTGACTAACAGTAAGAGGGGTCATTAGTAAGTTCACATTTTAATTTTCATGATTTTTGATGGCTTAAATAATTTTCTAGAAATCTTTCATTAATTAACAAGCTAGGGTCACACTATTCATAACCAATTTTATTCTTAACTGATTTTGAAATCTAACCAGTACTATTGGATAGAGTATTTTCTAAGCTTTCCAACGAATATTTATTTGCTAAATTTGGACTTATAAAACTCTAGGAATTTGAATTTGAAAATACCATTTGAAACATATTTGAAATAAAAGAAAAGGGCGGGAATTAATTAAAAACGATTCGGACCGAAACTTCACTAGCCAGGCCCAGTCCAGACGAAACCCGAACGGGCCGGCCCAGAAAACGTTTCGCGCGGGAAAAAGAAATAACAGGGGAGCTGACAGGTGGGGCCACGACGTCAGACCTAATTACGAAACCCGAATCGGTATGCTATCGTCCGATCGCGATCCAACGGCTCAGGGTCTTTCTTCTTCCTCAGCACGGGCGGGATCTCACCTGCGAGCAGCGACGGCGTTCGACGGCGAGGGCGACGCGTAGAGGAAGCAGGGCTCGTCGGCGACGTGCGGGATCGGCGGCGGTGCTCCTCCTCCTCCGATTCCCTGCAGCAGCTGGCCTCCAGGTGGTCGGACGTGGCGGCGCTCCGCCCGTCCAGTACTGCGCCGGCGAGGTCGGCTACGGCGAACTAGGGCACGAGGGAGTAAGCGGCGATGTCTGGGAGGTAGAGGGGAGTGCAGTGCGTTGCTTCGTTTGATCGCCGGGGGTTTATATAGGCCCAGGTGGCCGGGAGCAAGGCGACCAGAAACTCGACGCTGCGGGGGTCCTGGCGGCGTTGCAAGCTCGCTCCGGTCACGGCGGCCTCGGGGTGGTGCTGGGCTGGTGTCGACTCGGCTGCGGGGGACTGTGGGTCGCCTCTGGCGCCTTCACGTTGGTCGGCATCGCGCGGGACAGTGGGTTCCTGGGAGGGGGTCCTGGGCGTTTTCTTCTCTTCTCCTCCTTCTTCCATGGCTTGGGTCGGGGCAGAGGGGGCTGGGATCGGTCGAGGTGCGGCCAGAGAGCATGGCAGCAGTGCCTGGGCGAGCTCGAACAGTGCAGCACAGTGAAGTTTGGTTGGATTTGATTTCCTGCTGCCAGTGTTCGACGAAATGCTTACAAGAATTCAAAATTTGAATTTTTCAAATTTGCCACTTTGGGTGCTCATCATATTGGATAAGGTACCCAGGCATATTTTTGTTCTGGAGAAATAATGAGTTTTGCAAAAATTTATATTTCAAATTTGAAATGGTTTCTGTTTCAGATTCAAACTTTGGCTCAAGTTTGAGTGGTGTTCTGGTTTGAAATTTTGGTAGATCTTTGTTGGTTGAGTTAGTCCATAACTTGGTTAAGCTCAACTAAAAGGTTAAACCTGCAGGTGAGCTGTAGATTTCTTAATCTAAGGGCTCAAAGTGGTGTAGTCATTAACAGTTTCTAGATCATATTAACTTTATCTCTTTCTTACCTATTTTTCTTTTTGGTTCTTTTGGTTCCTAATAACTTTCTTAGTTGTTTCTGTTGGTTCACTTAGAATTAAGTAACCAATGCTCAAACAAAAATAACACACATAAAATCATAGAGTACACATAATAGAAAATACATGTATGCATAGAATAATGAATAAAAAGTTTTATTTGGGTCCAAAATTTGACACTTTATTTAATAAGAGTTGGATTACAATTTCTGAGTTGTTACACACTAGGCACTTCATCTTCCTCCTCTAGCTGAGAGCTTGGAAGCCCCATTGTTGTGTACTCCATCGATCCAAATATAAAACAAGTAGAGCAGGAGTAGGGGTGTTATCTCCTTACGAGAGCCCCGAACCTGGGTAGATCTGTGTTCCGTTCTGTCGTGCTTTTTAGCTCGTTCCCCTCTCCCGAATCCCCCAGCATCTAGTTCGGCCCCCATTTAAGCCATCCTATGGCATATGTTGTTTCACCACGACGACATATTGAGAATGAGCGAAAGTATCCAGTTCCTCTAAGCGAACAAGCTGCACCATATGAGAGAGAGGGTCCTCTTGCACAGCCTAATCACCAGGTGCCGGCATCGTAAGCTGCGTTCATCGCTATGCGTCAAAAGATTCGAGACTCCACAATGCATCAACTACTACAGGATGATTTGGTGGAGCATATATGGAGGCTTCGAGGCAACAACAACTAAATTCCATTTGATTTGTTTGAAAACTTGTCAAATTATTTACTTTTTTTGTTGAACTATAACGTTTATTTGTAAAAATAAGCTAAATATTGGCAAACTTTATCAAATTCGCTGAACTGTAATGTTTATTTGTAAAAATAAGCCAAAAACACCGATCTCTGGGCGTCCTACCTGGGAAGCCGGCTGGAAGTTCGGCGCTCCCCATGCCAAAGTTTCGTCCAATCCGGCGCTATTTAGCGTTTGATTTGGCTGTGGAGAGCGCCAACGGCTAGAGATGCTCTAAGTCCCACAAGACCAAATGGCACAAATGTGGAAGAGAAATGGACTAGTAGGCTGATGTCCAAATCGCGTCCAGGTTCCAGGGCAGGCACCTCTGGGGGAAGGTCATCAGCAGCCTACGAGCAAGGTCCGGGTTAGCAGATCTGAATCATCTGTTGTGGCAGCTGACCGAGAAGAGAGAGTAAAAATCAGATTAGAAAAGTTGAATAGATACCTCACGAGCTTCAGACAATTTACGGCAGTGCACCCACAGCATCATCATCGACCCGAGGCCGATGGAGGAGTACTGAAGGGAGATGCAGCACTCATCGTCCAGATGGAAGCAGTCCACGCCCGTGCAGCGCTCGAAGGACCTGGCGATCATGCTCGCGTTGGCGAGCCAGAGCGCGCCGAGGAGCAGGTAGAGCACGGCGAAGTGAACCCGCGGAGGCGCCGCCATGACGACCCTGTGGGCCGCCGAGAACGTGCTGAGCGCGGCGCGGTGGGACAAGCTGCCGGGTTGAGGCGCTGCCATGGGGATTAGTAACCCTAGGAACATGGTTATGGAACTCGGTCCAACGCCGGCCACCGCCGCCGGTCTCCGCCGCCCTGACCTCTCCTCTAAACCCTCCCATGGCAGCTTCTTTTTGCTGGCGCCCGCACCCCCCACCCCCAACCCTAAGTTTTCGGGCTCGCTCCGCCGCGACCCGTCGCGGCTCCGGCGGCTCCGCGTCGCTCCCGGCGAGCCATCGCCTTCTCCGCCATGGCGAGCCACGGCGTCGCCGGCTCCGGCTCGACCTTCGGTGAGAAGGGGGAGAGGAGGAGGTGCGGGAGGAGGTAGCCAAGCTCCAGCGAGAAGGGGAGAGGAGCTCCAGCGAGAAGGGGAGAGGAGCTCCGGCGAGAAGGAGGAGAGACAGACGGCCACCGCCGCCCACGTCCGGTGGTGCTCCCGCGACCGCCTTGCCGCCCCGTGTCTCCGTCGCCAGCGCACCCCCACCCCTAACCATAAGGGAGAGGGATCCATGGCGACGGTGGTTTGCCTGCACGTAGCGAGAAAGAAGGCGACGTCGGGAGGGAGATGTGAGGAAAAGAAGAGGATAAGAGGCAGTAATACGTGTGGGCCCTACCCAGGTGAACATGTGTCTCCTGTCAACCGTGGACACGGTCACCCGGTAGTGAGCTGCTTCGGTGGGTGGGATCTGCTAGGGCAATTTTTTTTAATAGTGCGATTTTTTTTAGCAATTTTAGAAATAATATTATATTTTTGGAAATTTTTGAAATATTGCACTGTCATATTCGCAGGACGCGACTAGCCCTAATCATGGCGGCCGGACGCGAGAAATGTGTTGGCTGGTGGGCCACCTTCGGTCTGGCGTGTGGTCACGGTAGGTGAAAGAGCATACTTTGTATCCCTCATATTTTGTGTGTTAGATAACAACATTAGGAATTTAAGTGTGTGTTAAAGTGGTGCAGGTTTTCAGTTCGATGATTTCGGCTAAGGACTTGAGCCGGCGTCACCCAGATATGGGGCCGGATTATTGGCCCGGATATTTCATTCCGGGCCGGATAATCCGCCCCCTTCAAGGTTTCAAAAAAACGGCTAAGTCCCTGGCTCGGCGTCACCCAGTAACCGGGGTGGATTTTTGGCCCGGATATTTCATTCCGGGCCGGATAATCCGCCCCCCAAGGATCTCGAGGAAAAACGGCTAAGGACTCAGCTCGGCGTCATCCAGTAACCGGGGCGGATATTTGGCCCGGATATTTCATTCTGGGCCGGATATTCGGCTGGCCGGATAATTCGGCCATACTTTGGCCGGATAATCCGCCCCTCCGAGACAGCAACGGCTACATTTTGGGAGGGGCTATAAATACCCCTTCCCTTCTTCCACCTCGAGCTGCTCATCCCAAACAAGAAGAAGACCTCATTTGGAGCCACAAAAATCACAAGATCTCCTCCCTCAACCCACCAAAGCTCTTGATCTTTGGAGAATCGAAGGAGAAGGCCTTGATCTACATCCTCACTGAAGCGATTTACTTTCCCCTCTCATTTGCTTGAGGGCCCTTGTGTCTTGGGTTCCCTTGTGTCCCTTGACCTTGATTTGTGTGTTTGATATCTTGATACTTGTTGTTTGACAGCATTGTGTTGTCCTTGGGAGCCTCCAATTCAGTTGTGGATGTGTGCCCCAAGATTGTAAAGGTTGGTTCCGCCTTGAGGAATCCCTTAGTGGAAAGTGAGCTAGGCCTTTGTGGTGAAAGCTTGCACCGGAGATTAGGGTGAGCCTTTGTGGCAACCACACCTCTCCAACGTAGACGTACTTCTCCTTAAAAGGAAGAAACTACAGGAATTACATCCGTGTCTCCATGTGCTCCACTCTCGGTTACCTCTATCCTTTATTGCCTTTTTATATCGTATCGTGCTTAGCTTGCTAGTTGTCATATAGATAAATTCACCCTAGTTGCATATCTAGAGAATTTACCTCTTGTGTCAAGCCTAAATTGAAAAAGAACTAAAATTTGAGTAGCACCTATTCACCCCCCCCCTCTAGGTGCCCTTACGATCCGTTCAATTGGTATCAGAGCCTCGGCTCTTTATTCGGGCTTAACCGCTATTCGGGCTTAACCAGCTAAGAGTATGGGCACCCAACAGAGTGAGGGCTTGGGTCAAGTTTCTGTGGATGATTTCAAAACCTTGGAATCATCCATGACTTCTCAAATAAGCGAGTTGCGTAAAATGATAGCGCAACTCATGCAAGCTAAAACTCCTATAGCTTCTCCTCCTCCGGAAAAACCCACTACTCCACAAGTGGAGAATGTGGGGTTGGAAGAAGAGGGTGCCGACAAAGGCACCGATGCTAAGTCATGCACTAAGGGCGACGGGAAAGGTGAATTCCCTCCTTGGTATTCACCCGACCCGCCGGTCCCTCATCCTCATATTAACAATAGAGGTGATCCACCTAAGCTAGATGCATTAAACTTTGGTCAATGGCAATATCAAATGATCTCTCATATGCGCAGTTCTTGCATCGAGCTTCGGAGGATTGTTGAAGAAGGATTCAAGGCCGTGGATCCCAACAACTTGACAAGAAGAGAGGTGGTCGATAGCCAACTCAATGCAACCACTCTTCACATGATTCAAATTGCCGTTGGGTCCAAGGACTTGCCTCACATCCAACACTTCTCCACTGCCAAAGAAGCTTGGCAAGGCCTCTCCGATGTATTTGTTGGCAATGATGGCATGAAGAGAACAAGATATGTAGCCTTCTCAAATCAAGCGGAGGGATTCTTCATGATGGATGGTGAGGACCATCGAGAGATGTATAGAAGACTCAAGGCCATTGCTACCACCTTCAAGAACCTAGGTGCTCACCATATTGATGATGAGTTGATCAAGATGAAGTACATTCTTGCTCTCACCCCATGTGAGCCCGCGGATGTGAAGAGTGTTCAAGGGAAACACAACTTCCACGAGATGACCTCCAATCAAGTGATGCAAGAGATTCAAGCCTACAAGGTTGTCGCACAAAATGCAGAAGATGCTCGTGCTCGTGCTATGGGAATGCAAAGAAGCTCCAACCTTGCATTAAAAAGTGTGATTGAGAAAGAAGTTCCTCTTCAAGCAAGTATTGAGGCAAGACTAGAGATGTGCCCCGAAGATATGAGGCATGAGTACCATGAGCACATGGCTTTCTATGGAAAACCCTTTTGAGTTGATCCCCACAAGGCTAAAGAAGACAATCAAAGAAGAAGCAAGTCAAGTGGCTTTCAAAGGAGTGACAACAATGGTCAAAGGGTGAGGACATGCTACAATTGCAATGATAGATTTCACTTTGTTGCTGAGTGTCCTTACGAGAAGAGAGAAGATCATGGTGGCAAGCTCATTTTCAAGAGCAAGACCAAGTCACCATCAAAGAAGCCATTTGTGAAGAAGGGTGGACCCAAGAAGAAGCAACCAAAGTTTATATTCTTGACTCAAGAAGAGTACTCCGGGAGTGAGAGTGATGAAGAAGAAATCTCGACTAGTGAGATGGCTGATACGTCTCCAACGTATCTATAATTTTTTATGCTCCATGCTTGTTTTTACACCATTTGCCTATTGTTTCGTTAAACTTAGTGGCACTTTTATGCATTTTCCGGAACTAACCTATTAACGAGTCGCCACAGTGCCAGTTCCCTGTTTTCTACTGTTTTTGTGTTTCAGAAGTGATACACAGGAAATATTCTTGGAATTGGACGAAACAAGTTCCTGGAGTCTTATTTTGTCCGAGAGCTTCCAGTCATCCGAAGGAGAGAAGGAGAGGGGCCACTAGGGCCCCTCACACCTGGCTGGCGTGGCCCAGGCCCTGGCCGCGCCGCCATGGTGTGAGGAGGCCTGGGGCCACCTCTGACATCGCCCCTTCGCCTATAAAGACCCCCCAACGGGAAAAACCTAAGTACCCGATCACTTTTCCAGAACACATCGCGATCCGCCACCGCCGTTGACCCGAAGATCGGGAGGGTCCAGAAGCTCTTCCCGGCACCCTGCCAGAGAGGGGAATCACCACCGGAGGTCTTCTTCATCGCCATGCTTGCCTCCGGAGCGATGAGTGAGTAGTCTACCTTGGACTATGGGTCCATAGCAGTAGCTAGATGGTTGTCTTCTCCACCATGTGCTTCATGTTTAGATCTCATGAGCTGCCCTACATGATTGAGATCACCGTTATGTAATTCTACATGTTTGGTTTGTTGGGATCCGATGAATATTGGTGTTATGATTGAGTTAATGTATTGAATTATATCTTTTGTTATCTCTATGTTGTTTATGATCTTGCATGCTCTCCGTTGTTAGTAGCTATCTTGGCCGAGTAGTTGCTAGTGACTCCAAGAGGGGGTATTTATGCTCGATAGTGGGTTCATGCCTCTATTTAACCTGGGGGAGTGACAGAAACCTCTAAGTGTAGGGATTGGAGAATGATGAGATGAGTTGAAGAATGGACAAAAGCTCAAGCTTGAGGATGCCCATGCATCACCCCAAGAAATATCCAAGAAGTACAAGCGTCAAAGCTTGGGGATGCCCCCGAGGCACCCCTTCTTCATCGGCAAAAATCAGGTCACCTTTCAAAACACTATATTTTTATTGCTTCATGCACTATGTGTTTTTCTTGGAGCGTCAGTTGTTTTAGTTTTCTTAGTTAGCTTAGTTTTGTTTGCTGCAATAAATGGTTGGACCCCAACAAATTTCCTTTGGAGGAGATATACTCATTTTCATTTGCTAAGAACACTCCTTTTTCATTCTTACAATTTGATCGAGTGTTCTTCTTTTTCTGCTACTGCTTTTGGTTTTCGTTTTCGCCTTGATTTGCGTTCAGACATTGTCATATCTTTTCATCAAGGTGTATTTTTGCCTCTGATCTTTATTGGTTTTCATCAAAAGAGGTGTCTTTAAAAATTTCAAATGGTGTTGGAAAAGAGAAAAAGCTTTATGCAAAATAGTGGTACAAGAAGGAGCTTGTGTAGACTGCGAATTAGGCTTGTTCATGTCATGCTTGATGTCTTTTTGATAGTATGCTTAGTGGTTTTGCTGTAGCATGACTTGTCTCAAATAACTGAGATTGCTTAATGAGCCTTTGAAAAAATCATGCGTTGTTTTTATTGTATGGAAGCATTATTTTGGTTTTCTCCTTGATGCTTTATTTGGGTTGACTTGGCGCATGCTCACACATGTTAGACTCTTACAAAGTCGCCAATAGCCTCTATGATCATTTAGTTTTTGACTTTAGATGCCATCTTATGCTTCTTTTAATGTCGCTTTGCATGATTATGGCCATTATTGCTCTCTTAGTTGGTCGCTCCCAGTCTTTTGCTAGCCCTCGCCTTGTACTGAGTATGAGCTCTACTCGTGCATCCAACTCCTAAAAGCCAAAATTTTCCAAAGTGTCCACCATACATACCTACTAGAAATTTGCTATTCCAAGTAAATTTGACTTGCTTTTATTTTCTCTTCAAATTAAACTCTTACCAGTGTTATGCGAAATTCGGTCAGTAAAGCTCTCACGAACCGGAAGGCACACTTTACTTTTTCCTGTTCTAAAAAATTTAACATTGTGGTCTCTTATGTTGAGTTATTATGCTTGCAAGTTGTAAGTTGGAGACTAGCCCAGCCATGCAGTCATGGGCAAGCTTTCAACATTGCACTTCTTATTTGAGTTGATATCGTGATCTTTTGTTTATGGATGCCCGCGGTGTGAAATGAATTGGGAATCTTGTGGGGATCATGGAGTTTGTATATGTGTTAGGGAAACACCGGGCCGCTAATCTAAGCCATGCATAATTCATGGTGGAAATTTGCAGCATACCCTTGGTGAACATTCGACAACGCATCTCACAATAAAAGCTAAACAAATGGCAAATAAAAGAGATGTCGAGGTGTTCATTGTCTGCTTGTCCTGTCATTTTGATGTGGGCTTGTTCCATGTCATCGGGCACAGAGGTACCCCATTGGCGGTTCTCAATGATATGCATATACTTACAATGACAAGAGCCTTGCTTGAGACTCTAAGTAAAGTAGCATGAGGTTTGGGTACTCGTATTCACGGGACACGAGGTTTTCAACTTATGATTTGTCAAGCATATGCATCATAATTGTTCTCGCATTAACTTTGACCATTCAAGATGCTTATGATGGGGGCAATGAGAGCTCAAAGCCGATAAGTACCATAATTTTTGAAGGTTATAAAACTTGCAATCACTGCTTCCCTCTGCGAAGGGCATTTCTTTTACTTTCATGTTGAGTCACCACCTTCTATCTTTATGCACCATTAAGAGAGCATAGTTGTCATTCTTAGTATAATGTGCATAGTCCCAAAGTTTTCATTGATTGATTCATATTGTTGGTTTCACTTGTTCTCAAATTATTTGTATCTAGTCGCCCTCTTAAACTTGAAGGTGTCCTATGCATTTATGTTTTGCTCTCTTTGAAGGACAAGCTGAAAACCATTTGTATGTTTTTCCTTATGATTTGAACACATGTTTGACTTTCATTGTTTCATTTTCATGATCTTTTGTTTGTGTTCATTTTCATGTTTACAACATGGTTGCTAAGTTTCTATTGTCAAGATTATATCTTTCATGCCCATGTTTTAAGTTCTTATGATCCTAGCTCACAAATGCTTACATATATGATCAAGATTGTGTAGGTGCATGTCACCTCAAAAATTATTCTTTTGTTATCACTTACCTACTCGAGGACGAGCAGGAGTTAAGCTTGGGGATGCTTGATACGTCTCCAACGTATCTATAATTTTTGATGCTCCATGCTTGTTTTTACACCATTTGCCTATTGTTTCGTTACACTTAGTGGCACTTTTATGCATTTTCTGGAACTAACCTATTAACGAGTCGCCACAGTGCCAGTTCCCTGTTTTCTGCTGTTTTTGTGTTTCAGAAGTGATACACAGGAAATATTCTCGGAATTGGACGAAACAAGTTCCTGGAGTCTTATTTTGTCCGGGAGCTTCCAGTCATCCGAAGGAGAGAAGGAGAGGGGCCACCAGGGCCCCTCACACCTGGCTGGCGTGGCCCAGGCCCTGGCCGCGTCGCCATGGTGTGAGGAGGCATGGGGCCACCTCTGACATCGCCCCTTCGCCTATAAAGACCCCCCGATGGGAAAAACCTAAGTACCCGATCACTTTTCTAGAACACATCGCGATCCGCCGCCGCCGTCGACCCGAAGATTGGGAGGGTCCATAAGCTCTTCCCTGCACCCTGCCGGAGAGGGGAATCGCTACCGGAGGTCTTCTTTATCGCCATGCTTGCCTCCGGAGCGATGAGTGAGTAGTCTACCTTGGACTATGGGTCCATAGCAGTAGCTAGATGGTTGTCTTCTCCACCATGTGCTTCATGTTTAGATCTCATGAGCTGCCCTACATGATTGAGATCACCGTTATGTAATTCTACATGTTTGGTTTGTTGGGATCCGATGAATATTGGTGTTATGATTGAGTTGCTGTACTGAATTATATCTTTTGTTATCTCTATGTTGTTTATGATCTTGCATGCTCTCCGTTGTTTGTAGCTATCTTGGCCGAGTAGTTGCTAGTGACTCCAAGAGGGGGTATTTATGCTCGATAGTGGGTTCATGCCTCTATTTAACCTGGGGGAGTGACAGAAACATCTAAGGTTGTAGATGTGCTGTTGCTACTAGGGAGAAAACAACATTCATATGCTCAAGGGCATATGCTTTGTTTACATTACACACTTTGCTTAATGCAATTATCTGTTGTTCGCAACTTAATACTTGTGGAGTTCTTGGATTAATTCGCCACAAGTGGATTATTAGTCATAGATGCAGTTGGATGGCGGTCTATGTATTTTGTTGTAATGCCCAGAGTAAATCTCATAGTGATCTTCTTGACATATCATGTTTATCTTTATTCTATCAATTGCCCAACTGTAATTTGTTTACCCAGCATGTGTTATTTATCTTATGGAGAGACACCACTAGTGAACTGTGGACCCCGGTCCTATTTCCATCATATTGCTATCACCTGTTTACTTTACTCGCACTGTTTACTTTACTCGCATATTTCTACTGTTTTCCACTCGATACGCTCATAACCTTTGTTTCAAGCAAACCGGTGAGATTGACAACCTCATCGCAAGTTGGGAACAAAGTACTTGGTTGTGTTGTGTGCAGGTTCCACGTTGCAGCTAGCAAAGCAAAGCTTGGACGAGGCACCATATATAAATTGTCCGAAGCTGTCGCAAACTAGCAAGCATCACCTTCAGTCGTTATTGTCTGCTTTTCTCCTGATCGATATACCTTGGTTCTTAACTGAGGGAAAACTTGCTGCTATATTCATCAAAACCTTCTCTTGGGGTTTACCAACTGGCCGGTCATTTACTACAAGCCAACAATTTTTCTGGCACCATCATCACCGCGCCATCAATGGCCACAATTGCAACCACCTCCACTTCTTCCGCTTCACTCTTTGAATCCCCCAACGAGGACTCTCTCATCAAGAACGTCAAGTGCCTTATGGCCAAGTCTTCTGAGGTATCACTCACACCGTTGATACGTCTCAAACGTATCTATAATTTTTGATGCTCCATGCTTGTTTTTGCACCATTTGCCTTGTGTTTTGTTACACTTTGTGGCATTTTTATGCGATTTCCAGAACTAACCTATTGACAAGATGCCATAGTGCCAGTTCCCTGTTTTCTACTGTTTTTGTGTTTTAGAAAAGCTACACAGGAAATATTCTCGGAATTGGACGAAACAAGTTCCAGAACTCTTATTTTCCCCGGAAGCTTCCCGAAGACCGAAAGAGAGCCGGAGGGGGGCCAGAGGCCGCCCTCACACATAGGGGGCGCGGCCCAGCCCCTGGCCGCGCCCACCTGGTGTGAGGAGCCCCTGGCTGCCCCCTGACAATGCCCCTTCGCCTATATAAAGCCTCGGGACGGAAAACCCTAGGGGAGTCGGCGAAATTTCCAGAACAGTTCCGCAACGCCGCCGCCGTCGAAGCCAAATTTCGGGGGACAGAAGTCTCTATTCCGGCACCCTGCCGGGATGGGGAAGTGCCCCCGGAGCCATCTCCATCGGTATCTATCACCGTCTCCGCCGTCTCCATCGACCTCACCACCATCTCCATCAACCTTGCTGTCTCCTATGATGAGGAGGGAGTAGTTCATCCCCGGGGCTGAGGGCTCTACCAGTAGCTATGTGGTTCACCTCTCTCTCCCATGATGTGACCTTTATGTGATCGTGAGCTTTGTATCATGTTGAATAAGTAGATGTTACTCTTCTTTATTATGTGTACTCTAGTGTGTTATTAAAGTAATCTATTCCTCCTGCCATGGTGTAACGGTGACAGTGCGTGCATCATGGTGGTACTTGGTCTAGGCTACGATTGTGATCTTTTATGGATTATGAAAATAATTATCACTATGATAGTATTGAAGTTATCTATTCCTCCTTTCATGGTGTAATGTTGACAGTGTGTGCACCATGTTAGTACTTGGTCTAAGTTGCAATAATATCTATCTTGAGTTGTGATTTGATTTGGATATCTCTATGAGTGGTGTTTGTCAAGTACTTGATGAACTTTGAGGAGTGCTTCGTAGTCCTACGCAATGATTAGTGTTATTCAATAGGAGAGTAATTCAGAGTACCATAGTGAAGAGAAGTTATCTATTGGCTCAATTATGTTATATTTGTTGGGAGTGTGTCCACTAGTGAAAGTATGATCCCTAGGCCTTGTTTCCAAGCTTTGCACACCGTTTACTTGCTGTTTTGTTACTTGTTTACTTGCTGCCATTTTTATTCCAGATTGCATTTACTACTTATAATCATCTATACCACTTGTATTTCACTATCTCTTCGCCGAACTAGTGCACCTATACATCTGACAAGTGTATTGGGTGTGTTGGGGACACAAGAGACTTCTGTATCGTAATTGCAGGGTTGCTTGAGAGGGATAGCTTTGACCTCTTCCTCCCTGAGTTCGATAAACCTTGGGTGATCCACTTAAGGGAAACTTGCTGCTGCTCTACAAACCTCTGCACTTGGAGGCCCAACACTGTCTACAAGAACAGACGCGTGCGTAGACATCAAGCTCTTTTCTGGCGCCGTTGCCGGGGAGGTAAGGTAAAAGGTACTCGCATCCTCCTGTGTGAGTGCTCGGAGTTATTTCCTTTAGATTCTGCAATTACATCTTTTTGTTTCTTGTTTTTATTTTCACTAGTTAGGCTTAATGGAAAACAAAGAGTTCTTTAGTCTTTTTCCTGAGTTTAGATATGAAGTGTCTGAAGAGAAAAATGAAAAACCTTTGGAGCTTATTTCGCATAGCAATGTTATTAGTACGAATGCTTTGAATCCCGTTATTGCTAATGCTATGGAAAAGTCTAAGCTTGGGGAAGCTGGTTTTGTTAAGCATGATATTTTTAGTTCCCCAGCTTTAGTGGAGAAAGTTTGTTCTGATAATATTTTATCTCCCATATGTGATGTTTCTGATGATGCTTGTGCTCCTCTTCCTTTTAAAATACCTACGAAGATTGTTGAACATGTTAGGGATAACTGCTATTTAGGAGATGGAACTGTCCATCCTGGTGACCATTTGCTTTTTATACATGAATTATGCGAGTTGTTCCAGTGTGCAGGTATTTCAATGAACCAAGTTAAGAAGAAGCTATTCTCTTTATCACTGAAAGGCAGAGCTGAGGAATGGTATCGGCTGCTTGAAGATGGTCCATCTATTGCATGGGAGGAAATTGTGCCTCTCTTTTATTCCAAGTTTTATCCTCCAAGTAAAATTCATAAAGATCGTAATCGGATATATAACTTTTGGCCTCATGAGGGAGAAAGCATTGTCCAAGCGTGGGGAAGATTGAAGTTACTAATGCACAAATGTCCTATTCATGATCTTCCCCGTAATATTGTTATTAAAAAATTTTATGCAAGGCTTTCAGGATATTACAAGGATTATCTAGATGCATGCTTTGATGGGTCTTTCACAAGCAAGGATGTTGACACCAAGTGGGATCTGCTTGAAACAATTCAAAACAATATTGAAGGTTGGGATAGCGACAAAGGTAAAGGATCAGGTATGAATTACGAGTTTGATTGCATTAAGTCTTTCACTGAAACTGCTAAGTTTCAAGAGCTTAGTGCTAAATATGGTCTTGATCCTCAAATTATGGTTGATTGCTTTAAAGCCTTTGCTTCCCATATGAATGTTCCTAAAGGAAATGGGGATGTGTATCATGAACCTTTTAAGGACACGTGCATAGAAAGTGATATTGTTATTGATGATTGCAATAAACATGCTCAAACTTCTAAGAGTACTATTTCTTATAAGCATGTTAATTTTTGTGGAATACATAGACCTTGTGAACAGAGTTACAACAAGGAGGATTATTGCATCACCCACGCAAATGAAGAAACCAGTATGTGGCTCAAGGATCTAGATGTGCTTGGTGAAAGGGTTTGTGAGCTTTATCCTTTTCTTTGTGAATTTTGCGGTGAAAAGGGTCACTTTAATTTTCAATGCCCAATTAATCAAACGAGTACCGCAGATTTGTATTGTGATGATAAGATTACTTCCAATCAGTATGATGAGCTTACTTTGTTTTTGAATTGTGAAGAGATATCTAGAAAGATTTCTTTGGTTGATATGAGAGATGTTGACATAAATAGCACCCTTCGTGGTTGTCGTCTCTATTGTGCTAAAGATTGTCTCGCAAATACTTACTTACAAGATCTTATAAAACATGATGTTTTGCCAAGACATGACAGGACTAATAGATGCTTCGATCTTATTAATAGAGAGGAGGAATCCTCCAAAGTTTGTTCTGTTGTTTCTGTCAGCAAACCAGATTATGTGGAGAAGATGCCTTTCCCTCCTAAAGAATATGTGGAGAAGATGCCCTTCAAGTCTCTCCCTCCTAAAGGAGAGAGTAAGAAGAGTATGAAGAAGAAGAAGAAGAAGAGGAGTAAAAGGCGAGAGGACATGGTATCTTCCCCTAAGCGTTATGATCCTGCTATAGATTATGATAATTCTGATTGGGATGATGTTCCTATGCCTGTTACCTATGTTAGTGATCATGATTGGGAAAAGCACTCTATTTTTGATATTGAAAATCTTTTTGGTACCAATTCTAAGGTTAATAATTGTTGTACCATTAGTGCTATCCATGTTTCTTCTTATGATGATATGTTTGATGAATATGCTTTGCGAAATAGCTGTTCTCTAGCTTGTGATGATACTAAACCTCTTGTTTATGATGGTTATGATGATGGGTATAATATTTTCAGTTCACCTACTTTTGAGGAGAAAACTAGTTATAATTACAATATGCCTCCTGTTTTTGATGATTATGGTGATGAGAATAATTATTCTGTTGAATCTGCTCCTACTACGATTGTTCATGTGGGGAGTATTCATTCTTTTATGCATGTAGCTCGTGATAGGGATGCTTTATGTGATAGTTATATTTTTAGTTCTATTCATGATGCTACTGAAAGTTATTATGAGAGAGGGAAACATGGTTTGATGGATCTCAACAATATTGAGTTTCCCCTCTTTATGTTGCAATTCTTGAAGTTGTACTTGTTTTGCCTTCCTATGCTTTTTGCTTTGCGCTTTCATGACTTGTCTCTTTACAAGACTATTTTTCATAGGAAGTGGTTTAGATTTAAATGTCTTTCACATTTGCTTTTTGATGCTCTCTATTGCTTTAAGTTCCTATATGGCGCCCACATGAGCATCTTTGCAAATTACTGCGCCTAGCTCAAAGGCGTTAAAGAAAAGCACTCTTGGGAGATAACCCATTGTTTATTTTCATTATTTTTTCTTTTATTTGAGTCTTGGAAGTTATTACTACTGTAATAACCGCTCCTTATCCTTTTTATTTCGTTGTTGTGCCAAGAGAAGCCTCTAATTTGAGTGAGGTAAGATTTGGGGATGTTGCTGTCCTGAAACAGTTTTCGGTGCTGTACCATAAAAATTCATGAAAATTCTCTGTATATCTTTTGGACCTGCGATTTCTTGTGCATATGCCCCAGGTTATATCCAAACTTTCATTAGTTGAACACTTTTTTATTTGAGCAACAGAAAACCCCTCAAAAATTCGACCTTTGTCAGCTGTTCTGTATTGACAGATTTCTGCCAATATTTGTGTTTGCCGCTTTATCGCTTTCTTTTTGGGTTCTTTTGATCATGGAACTTTTGGGGAAGTTGCTACAGTAGCATATGCTATATATGTGGTGGTTTTGTGTTGAAATCTGAACTGAAAAGGGTTGATTCATTATTATGTTTATGCTAACGTTGCTAATAGAATTGTGTTGAGCTTTGTATGAAGGAAGTTTTCAAGTGTAGGGATTGGAGAATGATGGGATGAGATGTAGAATGGACAAAAGCTCAAGCTTGGGGATGCCCATGTCACCCGAAGAAATATCCAAGAAGTACAAGCATCAAAGCTTGGGGATGCCCCCGAGGCACCCCCTTCTTCATCGGCAAAAATTAGGTCACCTTTCAAAACACTATATTTTTATTGCTTCATGCACTATGCGTTTTCTTGGAGCGTCAGTTGTTATTGTTTTCAGTATTAGTTTAGTTTAGTTTTCTGCAATAAATGATTAGATCACATCATGTTTCTTTTGGAGGAGATGAACTCATTTTTCATTGCCAAGAACACTCTAGTTTTCACTCTTATCGTTCAACGAGTGTTCTTCTTTTTCTGCTACTGCTTTTGGTTTTCGTTTTCACCTTGATTTGCATTCAGACCTTGTCATATCTATTTATCAAGGTGTATTTTTGCCTCTGGACCATGCTGGTTTTCCTCAAAAGATTTGGATTTGAAAAGTTCAAATTGTGTTGGAAAAGAGAAAAAGCTTTATGCAAAAAAGTGGTACAAGAAGGAGCTTGTGTAGACTGCGGCTTAGGCTTTCGCATGTCGTGCTTGATGTCTTTTTGATAGTATGCTTAGTGATTTTTGCTGTAGCATGACTTGTCTCAAATAACTGAGATTGCTTAATGAGCCTTTGAAAAAAATCATGCGTTGTTTTTATTATTTGGAAGCATTATTTTGGTTTTCTCCTTGATGCTTTATTTGGGTTGACTTGGCGCATGCTCATACATGTTAGACTCTTACAAAGTCGCCAATAGCCTCTATGATCATTTAGTTTTTGACTTTTGATGCCATGTTATGCTTCTTTTAATGTCGCTTTGCATGATTATGACCATTATTGCTCTCTTAGTTGGTCGCTCCCAGTCTTTTGCTAGCCCTCGCCTTGTACTTTGTATGAGCTCTACTCGTGCATCCAACTCCTAAAAACCAAGTTTGCCAAAGTGTCCACCATACATACCTATTATCAATTTTCTATTCCAAGTAAATTTGACTTGCTTTTATCTACTCTTCAAATTAAACTCTTACCAGTGTTATGCAAAAATTGGTCAGTAAAGCTCTCACGAACCGGAAGGCACACTTTACTTTTTCTTGTTCTTAAAAATTTGACATTGTGGTCTCTTATGTTGAGTTGTTATGCTTGCAAGTTGAGTAGCCCAACCATGCCGTCATGGGGCAAGCTTTCAACATTGCACTTCTTATTTGAGTTGATATCGTGATCTTTTGTTTATGGATGCCCGCGGTGTGAAATGAATTGGGAATCTTGTGGGGATCATGGAGTTTGTATATGTGTTAGGGAAACGCCTGGGCCGCCAATCTAAGCCATGCATAATTCATGGTGGAAATTTGTAGCATACCCATAGTGGACATTCGACGACGCATCTCAAAATAAAAAGCTATACAAATGGTAAATAAAAGAGATGTCGAGGTGTTCATTGTCTGCTTGTCCTGTCATTTTGATGTGGGCTTGTTCCATGTCATCGGGCACGGAGGTACCCCGTTGGTGGTTCTCGATGATACATATATACTTACAATGACAAGAGCCTTGCTTGGGACTCTAAGTTGAGTAGTATGAGGTTTGGGTACTCGTATTCACGGGACACGAGGTTTTCAACTTATGATTTGTCAAGCATATGCATCATAATTGTTCTCGCATTAACTTTAACCATTCAAGATGCTTATGATGGGGGCAATGAGAGCTCAAAGCCAGTAAGTAACATAATTTTTGAAGGTCTATAAAACTTGCAATCACTGCTTCCCTCCGCGAAGGGCCTTTCTTTTACTTTTATGTTGAGTCACCACCTTCTACCTTTATGCACCATTAAGAGAGCATAGTTGTCATTCTTAGTATAATGTGCATTGTCCCAAAGTTTTCATTGATTGATTCATATTGTTGGTTTCACTTGTTCTCAAATTATTTGTATCTAGTCGCCCTCTTAAACTTGAAGGTGTCCTATGCATTTATGTTTTGCTCTCCTTGAGGGACAAGCTGAAAACCATTTGTATGTTTTTCCTTATGATTTGAACACACGTTTGAATTTCATTGTTTCATTATTCATGATCTTTTGTTTGTGTTTCTTTTCATGTTATAACATGGTTGCTAAGTTTCTATTATCAAGATTATGTCTTTCATGCCCATGTTTTAAGTTCTTTGATCTCAGCACTCAATGCTTTACCTATATGATCAAGATTGTGATGGTGCATGTCACCTCAAAAATTATTTCTTTTGTTATCACTTACCTACTCGAGGACGAGTAGGAGTTAACTTGGGGATGCTGATACGTCTCAAACGTATCTATAATTTTTGATGCTCCATGCTTGTTTTTGCACCATTTGCCTTGTGTTTCGTTAAACTTCGTGGCGTTTTTATGCGATTTCCGGAACTAACCTATTGACAAGATGCCACAGTGCCAGTTCCCTGTTTTCTGCTATTTTTGTGTTTCAGAAAAGCTACACAGGAAATATTCTCGGAATTGGACGAAACAAGTTCTAGAACTCTTATTTTTCCCAGAAGCTTCCCGAAGACCGAAAGAGAGACGGAGGGGGGCCAGAGGCCACCCTCACACGTAGGGGGCGCGGCCCAGCCCCTGGCCACGCCCACCTGGTGTGAGGAGCCCCTGGCTGCCCCCTGACGATGCCCCTTCGCCTATATAAAGCCTCGGGACGGAAAACCCTAGGGGAGTCGGCGAAATTTCCAGAACAGTTCCGCAGCACCGCCATCGTCGAAGCCAAATTTTGGGGGACAGAAGTCTCTATTCCGGCACCCTGCCGGGATGGGGAAGTGCCCCCGGAGCCATCTCCATCGGTCTCCATCGCCGTCTCTGCCGTCTCCATCGACCTCACCGCCATCTCCATCAACCTTGCTATCTCCTATGATGAGGAGGGAGTAGTTCATCCCCGGGGCTGAGGGCTCTACCGGTAGCTATGTGGTTCACCTCTCTCTCCCATGATGTGATCTTTATGTGATCGTGAGCTTTGTATCATGTTGAATAAGTAGATGTTACTCTTCTTTATTATGTGTACTCTAGTGTGTTATTAAAGTAATCTATTCCTCCTGCCATGGTGTAACGGTGACAGTGCGTGCATCATGGTGGTACTTGGTCTAGGCTACGATTGTGATCTTTTATGGATTATGAAAATAATTATCACTATGATAGTATTGAAGTGATCTATTCCTCCTTTCATGGTGTAATGTTGACAGTGTGTGCACCATGTTAGTACTTGGTCTAAGTTGCAATAATATCTATCTTGAGTTGTGATTTGATTTGGATATCTCTATGAGTGGTGTTTGTCAAGTACTTGATGAACTTTGAGGAGTGCTTCGTAGCCGTACGCAATGATTAGTGTTATTCAATAGGAGAGTAATTCAGAGTACCATAGTGAAGAGAAGTTATCTATTGGTTCAATTATGTTATATTTGTTGGGAGTGTGTCCACTAGTGAAAGTATGATCCCTAGGCCTTGTTTCCAAGCTTTGCACACCGTTACTTGCTGTTTTGTTACTTGTTTGCTTGCTGCCATTTTTATTCCAGATTGCATTTACTACTTATAATCATCTATACCACTTGTATTTCACTATCTCTTCGCCGAACTAGTGCACCTATACATCTGACAAGTGTATTGGGTGTGTTGGGGACACAAGAGACTTTCTGTATCATAATTGCAGGGTTGCTTGAGAGGGATAGCTTTGACCTCTTCCTCCCTGAGTTCGATAAACCTTGGGTGATCCACTTAAGGGAAACTTGTTGCTGCTCTACAAACCTCTGCACTTGGAGGCCCAACACTGTCTACAAGAACAGACGCGTGCGTAGACATCAACCGTCTTCCTCCTCCTCTAAGACAAATGATGCTCTTTTGAATGATCTTGCTAGTCTTAGAGTAAAGGAAGAAATCATTGCTTTTGATGATTATTTGTCTAGTGTAGATGGTGTACACAAGTTACACTTTGAAAGCCTATTGAGTCAATATGGTAAGACACTTGAAAAACGAGATGAACAAATGAGGCTTGAAAGAGAGTATGCTCAAGACATTGCCTCACTAAAAGACTCTCTTGAAGGAGAGAAAGAGGAACGAGCAACTCTTGAAGAGAAGCTCGATTCCATTAAGGAATCTAATAATGAAGTTATCTCTAAACTCATTAAAGAGCGAGACCATGCTCGTGCCAAAGTAAAAATGCTTAAAAAAGGAAAAGATTGAATTTGGTGTTGGTCATGATAAACTTGTGAAGGATTTAGAAGATCTTGACAAGGCTCACAAGGCCTTGAAAAGTGAACACTCTATTCTTGCCAAGTCACATAAACAACTTCAAATTCAATTGACTAAGAATGTTGTGCCTAGTTCTTCTACTTCTACTTGTGATCATGCAAATATTATTGAAGAAAATACTAGGTTGAAAGATGAGCTTGCCAAGTCCACCATTCCCATAGGTGAGAAGAACTTGAATGACCTTTTGAGTAAGCAAAAGGCATTTAATGATAAAACGGGGATTGGCTTTGTCTCAAAGAAGAAGAAGAAGAAGAAGAAGAAGAACAAGAAAAAGAAGGCCAAGCCTGCACAAGCAAAGAAGGATCCCATTGTGGGTGGCAAAGCCACTCATGATGATCGTGCGGGAATTGCTAACCCTCACTATGTTTTATTTCGTGATTATTATGGTGATGTGTATGCAAAATATGTTGGTCCAAATGATGGTTATATTGCTTGGTCTATTTGGGTTCCAAAGACCCTTGTTGCTAACAAAAGAGGACCCATTGAGAAATGGGGACCTAAAACCAAGCAGTGATTTCTTGTAGGACTATGCTTTTGGTGGATCAAAATGGGTGCTTGATAGTGGATGCACAAGTCATATGACCAGAATCAAGAAGATCATGACGGAGATGAGGCCTAACGTCAACAATATAACCGTCACTTATGGAGACATGTCACAATCTGAGGTATTGGGTCTTGGCAAGGTGGTGGTCGCACCGGACATCTCCCTTGTAGACGTCATGCTTGTTGAGACCCTTGGTTACAATTTACTTTCGGTTTGTGCACTTGGTAAGATGGGCTTTGCCGTCTTCATTGATAATGAAATTGTGGTACTCTTGTGGAGCAAGTCTCTAAAGGTCGCTTTTGTTGGGCACATTGAAAACAATTTGTATGTGGTGGACTTCTCCGGGAAAACCACTACAAGTGCAATGTGTTTATTCGGAAAGGCCGATGTGGGTTGGCTTTGGCATCGCCGACTAGCCCATGTTAATATGAGAACTTTGCAAAGCCTTCACAAGGGTGGCCACATTCTCGGACTAAAAGAGAATGTTTCTTTTTCCAAAGATCGTGTTTGCAGGGCTTGCGTTCTAGGAAAAATGCATGACTCTCCCCATTCAAGCAAGACTATCATTTCTTCCAAGAGGATTTTGGAGCTCCTTCATGTGGATCTTTTTGGTCCTCCCTCTCATGCAAGTCTTGGTGGGAAGAAATATTGTTTGGTGATTGTTGATGACTATTCAAGATATACTTGGGTCTATTTCTTTAAGCACAAGAGTGAGACTCAACAAACCGTTATCGACTTTGCCAAAGAAGTTGAACGTCAACATGGGCAAAATATATTGGCAATAAGAAGTGACAATGGCTCCGAATTGAAGAACTACACCTTAAATGGCTTTCTCAGTGATGAGGGGATACGACATCAATGTTCCGCTACATACACCCTTCAACAAAATGGTGTAGCCAAAAGGAAGAACCGGACTCTTATGGATATGGCTAGGTCCATGTTGGCGGAGTTTAAGTCTCCATACAACTTTTGGGCCAAAGCTAACTCTACGGCTTGTCACTCATCGAACCGGCTCTTCCTCTGCAAAGGCTTAAACATGACTCCATATGAAATACTCACCGGAAGCAAGCCCAACATCAAGTACTTCCGGGTTTTCGGGTGTAAGTGTTTCTTTCAAAGAAAATGAGTCCGTTTAGGTAAATTTGATCCGAAAGCTATGGAAGGTATTTTTGTTGGTTATGGTGCTGAATCCCACACTTATAGAGTCTTCAAAAAGTCCACCAGACGTGTTGAAGAATCTTGTAGTGTGTTATTCGAAGAAAATGATAGCTCCCAAGGGGGGCGAGATGTTGTTGCTTGTGATGTAGATGATGAAATACCTCAAGATGCCATAAGAAGAATGGGCGTGGGATTTTTCCGCCCCATTGAGGGACACCTTGTGGCGGACCGAGAAGGACTATGCTCTACTCAAGTGGAGCCCTCATCTACGCAAGCTCAACAAGCCCCTCCCGAAGAAGCAACTAATGCACCAACCGAAGAATAAGACAAGGACCTTCATGAAGAAGAAGGGGCACCACCATCCTCTCCGGTTATTTCAACCACCCCTAACTCTTCACAAGACCAAGATCAACCTACTCATGAAGAGAGTGATGATGTGCATAATGATGATCAAGGTCAAGTTGATGGTCAAGACGGGGACCAAAATGATCAAGATGATCAAGTGATTCCTCCAAGGTCAAATGAGGAGATCGAAGCTCGTCGCAAGAGAAGAGTTGAAAGGAACTTGGAACTTAGAGGTCATACCCTTGAGAGGGTTATTGGAGATTTAAGAGGCAAAGTGTCAACCCGGAGTCAATTGGCAAAATTTAGCAATCATCATGCCTATATCTCCATGGTTGAACCCAAGAAAGTATTTGAAGCACTTGAAGATCCGGATTGGTTGGATATTATGCATGAAGAACTCAATAACTTCAAGCGCAATAATGTGTGGGTGTTAGTAGAGAAGCCAAGAGAGTGCCGCAATGTGATTGGCACAAAGTGGATATTCAAGAACAAGCAAGATGAGCATGGGATTGTCATGAGGAACAAGGCAAGATTGGTTGCTCAAGGTTTCTCTCAAGTTGAAGGCATTGACTTTGGAGAGACTTATGCTCCCGCAGCTTGCCTTGAGTCCATTCGTATCCTTCTTGCATATGCCACTCATCACAATTTTAAGTTGCAACAAATGGATGTTAAGAGTGCTTTTCTTAATGGTCCATTGAAAGAGGAAGTGTATGTTAAGCAACCCCCATGGTTCAAGGACCTCAACTTCCCTAACCATGTCTACAAACTCCATAAGGCACTCTATGGCCTTAAACAAGCCCCACGTGCGTGGTATGAGCACCTTAGGGAGTTGTTGTTAGACCGTGGGTTTGAAGTTGGGCAAATCGATCCCACTCTTTTTACTAAGAGGGTCAATGGGGAGCTTTTCATATGCCAACTATATGTTGATGATATTATCATTGGCTCTACTAACAAAGCTTTTAATGATGAATTTTCAAAGCTTATGACCGATAGGTTCGAGATGTCTATGATGGGCGAAATGAAGTTCTTTCTTGGTTTTGAAATCAAGCAATTGAAAGAAGGGACTTTTATTAATCAAGCCAAATATGTCCAAGACATGCTCAAGAGGTTCAAGATGAAGGAACTAAATGGGCCGCCACACCAATGCCCACTAAATGTCATCTTGATCTAGATCCCAATGGTAAAGACGTGGATCAAAAGGTATACCGTTCTATGATCGGTTCGTTGCTTTACCTTTGCGCATCTAGACCCGATATTGTGTTGAGTGTAGGTGTGTGTGCAAGTTATCAAGCCGCTCCTAAAGAAAGCCACCTTATGGCGGTTAAGAGGATCTTTCGATATTTGGTTCATACCCCAACTTATGGGCTTTGGTATCCCAAAGGCTCAGACTTCTCTCTTTGTGGATTCACGGATTCGGATTGGGCCGGTGACAAGGATGATAGGAAATCAACCTCTGGAGCTTGCCAATTTCTTGGTAGGTCTTTGGTGTGTTGGTCTTCTAAGAAGAAAAATTGTATATCTCTCTCCACCGCCGAAGCCGAATACATTGCCGCCGCAAGTGGATGCACTCAATTGTTGTGGATGAGGCAAACTTTAAAGGAATAGGGTATCAATTGTGACAAAGTGCCTCTTTTATGTGACAATGAGAGTGCTATCAAGATCGCCTATAATCTGGTGCAACATTCAAGAACCAAGCATATTGAGACACAGAATCATTTTATTAGAGATCATGTTGCCCGTGGTGATATTGAGCTTGCATATGTTTGCACCAAGGATCAACTTGCCGATATATTCACGAAGCCTCTTGATGAAGCAAGATTTGGATATTTTAGGAATGAGCTAAATGTCATTGATTCAAGGTGTGTGGCTTGAGCATCTTGCAAATACACCTATATTTCAATACTTGTTTGGTTTAGGTGTGGGCATGGAGATAGGGGAAGTGTGGTCCTAATTAATTGGGCTATTGCTACTCGTGTGATGATGACGCCAGAAAAGAGCTGTGGCGTGTAGTTGACGTGGGAGCAGTAAGTCCTTGTGCGTGGTGATGACCAGTCCATTGGGAACCCCAAGAGGAAGGTATGATGAGTGTAGCGGCAAGTTTTCCCTCAGTTAAGAAACCAAGGTATATCGAACAGGAGAAGAGAGACGATGACGACTGAAGGTGTTTGTGGAACCTGCACACACACACAAACAAATACTTTGTTCCCAACTTGCGATGAGGTTGTCAATCTCACCGGTTTGCTTGAAACAAAGGTTATGAGCATATCGAGTGGAAAACAGTAAAGTATATGCGAGTAAAGTAAACAGTGCGGGAAAAGTAAACAGGTGATTGCAATATGATTAAAATAGGACCGGGGTCCACAGTTCACTAGTGGTGTCTCTCCATAGATAAAATAACATGTTGGGTAAACAAATTACAGTTGGGCAATTGATAAAATAAAGATAACGTGATATGTCAAGAAGATCACTATGAGATTTACTCTGGGCATTACAACAAAATACATAGACCGCCATCCAACTGCATCTATGACTAATAATCCACTCCCGGGGATATCATCCGAACACCCTAGAAGTATTAAGTTGCGAACAACAGATAATTGCATTAAGCAAAGTGTGTAATGTAAACAAAGCATATGACCTTGAGCATATGAATGTTGTTTTCTCCCTAGTAGCAACAGCACATCTACCACCTTAGAGGTTTCTGTCACTCCCCCAGGTGAAATAGAGACATGAACCCACTATCGAGCATAAATACCCCCTCTTGGAGTCACTAGCAACTACTCGGCCAAGATAGCTACTAACAACGGAGAGCATGCAAGATCATAAACAACATAGAGATAAAAAAAGATATAATTTAGTACAGCAACTTAATCATAAACACCAATATTCATCGGATCCCAACAAACCAACATCATAGAATTACATAACGGTGATCTCAATCATGTAGGGCAGCTCATGAGATCTAAACATGAAGCACATGGTGGAGAAGACAACCATCTAGCTACTGCTATGGACCCATAGTCCAAGGTAGACTACTCACTCATCACTCCGGAGGCAAGCATGGCGATGAAGAAGACCTCCGGTGGCGATTCCCCTCTCCGGCAGGGTGCCGGGAAGAGCTTCTGGACCCTCCCGATCTTCGGGTCAACGGCGGCGGTGGATCGCGATGTATTCTGGAAAACTGATCGGGCCTTTAGGTTTTTCTCGTCGGGGGGTACTTATAGGCGAAGGGGCGATGTCAGAGGTGGAGCCAGGGGCTCTCACACAGGGGTGGCACGGCCAGGGGCCAGGCCGCGCCGCCCCCTTGTGTGGGGCCCTAGTGGCCCCCCTCCGACACTTCTTCGGATGTCTGGAAGCTTCCAGGTAAAATATGACTTCAGGAACTTGTTTCGTCCAATTCCGAGAATATTTCCTGTGTATCACTTCTGAAACACAAAAACAGCAGAAAACAGGAAACTGGCACTGTGGCACTTCGTTAATAGGTTAGTTCCGGAAAATGCATAAAAATGCCACTAAGTGTAACGAAACAATAGGCAAATGGTGTAAGAACAAGCATGGAGCATCAAAAATTATAGGTACGTTTGAGACGTATCAAGCATCCCCAAGCTTAACTCCTGCTCGTCCTCGAGTAGGTAAGTGATAACAAAAGAATAATTTTTGAGGTGACATGCACCTACACAATCTTGATCATATATGTAAGCATTGGTGAGCTGGGATCAATAGAACTTAAAACATGGGCATGAAAGATATAATCATGACAATAAGAAATTAGCAAGCATGTTGTAAACATGTAAATGAACACAAACAAAAGATCATGAAAATGAAACAATGAAAGTCGAATGTGTGTTCAAATCATAAGGAAAAACATACAAATGGTTTTCAGCTTGTCCTTCAAAGAGAGCAAAACATAAATGCATAGGACACCTCAAAGTTTAAGAGGGCGACTAGATACAAATAATTTAAGAACAAGTGAAACCAACAATATGAGTCAATCAATGAACTTTGGGACAATGCATATCACACTAAGAATGACAACTATGCTCTCTTAATGGTGCATAAAGAAAGAAGGTGGTGACTCAACATAAAAAGTAAAAGAAAGGCCCTTCGCAGAGGGAAGCAGTGATTTAAACATGTGCTAGAGCTCTTCATTTGTAAAACAGAGAGATAAAAATTGATTTTGAGAGGTGGTTGTCTTTGTCAACGACTGGCAATGGGGTTCTTACTATCTTCCATACAAAAAAATGAAGCAAGTTTTTGAGAGAGAGATTGGCACTCTTGTGCTCTTTTTATAAAATTTGGCACTCCTCCCCACCTTTCCTTTCACATACCATGGCTAACCGATTCCATCGGGTGCCCACCAACATTCACATTCTTTGGAGGAGTGCCTTTTTTTTCTTTCTTTTTTTCTCTTTTTTTCTTTTTGGGATAAACAATATGGAAGATAGCAAATCCGACCACTACGTCCCCATGAGCTGAAAACAGTGTCACAAAACGAGAAGTATTTTGAAGGTTTTTGAAAGGTAGCACACGAAAATTTTACTTTGGAATGGCTTACAAATACCATGCATAGGAATTTATAGTAGACACAATGGCAAACTTGGTTTTTAGGAGTTGGATGCACGAGTAGAGCTCATACTCAGTACAAGGCGAGGGCTAGCAAAAGACTGGGAGCGACCAACTAAGAGAGCAATAATGGCCATAATCATGCAAAGCGACAAAGCGACATTAAAAGAAGCATACGATGGCATCAAAAGTCAAAAACTAAATGATCATGAGGGCTAATGGCGACTTTGTAAGAGTCTAACATGTGTGAGCATGCGCCAAGTCAACCCAAATAAAGCATCAAGGAGAAAACCAAAATAATGCTTCCATACAATAAAAACAACGCATGATTTTTTCAAAGGCTCATTAAGCAATCTCAGTTATTTGAGACAAGTCATGCTACAGCAAAACCACTAAGCATACTATCAAAAAGACATCAAGCATGACATGAAAAAGCCTAAGCCGCAGTCTACACAAGCTCCTTCTTGTACCACTATTTTGCACAAAGCTTTTTCTCTTTTCCAACACCATTTGAAATTTTTATAAACACCTCTTTTGATGAAAACCAATAAAGATCAGAGGAAAAAATACACCTTGATGAAAAGATATGACAAGATCTGAACGCATATCAAGGCGAAAACGAAAACCAAAAGCAGTAGCAGAAAAAGTAGAACACTAGAACAACTCCGTTTTCACTCTTATTAAATTCATCGAGCGTTCTACGCAAATGAAAAGCAAGGCAACTTCTCCAGAAGAAATTTGTTGGGGTCCAACCATTTATTGCAGAAAACAAACAAACTAAACCAACTAAGAAAACTAAAACAACTGACACTCCAAGAAAAACACATAGTGCATGAAGCAATAAAAATATAGTGTCTTGAAAGGTGACCTGATTTTTGCCGATGAAGAAGGGGTGCCTCGGGGGCATCCCCAAGCTTTGACGCTTGTACTTCTTGGATATTTCTTGGGGTGATGCATGGGCATCCCCAAGCTTGAGCTTTTGTCCATTCTTCAACTCATCTCATCATTCTCCAATCCCTACACTTGAAAACTTCCTTCATACAAAACTAAACACAAATCTATTAGCAACATTAGTGTAAGCGTAAAATATATTCAACCTCTTTTAGCTTCAGGTTTCAACCCAAAACCACCACATATAAAGTATATACTACTGTAGCAACTTCCACAAGAGTTCCATGATCAAAAAGAACTCAAAAGAAAGCGATAAAGTGGCAAAAACAAATATTGGCAGAAATCTGTCAAAACTGAACAGCTGATAAAGGACGAATTTTTGAGGGATTTTCTGTTGCTCAAATCAAAAAGTGTTCAACTAAGAAAAGTTTGGATATAACCTGGGGCATATGCACAAGAAATCGCAGGTCCAAAAGATAAACAGAGAATTTTCACGAATTTTTACTGTGCAGCACCGAAAACAGTTTCAGGACAGCAACATCCCCAAATCTTTACCTCACTCAAATTAGAGGCTTCTCTTGGCACAAAAACGAAATAAACAAGATAAGGAGCGGTCATTACAGTAGTAATGACTTCCAAGACTCAAATAAAAGAAAAGGTACTGAAAAGAAAACATTGGGTTATCTCCCAAGAGTGCTTTTCTTTAACGCCTTTGAGCTAGGCGCAGAAAATTGCGAATCAAGTACCTTCAGAAGAAGCATTAAGATCAACAGAAGAGGTCTTGTCAATAAGGCATTGTATTTCATCCACATAAGTTTTTGAAGACCCTTGGTGATCATGCTTTGGTACACTATTCTCATCAAAAAGATTTTCAGGACAAATCCAGGCAAAATTGTTTTCGAAAGCATCATTCAATCCCAAAAGCTTGCAAGGTATAGGTATCTCGGTCCCCTCATCATTAGTATCAATAACCTTTATAGGTGAACCGAGTTTATTAAAACGTTTAAGAACTTTTCTAGCTTCAATAACTACATCCTTAAATTCTAGGTGCAAGGTTTCCAAGATAAAAGCCTTCTTTTCGGGATCCTCAATTTCATGAAGCTTAAGGAACATATATTGCATAAAAGGATTAAGACTAGCAAACCTAGTTTCCAACATGTCAATTAAATAAATAGAAGCAACTTCAATACTAGGAGCAAGCTCAACCCAAGACTTTTCCTCATCTTCATCGTGCATACTAATGTGATTAAAGAACTCCTCAATGTTACTTTTGCCAATAATCGAACCACTCCCTACGGAGAGGTCCTCCAGAACGAACTCAGGGAACAACATGATAAACTAAAGTAAAGAAATAACAACTACCAAGGATTCTAATTTTTTTGGGTTTTTGATATAAAGCAGTGCAGGTAAAATAAAATAAAGTAAAGCAAAACAAATAACAAAGTAAAGAATGTGTGTGCGAAGAACTCCCCTTGCAGAAGTCTTCTCTCTTCCCCGGCAACAGCGCCAGAAAAAGTGCTGCTACTCGTGTGATGATGACGCCAGAAAAGAGCTGTGGCGTGTAGTTGATGTGGGAGCAGTAAGTCCTTGTGCGTGGTGATGACAAGCCCGTTGGGAACCCCAAGAGGAAGGTATGATGAGTGTAGCGGCAAGTTTTCCCTCAGTTAAGAAACCAAGGTATATCGAACAGGAGAAGAGAGACGATGACGACTGAAGGTGTTTGTGGAACCTGCACACACATAAACAAATACTTTGTTCCCAACTTGCGATGAGGTTGTCAATCTCACCGGTTTGCTTGAAACAAAGGTTATGAGCATATCGAGTGGAAAACAGTAAAGTATATGCGAGTAAAGTAAACAGTGCGGGAAAAGTAAACAGGTGATTGCAATATGATTAAAATAGGACCGGGGTCCACAGTTCACTAGTGGTGTCTCTCCATAGATAAAATAACATGCTGGGTAAACAAATTACAGTTGGGCAATTGATAGAATAAAGATAACGTGATATGTCAAGAAGATCACTATGAGATTTACTCTGGGCATTACAACAAAATACATAGACCGCCATCCAACTGCATCTATGACTAATAATCCACTCCCGGGGATATCATCCGAACACCCTAGAAGTATTAAGTTGCGAACAACAGATAATTGCATTAAGCAAAGTGTGTAATGTAAACAAAGCATATGCCCTTGAGCATATGAATGTTGTTTTCTCCCTAGTAGCAACAGCACATCTACCACCTTAGAGGTTTCTGTCACTCCCCCAGGTGAAATAGAGACATGAACCCACTATCGAGCATAAATACCCCCTCTTGGAGTCACTAGCAACTACTCGGCCAAGATAGCTACTAACAACGGAGAGCATGCAAGATCATAAACAACATAGAGATAAAAAAGATATAATTCAGTACAGCAACTTAATCATAAACACCAATATTCATCGGATCCCAACAAACCAACATCATAGAATTACATAACGGTGATCTCAATCATGTAGGGCAGCTCATGAGATCTAAACATGAAGCACATGGTGGAGAAGACAACCATCTAGCTACTGCTATGGACCCATAGTCCAAGGTAGACTACTCACTCATCGCTCCGGAGGCAAGCATGGCGATGAAGAAGACCTCCGGTGGCGATTCCCCTCTCCGGCAGGGTGCCGGGAAGAGCTTCTGGACCCTCCCGATCTTCGGGTCGACGGCGGCGGCGGATCGCGATGTATTCTGGAAAACTGATCGGGCCTTTAGGTTTTTCTCGTCGGGGGGTACTTATAGGCGAAGGGGCGATGTCAGAGGTGGAGCCAGGCGCTCTCACACAGGGGTGGCGCGGCCAGGGGCCAGGCCGCGCCGCCCCCTTGTGTGGGGCCCTGGTGGCCCCCCTCCGACACTTCTTCGGATGTCTGGAAGCTTCCGGGTAAAATATGACTTCAGGTACTTGTTTCGTCCAATTCTGAGAATATTTCCTGTGTATCACTTCTGAAACACAAAAACAGCAGAAAACAGGAAACTGGCACTGTGGCACTTCGTTAATAGGTTAGTTCCGGAAAATGCATAAAAATGCCACTAAGTGTAACGAAACAATAGGCAAATGGTGTAAGAACAAGCATGGAGCATCAAAAATTATAGATACGTTTGAGACGTATCAGCTATCCCTCCCCCATAATGCCGATAGTAATCATAACATTCTCTTAATATCATTTTTGCGATATATGAGCTTCAATGACGAGTAGTGGTTATGGACCCAAGATACATCTTTGCGGTCCAATGCCATAACACTCATACATGGTGGCTTCGGCCACCGACCTCTTCTTTTCGAAGAGTTGATTCCTTGCATATGTTATTTGAAGCCTTGTTGTTCATTCTCGGTGTTGTTTCTTTCTTTGATACGGGAAGGCACTTGCATTGGATTTTTCGATGATTTTTCTTGCAATGTCAAGTGTCGAGAACCACTCTGTGTTTGCTCTCTCACCTAAACAATCATATCTCAAAACATCTACTCTATGCACACGAGTACATTTTTTCGTCAAAAACAACTTCTGTTTTTGAAAATCTATGTGGAACTGTTTCTGGCGTTCTAGGCTGGAATATCCGCCCCCATGGGTGGAATATCCGGGGGGCCGGATAATCCGGGCTAACTTTGGCCGGATTATCCGGTCGGCTCGTTGGCTGGGTATAAAAGGGCAGGGTCGGGTTGCCCTTCGTGCAGTTCCTTTCCCCTCACCCTAGGGTTTCCAGCCGCCGCTGGTGCTCCGGCCGTCTCCTCGGCCGGTCCTCATCGGATTTGGGTCTCCTCCACCTCGGGAGGGCTTTCACCAAGGCATTACTTCAATGGATGAGGGTATGGTTCATATCTCCTAACCCTAGGGTGTGGTCTTGTATGAATTTCCCTTTGCAATTTCTTAGTGTTTGGCCTTCCCCGTGTTGTTCTTTGCTATCTTGAATCCGTTTGTATGGCACTACTTCCCCCGATCTATTAGAGTGTCACAGCAGGTTTTGGGGAATTTTTCGAGGGGGGCGGATTATCCAGCCCCCTGGCCGGATAATCCGGCCGGGCATTTTTTCCTCGAATTTTTTCCTAGTTGCTGTCAAAAATTTGATTTATCGTGCGAAGTTTGTCCTTCCATACAACCTGATTTTTGATCTTCCTTCAGTAACTCGTGTGCATATGCTTATCCCCATGCTATCCATGTCTCTCTCTCTCATAGGTGGTTTGAGTGTACCGAAGCGCAAGCATCGGTTTATTCGGAATGAAGATGGTGTCCTTGTTGATGAGGTTGTGATCCATCAGTGTCAGAGGGAAGCTGCTAGAAAACTCCAGAAAGAGAAGCTTGCTAAGGCTCAAGCCCGTCGTCGCAAAGGGAAAGACACTAGACCCAACTACAAGACCATGCCCGAGCCTGACTACATTCTCGTGCGGAGCAACAATTGGTACGCCACACCCCGTGATGAAGACATTGAGGACCGTGGTTTTTGGTGTGAGGAGCAGTGGGCCATCTACCATGATGTTTATGAGACCTTGAAGAATCCAACCCAGCCTATGCATCCTATTGACGTCGATCACCTTCGCAGCAAGACCTACTTTGATGAGGCTGTTTCTATGCTTGAGAAGATGGGATTGACTGAGCTAGCTACTTTGCATTGCAACTTTAACCCTGACCTCATCAAGCAGTTTTTTGCCACTCTTGTGATCTTGCCCAATCCTCAGAAGTCAATGAAGTGGATGTCTGGAGAGCATCAATGTGAAGCGGATTTCTCTGTGTTTGCCTCTCTCTTGGGTTATGCTTATGATGGGGATTATCCAGTGGGTCGCCGTGTTCACACTCCGAGGACAAAGCCTGACAAGGACAAGCTCTATGACCTCTATGACTCCACAGGTGTTGTCGGCTTTATCAATGGTTTGCATCCACTCTATGATCAGCTTGTCCACATTTTCAGAGAGAACATTGCTCCTAGTGGTGGTAACAACAATGCCATTTGCACCTCACTAGTTGATCTAATCTTCCTTGCTCATCAGTGTGCTACTTCTTCCGACCCGGATGAGGATTTCACCCTTGATATGATGGACTTCATCTTTTATGAGATTAAGGATGCTATCATTCAGAGGAACACACTTCCATATGCTCCTTACATCATGCTTCTCATCAAGCATTCTCTTGGGGACTATGATCTCAGTGATGATTGTGTGGATCACCTAGTCAAGAAGATGTACATCAAGAAGAAGAAGACTCCTACCCCTTCCACTGCTTGTCCTAACACCTTCATGGTTGATGCGAGGTCGAGTGCTTCTACTCGTGAACAGAGGGTTGCTGCTACGGCTATGTCTAGAGAAGTGAAGAAGCTCAGTTGGTTTGAGAGGAATGTTCTTTGCATGAAGGTTGAGATCCATCGTGAGAACTATCAGGCCTACGTGGAGAGGAAGACTATTTAGGACAATCAGCAGCTGATCCTACACTGTCTCAGTGGTGCACAGACTGCCGCGCCCACCCCTACCACAGCTACTTCTTATGCAGCTTGGCACACTGACCGCTACAACTGGTGTGATATGGAGAAGCATCTCTTTGGTCCTCCAGATGCTCCTGCAGGAGGTGCTCATGCAGAGTTTGAGGAGGTTGAGGAGGACGAGGATGACAATGATGCTGCTGGTGATGACTATATTGAAGGCTCTGACAACCTCGATGACTGGGAGGATTGATTCCTCGGGGCGTGTAGCATCGCTCTTCTCCCTTTTTGGTGTCTTGATGCCAAAGGGGGAGAAGTAGTTCTATTAGGCTTCTCTCGGGATTTGCATGGGTGGGGAACACAAGCTTGCGCGTTTATCATTCCTTTGGCGCTTGTGTTTCTTCTTATTTATTTGCTTAAGTTTGGAACAATATTTGTGGTTTATTTGCTACTATGGTGTGTATGAGACTATGTTCTATGTTCTATGTGTGCCGTGTGGAACATTATGCTTGTAGAACTATGTACTACTTTGTTCCTTTGTGAGTTCATGGTATGTGTGTGAGATGGCTATGGAATTTGGTTTCACAACATTATCATCTTCGGATTTCCATATTGATTGAATCTTCTATCGAGTGGTATGATCCCTACAAACCCTATCCTCGACCCTTGTGGTCTTTCTTCGAACTTAAAAGTGGTGCCTTTTTCCTTTAACTTCCATTTTTCAAAGATGCACACTTTTAGGGGGAGCTTTGCTCCTTGCTCAAAAAACTTGTTGTTTGAATTATATTATCTCTCTTGCAAATCCAAGTGTTGTCATCTAACACCAAAAAGGGGGAGATTGAAAGAGCATACTTTGTATCCCTCATATTTTGTATGTTAGATAACAACATTAGGAATTTAAGTGTGTGTTAAAGTGGTGCAAGTTTTCAGTTCGAAGATTTCGGCTAAGGACTTGAGCCGGCGTCACCCAGATATGGGGCCGGATTATTGGCCTGGATATTTCATTCCAGGCTGGATAATCCGCCCCCCCTTCAAGGTTTCGGAAAAACGGCTAAGTCCCTGGCTCGGCGTCACCCAGTAACTGGGGCAGATTTTTGGCCCGGATATTTCATTCCGGGCCGGATAATCCGCCCCCCAAGGATCTCAAGGAAAAACAGCTAAGGACTCAGCTCGGCGTCACCTAGTAACCGGGGCGGATATTTGGCCCGGATATTTCATTCCAGGCCGGATATTCCGGCTGGCCGGATAATCCGGCCATACTTTGGCCGGATAATCCGCCCCTCCAAGACAGCAACGGCTACATTTTGGGAGGGACTATAAATAACCCTCCCCTTCTTTCACCTCAAGCTGCTAGTCCCAAACAAGAAGAAGACCTCATTTGGAGCCACAAAAATAACAAGATCTCCTCCCTCAACCCACCAAAGCTCTTGATCTTTGGAGAATCGAAGGAGAAGGCCTTGAACTACATCCTCACCCCGAAGCGATTTACTTTCCCCTCTCATTTGCTTGAGGGCCCTTGTGTCTTGGGTTCCCTTGTGTCCCTTGACCTTGATTTGTGTGTTTGATATCTTGATACTTGTTGTTTGACAGCATTGTGTTGTCCTTGGGAGCCTCCAATTTAGTTGTGGATGTGTGCCCCAAGATTGTAAAGGCCGGTTCCGCCTTGAGAAATCCCTTAGTGGAAAGTAAGCTAGGCCTTTGTGGCGAAAGCTTGCACCGGAGATTAGGGTGAGCCTTTGTGGCGTTGGTTAGGCCTTTGTGGCAACCACACCTCTCCAACTTAGACGTACTTCCACTAAAAAGGAAGGAACTACGGGAATTACATCCGTGTCTCTGTGTGCTCCACTCTCGGTTACCTCTATCCTTTATTGCCTTTTTATATCGTATCGTGCTTAGCTTGCTAGTTGTCATATAGGTAAATTCACCCTGGTTGCATATCTAGAGAATTTACCTCTTGTGTCAAGCCTAAATTGAAAAAGAATTAAAATTTGAGTAGCACCTATTCACCCCCCCCTCTAGGTGCCCTTACGATCCGTTCAGCAGGCCCATGTGATTGGCTGGCGTCGTGCCGGGCGGGCACGACAGGCCCTAGTCGCGGAGGGCGGACATGACAGTGTGCGATTGTGCTATGCGCACCCCACTGGCGACCCAGTTACTTGTTTTAGGCAATGCGTACCCGATGACTCCATTTTTTTGTTATCTTCGAGTAATATTTTCAATATGTTTTGAAATAACATTTAGATTAATATAAAAATTGCATGATATATGAGTCTCATACATCATCAACTAGTAGCACAAATGAGTCGCAAACGTGCTTACAAATATATATGTGTCTCATACTGACGAGGGTTAACTCGACGAATGTCCTAGATGAAGGACTTAGGATCGGGGAGATAGGGCGTCAGATGAACTCGAAGGTAAAGTTAGTCGAGATATGTATGCGTCGAAAGTAAACTTGGGTGTTTAACCTGGCTTGCTTTCAATCTGGGCTACACCGTCCCCTCCTGGCCCCTATATATAAATGGCCAGGTCTCGAGGATCGGGTAGGGTCCGATACAGATTACAATATCGACATACGGTAGGAACTCGTATTCGACTTATCATTACAATTGGGCCTAGCTATACGGGCCTCAGGGGTACTCAACTAACGGGCTCTATTAACTATACCCTTGTCAGTAGCCCCTGAGATTCTACCAGAATTGCAGATTCGGGTTGAAACTTTAATCTTCGACTTGATCAATTCTTCAACTTCTTCTTATCTTCAAATCTTCGACTTGGTCTTTCAACTTATTTTCATGATATTCTTTCGCAAGGGGTTTTGATGAACAAGCCTGACAACTCTGACGGATCAAGAGGCCAGTTAACTGCCGGAACAGATACTTGTCACCTACTTCAAATTCAATCCCATTGGACTTGAATTCAGGATACCAGTCAAACCCACTCTTTTGCCACATTTAGGACTTACAAAGAATGAATCCCAGTGATTCTCAGGGTACCCAGTGCGTCCACCAGGATTTTCTTCGCGTCGTAGACACGGATACATACCAGCAGAGTGCATCCATGTGCGTATACCAGGCCACACAGGACAGATCCCGGGGTCTTACCTTCGTGATAAATCACGGCATTCGAGTTTCATTGCGATAATGCAACTCGAGAATCTTATGTCGCAGCCAAGTTTTTGACTGATAAAATCAAAGTATTTCGGATTTTTAAATTGACCTTCTTCGCTCCCGATGGGAGTAATCTCTCTGTGCTTTGTCAACTATGTAGTCAAAGTTTGTACGTTAATCCTTCTTCATCTCCATTATTTATTATCTCATCCTCTATCGGGTGCGCGCTCAGCGCTCCCGATGGGAGTAGCCCCCGAGGCTATGTTTGGATACTTGTAGTCAATCATAGGCTCAAAGTTCAGCTCTTCTTTCTCCTGCTGACGTCTACTGTTGGCAAGCCCCCGAGTCCAAGTCGAAGTATTTATATCGTGCGACCACAATCTCCTCTTCTTGTTTTTCCTCTTTGGTATTATCGTCTGCTGTGTGCAGAATTTAACTCCTGTTGCAAAATATGTTTTACGGGCCTTGCTGTAGCATGGGGGCCCGATAATATGTGCTTATAAAGCATCTTCTGGCAAGGGTAAAAACCCTAATCAGATTCCTCCCCCGCCGCATCATCTTCTTTCTCCATCTAGGGTTTTCCTAGGCTTTTCCCTTGTTCACATGGCTGACGCTGATGGTTCTCGTCTCAACCTTGGCTCTCTGGTGGCGCCGCGAGGTCGGGGTCGCCCTCGTGGAAGTAAGAACAGGAACAATACCACTCCGGCCGCCGCAGGATCATCATCGGCCGCTCCGGCTAAGCGTCGCCCCGGCCGCCCACCTGGTAGTAAGAATAAGCCCAAGGTGACTGGCGCTACTCCAGGTCCAATCGCTCCGCCTCCTGCTGCTTCTGCTGCTCCTGCTGCGCCTACCCGAGTCTTTTCTTTCTTCTGCATTGCCATGTCGCAGTGTTGCGAGATTCAGTGCCTGCCGCTGAATTTCACCAAGTTCATGGATGGGCACGAACTGCGAGAGGTGGTTCTCCGCGAACAGTCTAGCAGTGGTATCCCATACGAGGTGGAGGTGTGGTATGATGGCGACGGTGAGCAGTACTTGAGGGGTGGCTGGTCACAGTTTGCAGAAGACCACGACATCCACCAAGGCTTCTTCATGGCCTTCGATTTCCACATCGGCACGTCAAAATTCGACATGAAGATCTATGACGGCACCCAATGCCAGAAGAAGTACGAAGCTGAAGTCCACTTCCATTAGGATCTCTTTTTTTATGTAATTTCGCTTGACAATGTCCTTGTCGCCGTGTTATCTGTAATGAATATTCGTACTCTACTTTGATTGTTTTGCTAGTACCATGAAAACAAGTTACTGTTCTGAGGTATGCTTGAGATATATCGGGTTCTTTGCGAACCAAGTCGTATGAAGAATATCGGGTTCTTTTGTGAACCAAATTGCTTGAATATTATCGGGTTGTCTGCACAACCTTTATAATGAAAAAGGTCTCCATGTCGCGATAGAAATTCCTTTCGTACGACTCGAGGGTTTAAGCCCCCGAGCGGAGAAGTAGATATACTTGTACAATTTTGTCGAGTTTAACCCAAAGAACCCGACCTATGGCCTCATGTTCTGGGTTCAGAAGGTTAAACTCGAATTTAATGATACCACTAGATTGAGTCTATGCGTAAAAATGTCGTAGCTACTCCGCATTCCATGGATTACTCTCGTCTTTTCCTGTCTTCTTGTCTTGTAGTCGATATGCTCCTCCTGGAATTACTTCTGTGATGATGTAGGGTCCCACCCAAGGGGACTCCAATTTGCCATGGCTGTCTTGCCTGAGTCGCAAAACTAGGTCTCCCACCACGAAGGATCGTGGACGAACTCGACTACTGTGGTAGTTTCGTAGACTCTGTTGATACCGCGTAGCTCTTTCTAATGCCTTATCCCTTGCTTCATCTAGTGCATCGACATCGTTCTGCAGTGCTTCTGTCGATGTTGTCTCATCGTATGCCGTCACTCTTGGGGCCTCATGTGTAAATTTGACTGGAAGCACGGCTTCTGTGCCATGGACCAGGAAAAAAGGAGCTTCTTGAGTTGCTGCGTTAGGCGTAGTTCTTAGCCTCCAAAGAACGGAGGGCAATTCTTCTACCCAAGCGCTCTTGGCTTTCTCGAGAGGTGCTAAGAGCCTCTTTTTTATCCCACTACATATCAGGCCATTGGCTTTTTCGACTTGCCCGTTTGTTTTCGGGTGCGCCACATATGCGAATTTGAGCTTGATCCCTAGTCCTTCGCAGTAATTCTTGAATTCCTTTGAAGTGAAATTTGTCCCGTTGTCTGTGATGATGCTATATGGTACACCAAAACAAAATACTATTGACTTGATGAAGCTGATTGTTGCTGTAGAATCTTGAGTTGTTACCGGGGCCGCTTCCACCCACTTGGTAAATTTATCGACTGCCACTAGCATGTAAACATGCCCTCCTAGCCAGGATTTGTGCAACTTTCCCACCATATCGAGGCCCCATTGTGCAAAAGGCCAAGACAATGGTATTGTTTGTAGCTCCGCTGCTGGTGCATGCGGTCTAGATGCAAATCTTTGACATGCTTCGCACTTTCGAACTATATCTTTTGCATCTTCGATGGCTGTTAACCAATAGAATCCTGCTCGGAAAGCTTTTGCCACTATTGCTCTGCTGCTAGCTTGATGGCCGCATACTCCGCCGTGTATATCTTTTAGTATTGTTTGTCCTTCCTGGGGCGTTACACAACGCTGCAAAACGCCGGTGATACTCTTCTTGTATAATTTCCCCTGCAACACGACAAACGCTTTCGATCTTCGAGTTATCCTCTTGGCTTCCACTGCATCTTCTGGTAATTTTTTATTTATCATGTATGCAAGATATGGCTGCATCCATGTTTCTTCTATCATCATGACCTCCTCCGGTTCTGTCGTAGCCCCCGAGCCTGCTGTAGTAGTCGAACTTTTTGCACTTTTTACTGATATTTCCACTATTTCCTCCCAAAATACTCCGGACGGCACAGGTAAACACTGTGACCCGATATTTGCTAAATTGTCGGCTTCTTCATTACTGTTCCTGCTTATGTGCGAGACTTCGCATCCATCGAACATTCCTTCTAGATAATCGTACAAATTTTTGTAGGCCATCATGTTGTCATTGATTGTGTCACATCTGTTCATAACTTGCTGGACAACAAGGTTAGAATCTCCAAATATTTTTAGGCGAGTTGCTCCACATGCTTTAGCCATCTTCATTCCGTGCAACAAAGCCTCGTACTCTGCTTCATTATTAGAAGCCTGTGGAAAGCTCATCCTTAAGACGTACTTCAATTTGTCGCCATGAGGTGATATCAAAACTACTCCTGCGCCTGCGCCTTGGACTCTTTTAGAACCGTCGAAATACATTGTCCAAACACTGGATAAGTCTGGTGGTCCTGTGTTCTGCAGCTCTAGCCACTCTGCCGTAAAATCTGGCAAAACTTGCGACTTGATCGCCTTCCTTTTTTCGTACGTGATGTCCATGGGAGACAACTCGATTCCCCACAAAGAGACACGTCCTGTTGCTGAAGGATTATTCAATATGTTCGACAATGGCGCCTCGTTGACCACTATAATTGGGTGCACCGCAAAGTACTATCGTAGTTTACGTGCAGTTGTGAAGACACTGTATGCCAACTTCTGATAGTGCGGGTACCTCTGTTTTGTTGGAGATAACACTTCACTGATGAAATATACCGGTCTCTGGACGCCATGGGCTTTTCCTTCTTCTCTTCTTTCGACTACTAATACTGTACTCACCACCTGATGAGTTGCGGCGATGTACAATAGCAGTGGTTCTTTTTCTTTTGGTGCGACCAGCACTGGTGGCGTGGAAAGCACTTTTTTCAACTGTGCAAACGCTGCGTCTGCTTCTTCTGTCCACTCGAATTTATCGTCTGACTTCTTCATAAGTGCATAAAAAGGAAGCGCCTTCTCCCCTAGTCGAGCAACGAAGCGACTTAGTGCCGCGACGCGTCCTGCAAGTTTCTGTACATCGTGTAGTTTCGTGGGTTTCCCCATTGTTAAGATTGCTTGAATCTTCTCTGGATTTTCCTCTATTTCTCGTGCTGATACCAAGAATCCCAAAAGTTGTCCTGCTGATACGCCAAAGGAACACTTTGTCGGGTTAAGTTTAAGCTTGTACCTGCTCAGGTTGTCAAAGGTTTCTGCCAAGTCGCTGATTAAAGATTTCTCTTCTCTTGTCGTGATGACTACATCATCAATGTAGACTTAGATATTGTGTCCTATTTGGCTTCCGAGGCAATTTTGCATCATCCGTTGATAAGTTGCCCCTGCATTTTTTAGGCCGAACGGCATTACTTGTTAGCAAAACACTCTGTATGGTGTGATGAAGGCCATTTTTTCTTCGTCCTCTTTCTTCAATTTGATCTGATTGTAACCAGAATATGCGTCCAAAAATGAAAGCCTCGCGCATCCCGCTGTGGAATCGATTATCTGATCGATGCGGGGTAGAGGGAAGGGATCCTTTGGACAATGCTTATTGAGAGATGTGTAGTCGACACATACTCTTTGTACGTCTGTATTCTTCTTGGGTACTATGACTGGGTTCGATACCCAACTCAAAGTTTTGATTTCTCTGATAAATCCGGCATTTTCTAGCCTGTGCAATTCTGACGCTATCGCCTTCCTTTTAGGTTCATCAACTCGCCTCAATGGTTGCTTGACTGGTTTTGCCTTAGGATCTACATTTAGTGCGTGCTCGACGAGTTCCCTGGGAACCCCTGGCATGTCCAATGGACACCAGGCGAAGATTTCCCAGCGCTCACGGAGGAACTCGACGAGTGCGCCTTCCTATGCGGGATCCAAGTTCACCGCAATTGATGTCGTCTTGTTTGGATCTGTAGGGTGGACCTGAATTTTCTTCGAGTCCTGCGTTGTGTCGAAGGCCTGATCTGGCAGGGATCGTCCAACGTCGGGTAGCACATTATGATCTATTTCTCCTTTTAACCTTTCATATTCTGCTGTCATGCCGAAGGTTTGCGCCATCCTGTTGAATTCTCTGTCGCATGTGTTGGCTACTTCAAAGCTTCCTTGTACTGTAATTGTTCCTTTGGGCCCTGGAATTTTTAACGTGAGATACGCGTAGTGTGGTACTGCCATGAATTTTGCAAATGCTGGGCGCCCTAGGATTGCATGATATTGTGACGGCCAGTCCATAACTTCGAACTCCAGCTTCTCTCTTCTGTAGTTTCCGCTACTGCCAAAGCAGACATCGAGTTCTATTCTTCCCAAAGGGTAGTTTGCGGCTCCTGGTACTATTCTGTGGAAAGAGCAATTTGTTGGCTTCAGACTCATCAGCGAGATGCACATTGCCTTTAGGGTTCTAGCATATATTAAGTTTATGCCACTCCCTGCATCCATGAACACTCTTCCGATGTCGTACCCTCCTATTTGCGCCTTTAAAACCATAGGCGAGTGGCCTGGCCTGGGAACTTTCCTAGGGTGGTCTGCTCTACTGAACTTTACTGGTTGTTCTGACCACCGTAGGTACTCTGTGGTAGCTGGTGGTGATGATATTGCTAGGTTTACTTGCCTGGATATGCTCTTTCGCTCTTTCTTTGATTTGGGCACCGGTTGAATCATGGCTGATATGTACACTTTTGACTCTAGATGCCTTGCTAGCCTTTGCATTTGATATCCTTGACTTCTGTGTCTTTCTCCTTGTCTCCCTTCTTGGCTTGAGCCCATGGCGCTTTGCAACCTTAGGAATGTTCTGCAATCCTTCATCTGGTGATTTGAGACCCTTTTCCTGTCGAGATACGCGTAGTGGATTCGACAAGGTCCGTATAGCATATCCTCGGCCGAAGGACCAGAGTATCTCGATTTTTCTACTCCTTTTGCCTGAAACCTCCTACTTTCATATCCTTCCTCTTCTTCTAGTACGTAACCCACGGCTACCTGATTTCGCCTTCCTTGGTTATCCCTGCAGCGGTGTCGTCTCCTTTGTCTACTTATTCTGTCGACTTCTGGTGAACGCCCTCTTTTGTTGTTATACGCGTCCTCTCCATCAGCGAATTTGTTGGCTTGTTCCATTAGCTCGGCTACTGTCGTAGGTCTTGTTCTTCCTATTTCTTCCACGAGATCTGAGCGACGAAGTCCGGCCGAAAAGGCGTCTATTGCTCGTTCGTCGGAGACGTCCTCTGCTGAGTTTTTGATTATACTCCAACGTTGTATATAAGAACGTAGTGTTTCGCCTTTCCTCTGCACACATGCTTTAACTTCCTCCAGTGATGCTGGGCGCTTGTAGGTGGAACGAAAATTTCGTGCGAATTGACTTTCGAGTTCCTCCCAACTTCCGATGGACTCGTTGGGTAGGGTATTCAACCAGGAGCGTGCTGCGCCGGTGAGGTGTAGCTGCAAACTTTGCATTGCAGTCGCCTTTGTTCCCCCCAATATCTGTACTGCCTGCAGATAGTCTGATAACCATAGGGTAGGTTCTTGTGACCCGTCATACTTATGTTGGTCGTGTGGCAGTTTGAATCCTTTGGGTACCCGCGTTTTGCGAACCCTGCGGGTAAAGCATAACGCACCCATCTCTTTATCGTCGTCTTCATAATTTTCTTCCCTCCAAGCATGACGTGATTTGTTTACTCGGGTTTGTGCTATTATATTTCTTGCGTCCTCTTTCCTCTTCTGTCGCCTTTTCTCTTCTGATGACTCGTTGTACTCGTTGTCTGCGAAGTTGTATCTAAACTTCTCCTTTTCCTTGCAGCTTGTCGACTTTGCCTCTGGGCCTTTTTCCCTAATCTTACCTTCTACTATTCTGAGGCTTCGTATAGCGGCTCCGTGCATATCTTCTCGTGGGTCCCCAGGTTCTGGTCTTGTAGCTAGTAAATACGCTTGTGCTGCTACTAATGCTGCTTCTGGCGTTTTTTGTATGAAGTCATCTTCCTCCTCTTCTAGTTGTGGGGTAGGGCTCCTTGAGTACCCTTCTTCTCTACCGCATGCTGTCACCCCCCTGTTGTGTTTTGGGTCTCCGTGCCTTTCTCTGCTGTATTCTGAATCTTCACTATAGTCTTCCCAGTATTCCTCCCTTGGTATACTGTTATTGTCTTGAAAAACCATGTATCTTTCCTCTCTTAGTTTCTTCCTGTGTTGGTATAATGCATACTGATATCCCATTAGAACTTCTCTTCTCGATCCTTCGGGTACTTCTGTACCATGATTGATAGCTGATTTGATCATTCTCCATTCACCAGCCGAAACGTGGACATTCTCCTTTTCCTTTTTGTTGTGTTCTTTCATTTTGTCGACTTGCTTGTTGACTTTTTTACTTCCTTCGCTGTTGTTTTCTTCTTCTGCTTCAGTGATAATAACGCATAACTGATGCACTTTGGAAACGCCGCTGCCTCCCCCGGCGGAGTCCTTTGCTTTGTTGTGCACATGGCGCGCTCTTTCTTCTGAGTCGAGACTTTCCCGAATTTGGTCGCCTTCTGCGATTGGTGCTTTATCGAAACTGACCGGCGAGTTTACCTCGCTGGAAGAGTCTTCTGATGATTCCGATGTTTCCTCTGTTTTGGGCTTGTTTGCCGACGGATCTGATTTCGTCGAATCCGAGAGGCGGGATGAACCCGATGGCCCTATAATGATGCTCAAACTTCCAATGGTTAACTCCATCTCTTGATTTCCGTCGAGTTCTGAACTGCTGTTGACTAAAAGCGAAAAAGCCGTCGAATTCATGATTCCAATGCCCAGTTCCCCACGGTCGGCGCCAATTGACGAGGGTTAACTCGACGAATGTCCTAGATGAAGGACTTAGGATCGGGGAGATAGGGCGTCAGATGAACTCGAAGGTAAAGTTAGTCGAGATATGTATGCGTCGAAAGTAAACTTGGGTGTTTAACCTAGCTTGCTTTCAATCTGGGCTACACCGTCCCCTCCTGGCCCCTATATATAGATGGCCAGGTCTCGAGGATCGGGTAGGGTCCGATACAGATTACAATATCGACATACGGTAGGAACTCGTATTCGACTTATCATTACAATTGGGCCAAGCTATACGGGCCTCAGGGATACTCAACTAACGGGCTCTATTAACTATACCCTTGTCACATACAAAAATCATACATGTCTAATGCGAATATTAATATAAATTATTAAGATACAAAGATCACATAGATCAGCGACACCGTGGAGCACGTGGTGGTCCTCGTGGCGGAGGCATCGTCCACATGTACCTGTGGGATGGCGCTCAATAGTATTGCATGCTTTTGATCTCCTGCTGGCCGATCTGTGACTGCTGTGTGGGATTAGGTGGAGGAGTAGTAAGCAAGCCCATATAACTACTGAAATCATCTCGGTTCATCTCGCTGTCACCACTCATCCGTGTGTAGGCGACGTCTGTCCCTGGGCTGTGGGTTGCAATGCAACATAATTTATTAATAAATTACGGCTATGTATTCTTATAACAAATAGAACAACTTTGGATTGCACGTACCTTTTAGCATGCCCATCTGTGGAGTATAACTGAAAATCTGCTGCTCTAAACCTCTGTACTGGTGTTGGCTCAAGAAGTCATACTCTGGCGGCTGCACATAGCCTAAACCCCCAGCCTGGTAAGGATCAGGCTGCTGCTACGGCCCAGCTGAACCTCCAACCTGGTAAGGATCAGGCTACTGCTGATACTGCCAACCTGAACCTCTAGCCTGATCAGGAAGGGGTGGCCACTGTCTCGATGTTGAACATCGCAAAGCTGAACGTCTAGGCTGATTAGTAGAAGGTGGCCTCATACTCTCCTGTGGATCAAGATGTGGACGTGGTGCATGCCTGGGAGGGGCTGGAGGCCTAGGAACCTCTAGATACCATGGTGGACGTGGTGTCCAGATATGCGGATCCATTTATCCACCTCCGCGACGAACATCATTAGTATTACGACAAGTGAGAGTGGAGTAAACATTACATAGCTTCTGCTGCATATGCTCCAAAAAGGAGACAACCGGCTGGCGTGGAAGTAGAGTCAACGTAGACTGAGATCGTGCAAAGCTGGCGATCTTATTAGCAGCCTCGTAAACCTTGTCAGCCTGCAAAAATTTAGCCAATTTTAGCATGTACGATTAGCTAAAAATACAGCGTAGTAGAACAACATTTAATTGGACTATCTAAAAATTTTGTGGATGCTTTGGATGAGAAGTGATAACTTATTGCTTGTACTCTGGAGCCTCCAAAAGATCCCGCCTCATACGTGTCACATAGTGCAGGTTCGAAATATCCTTTGAGATCTTTTGCCTTAGTGAGAAAAGTGTGGCTACATCTGTTAAACTTGTTAGCATACTAAACGAAGAGGTCAGGGTCAAACGGCATATCCGATGACTAAACATTCGTTGGTGCAGATTCCCACTCCTTAATGTATCTTCCAACAAATGATAGCCACTTCTCCACGCTCCTATTAGTACCCTTCCTTTTCAACCTGTTATTGTGAATTATAACATTACCACCATAATATCCAAGCAACTATGTCAAATTGTGTGAACTTACATGCGGATTTCCGATAGTAATGGCTCATCCACTGGCGGTGGAGCTACTGCCTGAAGAAGATCAAATTGCCTCATAACCCTCTGTTGAGATATCTCCTCCTCAATTATATCAAACACTATCTTGAACTTCGTAAGCTAGTATTCTTAGTCTCTTCTGCACATAATAGAAAGCCCACCGTGGTATTTAGCAGCGATACTAACAGCCGAGTATGGGTCCCAGATGACCTGATCACCGGGGTAAAAATTAAATGACTCGGTCATCGACTGGTAGCAACCCCTCACCTGGTCCTGAGCAAAGCCACTCACCTCGGTTGGTACGTCCTCGAGTGGCGCGGTTAGGGTAGAAAGTGGGACATTTATCATCCTTATGTCCCCATGCATTGCATAGGAATCATTGTCTAGTTGGGCCACCGGCTTCAGATTCATCCATGTCATTTTGGATGTGCCTACACTATCGTCTACCTCTGTTCGTGCGCATTAGACTAGGATTCGGGATGTACTTCCTTTCCACCGGATCTACGATGTTGAAATTACTGATAGCTCAAAATCCATGCATCTCGCCAGTCCAAGTGTAAACCACAGCCTGCTTCGAGTAGTAGGGGGACACGAACGATATATAGTCCATCTAAAGCATCCCGCACACAGCCAACACATGTAAGCAAGGTAAGTGCAGCAACTTTAGTTTGTTGCATGTGCACTCACAGGTTGGAAATTGCCCAGTTCCAATTTTCACTTCGTGCGTCCTCATGATGTTGCCAATGCCAAACTTGTCCATTTGTAAACGCACCTCAAACCTCAGTTCCTGATTTCTGGTGGCAACAATAGTGTGTCCTCTACCCTTTTCTATCTTCTTCTCCATGTATTTTGCTATCTTCTCACAATATGATGTGTTCAGGTTTGTCATATTATGCAACTTGGCCTCCTCGCATCTCTCTTTGAAATATTTCATAGTGTAATAGAAAATTCCCTCCACGATTGTTGTAAGTGGCAGTGCCCTATTTCCTCTAAGCACAAAGTTGTATGACTCAGCTAGGTTCATGGTCATACAACCGAACCTAGCTCCATGCTTGTCGTGAAGGAAAGACCACCTCTCTACAGGCTCATGATCTATCCACTGTGCAAAGTTTTTAATGCGAGACTCGGCCCTCCTCCTAAGAGGGGGGATCAAATCCTGGCAGATCACAAAGTCCAATTGGTTCTTCCTCTGGGGATAATGTTGTTCCTTGTTGAGATGCTACAATAGCTGCATGAGCTACTACTGCGGCTACACGCGCAGCTTTTCTCTATTTAACATGTTCTCCAGTTAAATCATGCAACTTCTATCGGAGAAATGCATACTTTCACTGCTAGTTTTGCTTGCAAAGCTTTTTGAACATGTTCATAAGATTCTTACTCATGAACTGTGAGAAAAATTGGCACCTATATGTCTCATGAACCACCAGCTCTGCAAGTCAAGCCATGGCGTTTCTTCATCAGGACCGGCCTCTTTCAGCGTCTTCACCGCCTTGAGTATATCAGCATGCCTATCATGAATGATGCACACATTCAGCCGATTCTTCACAATTGCTATCTTTATCTGTCTGAAGAACCACAACCATGCTAGACGTTGAAGTACGACATTCCATGAAATTAACTGGGGTCCAACCAAATCTCTCCTAAATGTCACATTCGGTGGTGAGGTAGCCATCACCAAAACAATGGTACCACCTTTTTAACGCACAGTGTTATACAAAGCAGGATAGATTTCTCAGAGGGTGCTATTTTCAAGCCACTTATCCTCCTAGAAACGTATCTGCGATCCATCCTTATTGGAAAACGATCAGTGGCGAAAGAAATGCTTCTTCAGTGCCATCAGACCAGCCTAGAAGTGAGAATCACTAGATTTCCAAACAACCTAAGATATAGCCTTCGAGCCAACATATTTCCTTTGTAGGATTGTTTTCCAAACACCATCTTTGGTAAGCAGTTTAAACAGCCATTTACCTAGATGGGCAGTATTCTTAACTTAAAGGTCATGAATACCAAGCCCTCCTTGATCTTTGGATTGACATACCACACTCCATTTGACCAGTCAATGTTTCTTTTCTCGCGGTCCCCTTGTCAAAAGAATCTAGATTGATAGTAATCTAGTCTTTGTAGTACCGCTTTTGGCAGAAGCAAGAAGAATATTATACGTAGTACCATATTTGCTAGTACTGAAGTAATGAGTATCAATCTTTCTCCAAGGACAACATTTCCTTTCTAGCTATTTAATTTTTTGTAGTCTTTCCTCAACGTCTTTTCATTCGGCAATTGTGAGTCCCCGATAATAAATTGGTATTCCCTAGTACCTAATCAAAAACTGGTCATATCCACAGCCGAACAAGTGAGTGTATTGACTAGCCTCATCTTGAGCCTAACAAAACAAAATAACTCACTTTTATGGAAATTAATATTTAGCCCCAAAAGTTGTTCGAAGGCCGCTAGAATTAATTTTAGATTTTGTGCCTTTTCAAAATCATTCTTAATAAATATAATTATGTAATTTGTATACTGAAGTATGGATAATCCACGATCAACTAGATGAGGAATCACACCTTCAATATGGCCATCAGCTTTCGCATGCTCAATCATAACCACTAATATATCAACCTCTATATTAAATAGCAAGAGTAATAATGGGTCGCCTTATCTGGAAGTATTTGCTAACGTCATCGCTGACTTTGATGGAAACACTATCTCCCGGCATGAAATTACGAATAAGAGTGCATCACTCTCTAGAAAAACTATTAGGATTCGAAGCAGAAAAACAAAAAATTCTCTACACCCATAGCCCATGATCTATCTACGTAGTTGAACAGTAACGGAACAACGATAGTATTCATACCCTTGAAGACTGAGTGCACGGGAACGTTCCCGCATGAACGTTGTTGATGAAGAAAAACAAAGCCGACCACATGGTTGTGAAGTCGTACTAGTCAAAGAAGACCAGCACCACACGAGTGGCACCTCCGAGGGATTACACACCTACGGTGTATAGACGTCGTCCAGGCTTCAGTCCAGCAGAGCAGCGGAAGAAGATGGATTTAGACTGGAAATCTGGCATGGCAATGGTGTCCGGCACTAGAGGTTTCCTTCAACTCACTGACACAGCTCCAAACGTGGGAGCCAAGTTAGGAAGAAGGGAGGAAGGGAGAGGAATGAGTGAATGAGCCAAGGGGCTAGGGGGCTTTACATAGGCGGAGGGGGTAGGTGGCCACCGGCCCTAGGGGATACCTAGGGCGCCATCGCCCCACCTGGCTATCGCCGACCCCTAGGGGAAACCCTAGGGCGCCTGGCCCAGGTGGCCTTGGCCGGCCTAGCCAGCCTCCCCTATGGGCCTTGTCCACTTTGCCTTTTCCCATTTTCTTTTATTTATTAATTTATTAATTCTCTTTTAATATTTAATTACTTTAATTAAATACTAAATCCATTAATCAATTAACTCCTTGGCATAATTCCTTCATCGATACAACTTCGATAAAGTCCGGAACCTTTCTGATGTCTCTGGAACCTTTTCGATGTTACCCGAAACATTTCTGGTTAACCCCTTGTGATTTCCGATAATTCTAAATCAATCCCTAAGAGTCATATACCCTTAAATGTGACACCCTACGGGTCGAGCAATACTCCAGACATGACTGAGACCCCTCTTCGATCAATGACCAACAATCGGTTCTAGAAAACCGTGCTGATCCCTGTGCATTACACGAAACTCTTCGTTGATCTGTAAACATCGTATCCCATTACTTTTGTCTTGTGATACTAGATCTTGTACAAGGTTAGATCAGCGATATCTCTATATCATGTTTACCCTCGTCTGAGAAGTCTTTTAACTTGTCCATGACATTGCATCCTCCATGACCCCGTCACATGCTTGCAAGCTTCATAGATGCAACTGTCACGGAGTGGTCCTAGAGTATTTATTTGTCACGCGGATGGACAAATCCCGCTCTTGGTGCACACGCCTCAATCTACTCCATTGGCATACCCAAGAGACATCTTTTTCAGTCAATCCTTTTATGGTATAGATGGTTGATGCAATCAAAGTAGCCTCCGGATGTAGTGATTAGATGTGACCTCACAGTCTTAGGATTAGGTTACTTTGTTTCTTGGTTAATTGCAATATTGAACATGTAACTGATCTAATCGCAATAACGGTGTTTGGATGTTTGTCCATCATGTCAAAACATGACCTCAATGTTCATTGACGTATTTTTCCATGATCAGGAAACCTTGATCATCAGATGACACATGAGCTAGTTAACTAGAGATAATTAGGGACTTATTTACTTATATGCAGACATGTACTAATGTTTCCGCTTAATACAGTTATAGCATGACATATAATATTATGAACAAATGAGATATGACAACAAAAAAATACACTTTATTATTTGCCTCTAGGGCATATCTCCTACAGCCTCCCACTTGTACTAGAGTACATATAATCTATTTTACATTTGGTAATGATCTAACACCCATCAAATGCTGGTGTGGATCAAACTTAGCTAGTGGAACAAGCTTGGTCAACGGCTCTACAACATTCAGATCCATGTGTAATTTGTAAATTCTAATTCTACCACCCTTTACATAATCTTTTATGACATGGTATCGTCGTAGTATAGGTTTGTCTACAGAGTGAGCACCCAACTCCCTAATTTCTGTAATGGCAGCCTTGTCATCACAATGAATGTGTATAGGGTCGCTCATTCTAGGGAGTACTCTGATGACCCACAAGTATAGGGGGTGTACCGTAGTACTTTCGATAAATAAGAGTGTCGAACCCAACGAGGAGTAAAAGGTGTTGACAAGCAGTTTTGATCAAGGATTCACTGTAAATACTAGCAAACGGGTTTTTAGGGGTATTTGGTAGTGCAAGTAAATAAAGTACGAGTAAATAAAAGACAATAATAGTAATTGCTGCAAGTGGCCCAATCCTTTCTAGAGCAAAGGACAAGCCGGTTGTGTAACTTATGATTACCAAACGTTCCTGAGAACACACGGGAGTTTCTGTCAAGGCTTTCGCTTCATGCAGCTAAGTAATTTTCATTGGTTTGATAAGTGTTATGGGGGTGAACCTATGCTAATGCACTGCCCCAACTTGGACTAATACACACTTTTGATTATACCCCTTGCAAGCATCGCAACTACAAGAAAGTAATTAAGATAAATCTAACCACAGCCTTAAACTCTGAGATTCTACACTCCCTGGTGCAATGGTTTCCTAACAGGGGTTTAGGTTTCTGTCACTCTGGCAACCCCACAATTAGTAGCCAAATACACAATGCATTCCACTAGGCCCATAAAGGTGAAGTATCATGTAGTCGATGTTCACATGATACCACTAGTAAAATAGCACCACAACATATAAATATCAAACCATTAAATATTACTCAACATAGTTTCACTACTAACATCTCGACTTCTCCCATGTCCTCAAGAACTAAACAAACTACTCACAAGACATCATATGGATCATGACCAGAGGTGAAATAATGGTAAATAACAATCTGAACATAAACCTTAATTCAACGGTTCCACTCAATAGCATCAACTACAAGAGTAATCAACACCGGGAAAGTTTCCCCTAAGAATTGGACAAGATTCAACCCAAGATGTTACAGCGGGATGGCATGGTGATGGAGATGATGAAGGTGCTGGTGATGATGATGATGATCCCGATGAAGCCCAGCTCGATGGTGATGACGATGGTGATGATCTCCCCTCCCCAGAAAGGAATTTCCTCAACAGATTTCTGCCTGCTAGAGAGCTTTCTCTCTCTGTGTGTTTTCCGCCCCGTAGAGGCGGCGGAGTCTATCTCTGATCCCCCCTAGTGTCTTAGGCTTTCAGGGATGACGATATACATGAGGGGGTGCTAGCAGAGGTGGGCCAGGGCGACCACACCACTAGGAGGCGTGGCCTAGGGCTGGCCCGCGCCACCTGGTGGTGTGGCCCCTGGCGGCTCACCTCGCCCTCTCCTTCTGGCTACTTTCGTCTTCCGATAAAATATGAATTTCTGGGTATTTTCCTGGAATTGCTCATCTTCAGAAATATGGTGTCTTGACGGTCCTTTTTCTAGCAGAATCCTGACTCCGGCAGCAAGCTCTCCAATAATCATCAAACATGTGAAAACAGAGGAAACAAAATAAGTATCATCTCTAAATATGAAATATATCAATGAATAATAGTAAATTATGATATAAAATAGTGATACAAAAATGGACGTATCAACCCCCCAAGATTAGACCTCGCTTGTCCCAAAGTGAAAACTGAACTCGGTAAACATGACCACAGGTTTATGGAGTGAAGTGTCGATAAACAAAATACGGACAAGAAGCATCACACTTACCAAGGCACAAGTCATAATAAACAGCAACTTCCCTTCATATAACTTGACTTGCAATAAGTAAAGGGAATCACAATAAAGATGCACAAGGTAAATCATGATTGGTGATGGCAAACCTTTGTTCTTGGTCAAAGAACAATGAACAGATTATACTTATATTTCGATCGGAGCCTTTTAAATCAAAGCTTACAAAGCAAAAATCGCATGCTCAATCATAACAATCTCTTTACAGTCATTGATAGCTTTCAAAGGTACATTCTTTCAGATAAAAGCATCATACTAAACAGAGGAAGACAAGAAACAAGATTGAATAAATCAACATATGGATGATTGAAACACACCAACTCAAATGCTTGCTTGAGATAGATGGGAATAAGTTGACTCAACATAAAAGTAAAAGAGAGGCCCTTCGCAGAGGGAAGCAGGGATTAAACATGTGCTAGAGCTTTTCATTTGTAAAACAGAGATAAAAATTGTTTTGAGAGGTGGTTGTTTCTGTCAACGACTAGGAACAGAGTTCTTGCCATCTTCCATACTAAACAAGTGAGAGCGGTTTCGAATTGTTGTAGAGGCATTTATATGCTCTTTATAGTTTGGCACTACTCCCCACTTTTCCTTTCACAAACCATGGCTAAACGATTCCATCGGGTGCCCACCAACTTTCACATACCATGGAGGAGTGCCTTTTTCTTTTCTTTTTCTCTTTTTTTTGTTATAATGGTCTGACCAGCTCTGATATGTCTCAAACGTATCTATAATTTTTGATGCTCCATGCTTGTTTTTACACCATTTGCCTATTGTTTCGTTACACTTAGTGGCACTTTTATGCATTTTCCGGAACTAACCTATTAACGAAGTGCCACAGTGCCAGTTTCCTGTTTTCTGCTATTTTTGTGTTTCAGAAGTGATACACAGGAAATATTCTCGGAATTGGACGAAACAAGTTCCTGAAGTCTTATTTTACCCGGAAGCTTCCAGAGATCCGAAGGAGAGAAGGAGTAGGGCCACCAGGGCCCCACACACAGGGGTGGCGCGGCCCAGCCCCTGGCCGCGCCGACCCCTTGTGAGGGCGCCTAGGACCTCCTCTGACATCGCCCCTTCGCCTATAAAGACCCCCCGACGGGAAAAACCTAAGTGCCCGATCAGATTTCCAGAACACATCGCGATACGCCGCCGCCGTCGACCCGAAGATCGGGAGGGTCCAGAAGCTCTTCCCGGCACCCTGCCGGAGAGGGGAATCGCCACCGGAGGTCTCCTTCATCGCCATGCTTGCCTCCGGAGCGATGAGTGAGTAGTATACCTTGGACTATGGGTCCATAGCAGTAGCTAGATGGTTGTCTTCTCCACCATGTGCTTCATGTTTAGATCTCATGAGCTGCCCTACATGATTGAGATCACCGTTATGTAATTATATGATGTTGGTTTGTTGGGATGCGATGAATATTGGTGTTTATGATTAAGTTGCTGTACTGAATTATATCTTTTGTTATCTCTATGTTGTTTATGATCTTGCATGCTCTCCGTTATTAGTAGCTATCATGGCCGAGTAGTTGCTAGTGACTCCAAGAGGGGGTATTTATGCTCGATAGTGGGTTCATGTCTCTATTTCACCTGGGGGAGTGACAGAAACCTCTAAGGTGGTAGATGTGCTGTTGCTACTAGGGAGAAAACAACATTCATATGCTCAAGGGCATATGCTTTGTTTACATTACACACTTTGCTTAATGCAATTATCTGTTGTTCGCAACTTAATACTTCTAGGGTGTTCGGATTGATATCCCCGGGAGTGGATTATTAGTCATAGATGCAGTTGGATGGCGGTCTATGTATTTTGTTGTAATGCCCAGAGTAAATCTCATAGTGATCTTCTTGACATATCACGTTATCTTTATTCTATCAATTGCCCAACTGTAATTTGTTTACCCAGCATGTTATTTTATCTATGGAGAGACACCACTAGTGAACTGTGGACCCCGGTCCTATTTTAATCATATTGCAATCACCTGTTTACTTTTCTCGTACTGTTTACTTTACTCGCATACTTTACTGTTTTCCACTCGATACACTCATAACCTTTGTTTCAAGCAAACCGGTGAGATTGACAACCTCATCGCAAGTTGGGAACAAAGTTTTTGTTTGTGTGTGTGCAGGTTCCACAACACCTTCAGTCGTCACCGTCTCTCCTCTCCTGTTCGATAAACCTTGGTTTCTTAACTGAGGGAAAACTTGTTGCTACACTCATCATACCTTCCTCTTGGGGTTCCCAACGGGCTGGTCATCACCATGCACAAGGACTTACTGCTCCCATGTCAACTAAACGCCACAGCTCTTTTTCTGGCGCCATCACCGAGTAGCAAGCTCCCTTGCAAAATTAGTGACGAACAGATGAAGCATGCAAGTCAAGGGGTACTTAATTTAGTATGGAAGATTACAAACTCAACCACTACGTCCTCATGAGCTAAAAACCGTGGCACAAAATGAGAAGTATTTGAAGGTTTTTGAAAGGTAGCACATGAAAATTTACTTGGAATGGCTTGAAATACCATGCATAGGACTTTATAGTGGACTCTTTGGAAGTAACTTGGTTTTTTGGGATTTGATGCATGAGAAGTATTCCCTCTCAGTACAGGTTTTTGGCTAGCAAGGCTGGGTAGCAAGCAGAAGAGTTGCATGAAACAAACAAACATACATGTGATAGAAAACAATCATGCAAACTTCCTTGAAAGTACAAACGATCTTAACTTGAGAATACTAATGCTTATGAGCCAATCACGAAGGAAAGCTGAAATGATGTATCTACATGTATTTCCCTCTTTTCTACTCAAGCCTCAAAGTATTGCTGCTATTGTCCATTGCTAAGTTTGCCAAAACAAACTAGATTTACTCATGCTCCCAAAGTGATACCAATACTAATCAACAAGACTAATCATATAAGAAAAATTGCAAACTAAAATAAACTGTGCAGAAAGTAAATGATAAGTCTTCTCATTAATATTTCATAACCGCAACTCACACCAAGGGATACATAGATAACCAACTAAAGGAGGATACTTCCACCCTACAAACTACTCTATAAGATAACTTCTCTATTCATGATATGACTCTACTTGTAAAGTAAATGGGTAAATAGGGTAATGATGTGATACCGCGGCACTCCCCCAAGCTTGGAACAAGCCAAGGGGATGCCAATACCAATGACGAATTACTCCTTCGGTAGTGGTGGTGAGTCTTTAATAAGCTTCTCAATTAGTTCCTTCAACTCATCAATCTTGTAGGTGAGATTACGAATCATCTCTGAATTGTGCTCAATACGGCTCATGAACATGTCGGACTGCGAATCCCAGCTCTTGGAATTATTTCCCCACCCTTCTTTGCGCTTAAAGCTCTCTTTCTCTGCACGGTTAGAATGAACTATATCCCAACTAGAGGGTAATTTTGCTTTAGGCACCCTTTGGAACTGATGTTCATATATGAGAGTATGGAAGGGGTTGTTGCCTGAAGAAGATGTCTTTGGGGCTAAGGGATGGTGTGGAACACCCCCTCCGGTTCTTATCCGCGCACTCTTCTTGAACTTGTCATGATTTGCCACCACTCCAATGCTTGCAACGACGGTGCTAGGGCGTGGACTCTGGTCTTCTTCCATCTCTTGTTCTTCGGCTTCACTCTCAACCTTTTCCTTCAGCTTGGGGTCTTGGCAATCATCTTCTGGAGGCGTCTTCTCCTTGTCGTTGCTTGCGGAGGCCATGGTGCTTCTAAAATTGAGAAAACCCCTGACAGAAACAGATTGAAACAAAAACATGACAAGAACACGATATACAGACCTCGGGCAATCTGGGGGTTATATAGGCCAAAATTAAACATCATAACGAAGGCACAGGAGGAAACTGGGATGGAAACGAGCTCCAAGGTGAACACACCATAGGGTGGCGCGGCCAGCAGGGGGCTCGCGCCACCAAGTGGTGTGGAGCCTCCGGGCTCCGTTTCCAGCTCGTTTTTATCTCATAATTTTTCATATTTAATAAAAACAACAAAAGTATGGGCGGAAAAGTTTAATGCGAACTTTTTCTGACTAGAACTGTTACCTATTCGAAAATGGACTCTGCAGTTTCCTGCATATGTTCTTAAATGAATTCTTCCGAGTCACCACTTGAATAACATCGATATCTTCATTATAAGAATCTCCAGAAATATAATGCTTGAGTCTTTGCCCATTCACCACTTGCGTAGTGTTGTCTTTAAGAGAAGCAATTTTTATCGCACCTGAATGATACACCTCTTCAATAATAAAGGGTCCTTCCCATTTCGAGAGTAATTTTCCTACAAAAAATCTAAGACGAGACCTATACAATAGAACTTTCTCACCAACATGAAATTCTCTCTTAAGAATTCTCCTATCATGCCATTGCTTGACTTTCTCTTTAAAAAGTCTGGCGTTCTCATAAGCTTCACTCCTCTACTCATCTAAGGAACTCAAATCAAGCAACCTTTTCTTACCGGCAAGTTTAAAATCCCTATTAAGCTCTTTCACTGCCAAAAAAGCTTTGTGTTCTAATTCTAAAGGCAAGTGACACGCTTTTTCGTAAACCATTTTGTAAGGAGACATGCCCATGGGGTTCTTATAAGCAGTTCTATAAGCCCATAAAGCATCGTTCAACTTGCTAGCCTAGTTTTCCTAGATCTATTAACAGTCTTTTGGAAGATAGACTTGATCTCTCTATTCGATAGCTCTACTTGCCCACTAGTTTGGGGATGATAAGTAGAAGCAATTCTATGATTAACATCATATCTAGCAAGAGTCTTCCTAAAACCGCCATGAATAAAATGAGAACCTCCATCAGTCATGAGATATCTAGGCACACCAAACCTAGGAAAAATAACATCCTTAAGCATCTTTAACGAGGTCTCACCATCGGCACTCTTCGTAGGCATAGCTTCTACCCACTTAGTAACATAATCAACAGCAACAAGTATATGAGTATAGCCTTATGAAGGAGGAAAAGGACCCATAAAGTCAGATCCCTGATACGTCTCAAATGTATCTATAATTTTTTATGCTCCATGCTTGTTTATACACCATTTGCTTTGTGTTTTGTTACACTTTGTGGCATTTTTATGCATTTTCCAGAACTAACCTATTAACGAGATGCCACAGTGCCAGTTCCCTATTTTCTGTTATTTTTGTGTTTCAGAAAAGCTACATAGGAAATATTCTGGGAATTGGATGAAACAAAAGCCAAAGTTCCTATTTTGCCCGACACGAGACGGAGTCCAAAGCTGAGACGGAGGAAAGCCAGGGGCTAGCCACACCATGGGGTGGCGCAGACAGCCCCTGCTCGCGCCACCAGGTGGTGGGGCCACCTGGCCCACCTCCTGACGCCGCCCTTCTGCCTATATATTCCCCTCAACGGGAAAACCCTAAGCACCCGATCAATTTTCCACGAAACATACTGTAAGCCGCCACCATTGTCAACGCGAGATCGGGAGGGTCCAGAAGCTCTTCCTGGCAACCTGCCGGAGAGGGGAATAATCGCCGGAGGCCTTCTTCATCACCATGCCTGCCTCCGGAGTGATATGTGAGTAGTCTACCTTGGACTACGGGTCCATAGCAGTAGCTAGATGGTTGTCATCTCCTCCATGTGCTTCATGTTTAGATCTTGTGAGCTACCTATCATGATCAAGATCATTGTTGTGTAATTCTACATGTTGTGTTTGTCGGGATCCGATGAATATTGGTACTTTGTAAAGTTGATCTATTGATCTATCATCTTTATGTTATCTCTATGTTGTTTATGATCTTGGATGCTCTCCGCTGCTAGTAGATATCTTGGCCGAGTAGATGCTAGTGACTCCAAGAGAGAGTATTTATGCTTGATGTCTACGCATGCTTCTATCCTTGTAGACAGTGTTGGGCCTCCAAGTGCAGAGGTTTGTAGAACAGCAGCAAGTTTTCCTTAAGTGAATCACCCAAGGTTTATCGAACTCAGGGAGGAGGAGGTCAAATCTATCCCTCTCAAACAACCCTGCAACTACGATACAGAGAGTCTCTTGTGTCCCCAACACACCCAATACACTTGTCAGATGTATATGTGCACTAGTTCGGCGAAGAGATAGTGAAATACAAGTAGTAGTGATGATTATAAGTAGTAAATATAATCTGAAATAAATATCACTGCGAGCAAACATGTAACAAAACTGAAAGTAAACGGTGTTCAATGCTTGGAAACAAGGCCTAGGGATCATACTTTCACTAGTGGACACTCTCAACAAAATAACATAATTGAACCAATAGATACTAACTTCAATATGCCACTCTAAACAATTTTCCAATGGAAAACGAACACTAATCATGCGTAGGGCTATGAAGCACTCCTCAAAGTTGGCATGTACCCAAACTAGATTGTCCCACACTATCACCATGAATGCACTAGATGGTTCCAACAAACACCAACAATTCCTAGAGACATTAACCAAAAGACGCACATAATGCGCACACTAGTCACCTTCACATCATGATACAAGGTGTCTCCAAAGATTACAAATATAAGGACCCGATCAATTTTTCACGAAACATACTGTAAGTCACTGCCGTCATCAACGCGAGATTGGGAGGGTCCAGAAGCTCTTCCCGGCACCCTGCCGGAGAGGGGAATCACCGCCGGAGGCCTTCTTCATCACCATGCCTGCCTTCGGAGTGATGTGTGAGTAGTCTACCTTGGACTACGGGTCCATAGCAGTAGCTAGATGGTTGTCATCTCCTCCAAGTGCTTCATGTTTAGATCTTGTGAGCTGCCTATCATGATCAAGATCATCGTTGTGTAATTCTATATGTTGTGTTTGTTGGGATCCGATGAATATTGGTACTTTGTCAAGTTGATCTATTGATTTATCATCTTTATGTTATCTCTATGTTGTTTATGATCTTGCATGCTCTCCATTGCTAGTAGATATCTTGGCCGAGTAGATGCTAGTGACTCCAAGAGGGAGTATTTATGCTCGATAGTGGGTTCATGCCTCTAGTAACTTGGGGGAGTGATAGAAACCTCTAAAGTTGTAGATGTGCTATTGCTACTAGGGAGAAAACAACGATCTTGTGTTCAAGGACATGTGTATTGTTTACATTACACACTTTGCTTAAGGCGATAATCTGTTGCTTGCAACTTAATACCCAACGGTTTCTCGGATGACATCCGGCGGGTGGATTATTAGTCATAGATGCAGTTGGATTATGGTCTATGTATTATGTTGTAATGCCCAAGTGAATCTCATAGTGATCCTCATGACATTTGTATGCTTGCTTTATTCTATCAATTGCCCAACTGTAATTTATTTACCCAACATGTTATTTATCTTATGGAGAGACACCACTAGTGAACTGTGTACCCCGGTCCATTCTTTTACATTGTTATTACTGTTTACCATTTACTCGCTTTAATAAAGCAAACCGGTGAGATTGACAACCTCACTATAAGTTGGGGCAAAGTACTTGGTTGTGTTGTGTGCAGGTTCCACGTTGCTACTGGTGCAAAGCTACGTCCCAGATGAGGCGCCATATATAAACTGTCTGGAGCTAGTCGCGAAGCTAGCGAGCATCAACCTTCGGAAGTTGGTTCTTTCTCCTACTGGTTCGATAAACCTTGGTTTCATACTGAGGGAAGACTTGCTGCTATGCTCATCATACCTTCCTCTTGGGGTTCCCAACTGGGCGGTCATCTACACGCCATGAAGCAATTTTTTTGGCGCCGTTGCCGGGGAGAAAGAGGATTTCTGCAAGGGGAGTCTCTCGCTTCCAATCTTTTACTTTGTTATTGTTTTGATTTATTTTATTTTTGCTTGCATCTTTTTATCAAAAATACAAAAAAATTAGTTCCTTTATAGTTGTTATTTTTACTTGTCTGCTTTCTAGTCTTTCTAGAATGAGTAATCCTGAAGTTGAGGTTCGTACTTTTAAGCAACAAGGGGGGAGAGAGTTTGAAAGATGCTTGGTACCGAATTAGTAATGCTCATCATAGGTGTACAAAGAAGCATTCTACTATGATCCTCCTTAGGAATTTTTATGTTGGTATATCTAGTTGGAATAGGTACATTCTTGATACTCTCGCAGGGGGTAATTTTATGGGTATTCCTGCTTTGGAAGCATGCACTTTAATTGAAAGTTTAGGGGGAGTACCACCTATTAATGCTGTTAAAACTGAGACCACTTTAGAAGAAGTTATAGAAAAACTGGGCTCTCTAAAGAAAAGTTTGCCTAATATCCTTGATAACGCTAGCCAGGTTAATGAATCGATAGAAAGTATCGGTAAAAGAATCACTGCTTTAGAGGCTAGCACTATCCATGATAGTCAAAACCTTAGGATTGGTAAACTAGAGGAGTCCATGGAAACTTTAAGTTCAATTTTCTCTTCCCTTAAATTTAAGAAGGAGAAAGCTTTTGTTGGAAAAGAGCAAAAATTTATGTATGTTCCCAAGGTGTCTGTGCCAAAACCGCAGCATGTTTTTAAGATTGGTAAGACTTGTAGTTCAACTAAGAGTGATTTGCAGGTTAAATCATCTTTGGGGGCTTCTAAAGAGCCTAGTGTGGCGAGTGGTGTTTTTGAGGAAACAATTGATCTTAATGCCCCATTTGAAAATACTTGATTTCCACTTTCTGCGCCTAGCTCAAGGGCGTTAAAGAAAAGCACTCTTGGGAGATAAACCAATGTTTTCTTTTTAGTACTTTTTCTTTTTGTTGAGTCTTGGAAGTTATTACTACTGTAATGACCTCTCCTTATCATTTTTATTTCGTTTTTGTGCCAAGAAGAACCTCTAATTGGAGGAAGGTAAGATTTGGGGAAGTTGCTGTCCTGAAACAGATTTCTATGCTGCACCGTAAAAATTCGTGAAAATTCTCAGAATATATTTTTGATCTACGATTTCCTGTGCACATGCCCCAGGTTATTTCCAAACTTTTATTAGTTTTGCACTTTTTGATTTGAGCGACAGAAGGTCCTCGGAAAAATCAATCTTTGTCAGCTGTTCTGTTTTGACAGATTTCTGCTACTATTTGTGTTTGCCTCTCGATCGCTTTCTTTTTGAGTTCTTTTGATCACAGAACTTTTGAGGAAGTTGCTACAGTAGCTTATGCTTTAATGGATGGTATATTTGAGTTTGAAACTGAACCAAAATAGTAGATTTACTATCATGCTTATACTAATGTTGGTAATAGAATTGTGTGAAGTTTTGTATGAAGAAAGTTTTCAAGTGTAGGGAAAGGAGAATGATGGGATGAGATGAAGTATGGACAAAAGCTCAAGCTTGGGGATGCCATGTCACCCCAAGAAATAGCCAAGAGGTACAAGCGTCAAAGCTTGGGGATGCCCCGAGGCACCCCTTCTTCATCGGCAAAAATCAGGTCACCTTTCAAGACACTATATTTTTATTGCTTCGTATGCTATGCGTTTTTCTTGGAGCATCTTTACTTTCAATTTTAGTTTTCTTTTGTTTTGTTTTCTGCAATAAATGGTTGGACCCCAACAAATTTCTTTTGGAGAAAACACACTCTGTTTTTCATTGCCAAGAACACTCTAGTTTTCACTCTTATCGTTCAACAAGTGTTCTCTTTTTCTAGTACCGCGTTTAGCTTTCATTTTTTGCCTTGATTTTTGTTCAGATATTGTTATATCTTTGTATCAAGGTGCATTTAGACCACTGGTCTATGTTGGTTTTCATCTCAAAGAGTGGTTATAAAAAGGTTGAATGGTGTTGGAAAAGAGAAAAAAGTTTCATGCCTATAGTGGTACAAATGGGAGCTTGTTTAGACTGTCGCTTAGACTTCTGCATGTCATGCTTGATGTTATTTTGACAATATGCTTAGTAGTTTTTGTTGTAGCATGACTTGTCTCAAATGACTGAGATTTCTTAATGTGCCTTTGAAAGAATCATGCGTTGTTTTTGTTATATGGGAGCATATTATTGTGGTTTTCTCCTTTGATGCTTTATTTGGGTTGACTTGGCGCATTCTTACAACATGTTTGACTTTAACAAGTTGCCATAAGCCTCTATGATCATTTGGTTTTTGACTTGTGATACCACTTTATGCTTCGGTTAATGATGTTTTGTCGCTATGCATGATTATGGCCGTTATTGCTCTCTTAGTTGGTCCCTCCCAGTCTTTTGCTAGCCTTCATTTTGTACTGAGAGGGAATAATTCTCAGTGCATCCAACTCCCAAAAACCAAGTTTATTCCAAAGAGTCCACTATAAATTCCAATGCATGGTATTTGCAAGCCATTCTAAGTAAATTTTCATGTGCTACCTTTCAAAAAAACCTTTAAAATACTTCTCATTTTGTGACACTCTAGCTCATGGGGACGTAGTAGTCGGATTTGCTATCTTCCATATTGTTTTATTCCAAAAAAAAGAAAAAAAGAAAAGAAAAAATGCACTCCTCCATAGTATGTGAAAGTTGGTGGGCACCCGATGGAATCGGTTAGCCATGGTTTGTGAAAGGAAAAGTGGAGAGGAGTGCCAAGCTTTATAAAAGAGCACAAAAGTGCCAATCTCTCTCTCTCAAAAACTTTCTTAGTATGGAAGATAGTAAGAACCCCATTGCCAGTTGTTGACAAGAACAACCACCTCTCAAAACAAATTTTTATCTCTGTTTTACAAATGAAAAGCTCTAGCACATGCTTAATCACTCCTTCCCTGTGTGAAGGGCCTTTCTTTTACTTTTATGTTGAGTGTCCACCTTCTACCTTTATGCACCGTCTAAGAGAGCATAGTTGTCATTCTGAGTATAATGTGCATAGTCCCAAAATTTATTATTGATTGCTTCATGATTATGGTTTTGCTTGTTCTTAAATTATTTGTATCTAGTCGCCCTCTTAAACTTGAAGGTGTCCTATGCATTTATGTTTTGCTATTCCATGAGGGACAAGCTGAAAACCACTTTGCTATGTTTTTCTATATGGTTGAAACACACACTTGACTTTCAATGCATTATTACTCATGATCTTTTATTTGTGTTAGTTTTCAAGCTATAAGATGGTTGCTAAGTTTTATTGTCAAGATTATGTCTTTTATGCCCATGTTTAGAGTACTTTGATCTCAGCACTCAATGCTTTACATCGTTTGATCAAGATTGTGTTCGTACATGTCACCTCAAAAATTATTGTTTTGTTATCACTTACCTACTCAAGGACGAGTAGGAGTAAGCTTGGGGATGCTTGATACGTCTCAAATGTATCTATAATTTTTGATGTTCCATGCATGTTTATACACCATTTGCTTTATGTTTTGTTACACTTCGTGGCGTTTTTATGCATTTTCTGGAACTAACCTATTAACAAGATGCCATAGTGCCAGTTCCCTGTTTTCTGATGTTTTTGTGTTTCAAAAAAGCTACAGAGGAAATATTCTCGGAATTGGACGAAACAAAAGCCAAAGTTCCTATTTTGCCTGACATGAGACAGAGTCCAAAGGAGAGACGGAGAGGAGCCAGGGCCAGCCACACCATGGGGTGGCGTGATATGTCTCCAACGTATCTATAATTTTTGATGCTCCATGCTTGTTTTTACACCATTTGCCTATTGTCTCGTTACACTTAGTGGCACTTTTATGCATTTTTCGGAACTAACCTATTAACAAGTTGCCACAGTGCCAGTTTCCTGTTTTCTGCTGTTTTTGTGTTTCAGAAGTGATACACAGGAAATATTCTCGGAATTGGACGAAACAAGTTCCTGAAGTCTTATTTTACCCGGAAGCTTCCAGAGATCCGAATGAGAGTAGGAGGGGGGCCACCAGGGCCCCACACGCAGGGGTGGCGCGGCTAGGCCCCTGGCCACGTGGGCCCCACGTGAGGGCGCCTGGCTCCTCCTCTGACATCGCCCCTTTGCCTATAAAGACCCCCCGACGGAAAAAACCTAAGTACCCGATCAGATTTCCAGAACACATCGCGATCCGCCGCCGCCATCGACCCGAAGATCGGGAGGGTCCAGAAGCTCTTCATGGCACCCTGCCGGAGAGGGGAATCGCCACCGGAGGTCTTCTTCATCGCCATGCTTGCCTCCGGAGCGATGAGTGAGTAGTCTACCTTGGACTATGGGTCCATAGCAGTAGCTAGATGGTTGTCTTCTCCACCATGTGCTTCATGTTTAGATCTCATGAGCTGCCCTACATGATTGAGATCACCGTTATGTAATTCTACATGTTTGGTTTTTTGGGATCCGATGAATATTGGTGTTTATGATTAAGTTGCTGTACTGAATATTATCTTTTGTTATCTCTATGTTGTTTATGATCTTGCATGCTCTCCGTTGTTAGTAGCTATCGTGGCCGAGTAGTTGCTAGTGACTCCAAGAGGGGGTATTTATGCTCGATAGTGGGTTCATGCCTCTATTTAATCTGGGGGAGTGACAGAAACCTCTAAGGTTGTAGATGTGCTGTTGCTACTAGGGAGAAAACAACATTCATATGCTCAAGGGCATATGCTTTGTTTACATTACACACTTTGCTTAATGCAATTATCCGTTGTTCGCAACTTAATACTTTTGGGGTGTTCGGATTGATATCCCCGGGAGTGGATTATTAGTCATAGATGCAGTTGGATGGCGGTCTATATATTTTGTTGTAATGCCCAGAGTAAATCTCATAGTGATCTTCTTGACATATCACGTTTATCTTTATTCTATCAATTGCCCAACTGTAATTTGTTTACCCAGCATGTGTTATTTATCTTATGGAGAGACACCACTAGTGAACTGTGGATCCCGGTCCTATTTCCATCATATTGCTATCACCTGTTTACTTTACTCGTACTGTTTACTTTACTCACATACTATATTGTTTTCCACTCGATACGCTCATAATCTTTGTTTCAAGCAAACCGGTGAGATTGACAACCTCATCGCAAGTTGGGAACAAAGTACTTGGTTGTGTGTGTGCAGGTTCCGCATCACCTTCAGTCGTTTGTCTCTCCTCTCCTGATCGATATTAAACCTTGGTTTCTTAACTGAGGGAAGACTAGCTGCTATACTCATCATACCTTCCTCTTGGGGTTCCCAACGGGCTGGTTATCCACCACGCACAAGGACAGTCTGCTCCCACGTCAACTTGGCACCAGCAGCTAATTTTCTGGCGCCATCAACAAGTAGCAGCTAATTTTCTGGCGCCATTGCCAGGGAGGAAGAGAAGACTTCTGCAAGGGGAGTTTTTCGCACACACATCCTTTACTTTGTTTTATTGTTTTGCTTTACTTTATTTATTTTACCTGCATCATTTTTATCAAAAACCCAAAAAAATTAGAATCCTTGGTAGTTGTTTTTACTTGTTTACTTTCGTTTTGCTGAAATGGCCAATCCTGAAAACACCAAGTTGTGTGACTTTACTAGCACAAACAATAGTGATTTTATCTGCACTCCTATTGCACCACCTGCTACTGCTGCAAACTTTTATGAGATTAAGCCTGCTTTATTGAACCTTGTTATGAAAGAGCAATTTTCTGGTGCTAGTACTGAAGATGTTGCAGCTCATCTCAACAATTTTGTTGAGCTATGTGAGATGCAGAAATATAAGGATGTTGATAGTGATATTATTAAGCTCAAGTTGTTTCCTTTTTCTTTGAGAGGAAAAGCTAAAGATTGGTTGTTGTCTTTGACAAAGAATAGTATTGACTCATGGGCTAAGTGTAAGGATGCTTTTATTGGTAGATACTATCCTCCTGCTAAGATTATATCTTTGCGTAGCAATATTATGAAGTTTACTCAGTTTGATAATGAACATGTTGCTCAAGCTTGGGAAAGAATGAAATCTATGATAAAGAATTGCCCCACTCATGGACTGCCTACTTGGATGATTATCCAAACTTTTTATGCAGGACTGAATTTTTCTTCAAGGAACCTACTTGATTCAGCTGCTGGAGGAACTTTTATGTCCCTTACCTTGGGCGCCGCAACAAAGCTACTCGACAACATGATGGTAAATTATTCCGAATGGCACACCGAGAGAGCTCCACAAGGTAAGAAGGTAAATTCTGTTGGGGAAACCTCTTCCTTGAATGATAAGATTGATACCATTATGGCTATGCTTGCTAATGATAGGACTCATGTTGATCCTAATAATGTTCCTTTGGCCTCTCTGGTTGCTCAAGAAGAGCAAGTTGATGTGAATTTCATTAGAAACAATAATTTTAACAACAATGCTTATAGGAACAATTTTGCTAGTAACAATTATAGGCCGTATCCTTTTACCAATGGTAATGGTTATGGTAACTCTTATGGTAATTCCTACAACAACACTAGGGCCGCGCCCTCCGAGCTTGAGGAAATGCTCAAGGACTTCATCGGTAAGCAAACTGCTTTTAACAAGTCTGTTGAGGAAAAGTTAGGCAAAATTGATATTCTTGCTTCTAAAGTTGATAGCCTTGCTCATGATGTTGAACTTCTAAAATTAAAAGTGTTGCCTAATGATGTGAAAGAGAACAATGTTTTTGCTACCGCTAATGCTATCCAAGTTGGAATTGATGAAAATATTAGATTGTTAGCGGAATTGCATGCCAGGTGGGAAAGAGAAGATGAGATAGCTAGAAAAATGAAGGTATGTACCATTACTACCTCTAATGATGTTGCTCCTAATGCTAGCAATCCTCTTACTTTGATTGGTGTAGAGAAAACTCCCACTCCTTGTGTTAAAAAGCCTAAAACTGCCAAAACTTTTTCTCAAAAGAGTGCTGAAATTTTTCGGAGTGTGGGAGATGATAGCACTATTTCTTTTAATGATTTTGATGTTTATGGCTGTAATATATCTGAAGTAATTTTGTTCTTGCAAAAGCTTGCTTTGACTCCCAATGCTAGTTCTCTATATATTGCTTTTACTAAGCATATTACCAATGCACTCATAAAAATTAGGGATGAAAAGTTGAAGCAAAAAGCCTCTGTTCCCAAGAAGTTAGAAGATGGTTGGGAACCCATCATTGATATGCATGTTAATGGTTATGATTGCCATTCTTTATGTGATCTAGGTGCTAGTATTTCTATCATGCCTAGAAAGATTTATGACATGCTTGATTTACCACCGCTTGAAAAATGTTATTTTGATGTTCCTATTGCTGATGTTGCTAAGAAGAAACCTTTGGGAAGGATTAATGATGTTCTTATTGTGGTTAACAATAACCTTGTTCCCGTTGATTTTCTTGTTATGGACGTTGAATGCCATGCTTCATGTCCTATTATTTTGGGAAGACCCTTTCTTCGAACTGTAGGTGCTATCATTTATATGAGGGAAGGCACTATCAAGTATCAATTCACACTAAAGAAAGGTATGAAACACTTCCCTAGGAAAAGAAAGAAATTACTTTTTGACTCTATTCTTAGAGCAAATTATGAGCTTGATGCTTCATCACTTGATATTACTTGATTCGCAATTTTCTGCGCCTAGCTCAAAGGCGTTAAAGAAAAGCACTCTTGGGAGATAACCCAATGTTTTCTTTTCAGTACTTTTTCTTTTATTTGAATCTTGGAAGTCATTACTACTGTAATGACCGTTCCTTATCTTGTTTATTTCGTTTTTGTGCCAAGAGAAGCCTCTAATTTGAGTGAGGTAAAGATTTGAGGATGTTGCTGTCCTGAAACTGTTTTCGGTGGTGCACCGTAAAAATTCGTATAAATTCTCTGTTTATCTTTTGGACCTGCGATTTCTTTTTCATATGCCCCAGGTTATATCCAAACTTTTGTTAGTTGAACACTTTTTGATTTGAGCAACAGAAAATCCCTCAAAAATTCGACCTTTGTCAGTTGTTCAGTTTTGACAGATTTCTGCCAATATTTGTGTTTGCCACTTTATCGCTTTCTTTTGAGTTCTTTTGATCATGGAACTTTTAGAGAAGTTGCTACAGTAGTATTGCTATATATGTGGTGGTTTTGAGTTGAAACCTGAAGCAAATAGAGGATTGATTATATGTTATGCTTGCACTAATATTGCTAATAGAATTGTGTTTAGTTTTGTATGAAGGAAGTTTTCAAGTGTAGGGATTGGAGAATGATGAGATGAGTTGAAGAATGGACAAAAGCTCAAGCTTGAGGATGCCCATGCATCACCCCAAGAAATATCCAAGAAGTACAAGCGTCAAAGCTTGGGGATGCCCCCGAGGCACCCCTTCTTCATCGGCAAAAATCAGGTCACCTTTCAAAACACTATATTTTTATTGCTTCATGCACTATGTGTTTTTCTTGGAGCGTCAGTTGTTTTAGTTTTCTTAGTTAGTTTAGTTTGTTTGTTTGCTGCAATAAATGGTTGGACCCCAACAAATTTCCTTTGGAGGAGATGTACTCGTTTTCATTTGCAAAAAAAACGCTCTAGTTTTCACTCTTATAAAAAAACGAGTGTTCTTCTTTTTCTGCTACTGCTTTTTGTTTTACTTTTCGCCTTGATTTGCGTTCAGACCTTGTCATATCTTTTCATCAAGGTGTATTTTTTCCTCTGATCTTTATTGGTTTTCATCAAAAGAGGTGTTTATAAAAATTTTAAATGGTGTTGGAAAAGAGAAAAAGCTTTGTGCAAAATAGTGGTACAAGAAGGAGCTTGTGTAGACTGCGGCTTAGGCTTTTTCATGTCATGCTTGATGTCTTTTTGATAGTATGCTTAGTGTTTTTGCTGTAGCATGACTTGTCTCAAATGACTGAGATTGCTTAATGAGCCTTTGAAAAAATCATGCGTTGTTTTTTTTAATTGTATGGAAGCATTATTTTGGTTTTCTCCTTGATGCTTTATTTGGGTTGACTTGGCGCATGCTCACACATGTTAGACTCTTACAAAGTCGCCAATAGCCTCTATGATCATTTATTTTTTGACTTTTGATGCCATCTTATGCTTCTTTTAATGTCGCTTTGTCGCTTTGCATGATTATGGCCATTATTGCTCTCTTAGTTGGTCGCTCCCAGTCTTTTGCTAGCCCTCGCCTTGTACTGAGTATGAGCTCTACTCGTGCATCCAACTCCTAAAAGCCAAAGTTTTTCAAAGTGTCCACCATACATACCTACTAGCAATTTGCTATTCCAAGTAAATTTGACTTGCTTTTATTTTCTCTTAAAATTAAACTCTTACCAGTGTTATGCGAAATTCGGTCAGTAAAGCTCTCATGAACCAAAAGGCACACTTTACTTTTTCCTGTTCTTAAAAATTTGATATTGTGGTCTCTTATGTTGAGTTGTTATGCTTGCAAGTTGTAAGTTGGAGACTAGCCCAGCCATGCACTCATGGGCAAGCTTTCAACATTGCACTTCTTATTTGAGTTGATATCGTGATCTTTTGTTTATGGATGCCCGCGGTGTAAAATGAATTGGGAATCTTGTGGGGATCATGGAGTTTGTATATGTGTTAGGGAAACGCTGGGCCGCTAATCTAAGCCATGCATAATTCATGGTGGAAATTTGCAGCATACCCATGGTGAACATTCGACGACGCATCTCACAATAAAAAGCTAAAAAAATGGCAAATAAAAGAGATGTCGAGGTGTTCATTGTCTGCTTGTCCTGTCATTTTAGTGTGGGCTTGTTCCATGTCATCGGGCATGGAGGTACCCCATTAGCGGTTCTCAATGATATGCATACACTTACAATGACAAGAGCCTTGCTTGGGACTCTAAGTAAAGTAGCATGAGGTTTGGGTACTCGTATTCACGGGGCACGAGGTTTTCAACTTATGATTTGTCAAGCATATGCATCATAATTGTTCTCGCATTAACTTTAACCATTCAAGATGCTTATGATGGGGGCAATGAGAGCTCAAAGCCGGTAAGTACCATAATTTTTGAAGGTCATAAAACTTGCAATCACTGCTTCCCTCTGCGAAGGGCCTTTCTTTTACTTTTATGTTGAGTCACCACCTTCTTTCTTTATGCACCATTAAGAGAGCATAGTTGTCATTCTTAGTGTGATATGCATTGTCCCAAAGTTCATTGATTGATTCATATTGTTGGTTTCAGTTGTTCTTAAATTATTTGTATCTAGTCGCCCTCTTAAACTTGAAGGTGTCCTATGCATTTATGTTTTGCTCTCTTTGAAGGACAAGCTGAAAACCATTTGTATGTTTTTCCTTATGATTTGAAGACACGTTTGACTTTCATTGTTTCATTTTCATGATCTTTTGTTTCTGTTCATTTACATGTTTACAACATGGTTGCTAAGTTCTTATTGTCATGATTATATCTTCATGCCCATGTTTTAAGTTCTTATGATCCCAGCTCACCAATGCTTACATATATGATCAAGATTGTGTAGGTGCATGTCACCTCAAAAATTATTCTTTTGTTATCACTTACCTACTCGAGGACGAGCAGGAGTTAAGCTTGGGGATGCTTGATACGTCTCCAACGTATCTATAATTTTTGATGCTCCATGCTTGTTTTTACACCATTTGCCTATTGTTTCGTTACACTTAGTGGCACTTTTATGCATTTTCTGGAACTAACCTATTAACAAGTTGCCACAGTGCCAGTTTCCTGTTTTCTGCTATTTTTGTGTTTCAGAAGTGATACACAGAAAATATTCTCGGAATTGGACGAAACAAGTTCCTGAAGTCTTATTTTACCCGGAAGCTTCCAGAAATCCGAAGGAGAGTAGGAGGGGGGCCACCAGGGCCCCACACGCAGGGGTGGCGCGGCCAAGCCCCTGGCCGCGCGGGCCCCACGTGAGGGCGCCTGGCTCCTCCTCTGACATCGCCCCTTTGCCTATAAAGACCCCCCGACGGAAAAAACCTAAGTACCCGATCAGATTTCCAGAACACATCGCGATCCGCCGCCGCCGTCGACCCGAAGATCGGGAGGGTCCAGAAGCTCTTCCCGGCACCCTGCCGGAGAGGGGAATCGCCACCGGAGGTCTTCTTCATCGCCATGCTTGCCTCCGGAGTGATGAGTGAGTAGTCTACCTTGGACTATGGGTCCATAGCAGTAGCTAGATGGTTGTCTTCTCCACCATGTGCTTCATGTTTAGATCTCATGAGCTGCCCTACATGATTGAGATCACCGTTATGTAATTCTACATGTTTGGTTTGTTGGGATCCGATGAATATTGGTGTTTATGATTAAGTTGTTGTACTGAATATTATCTTTTGTTATCTCTATGTTGTTTATGATCTTGCATGCTCTCCGTTGTTAGTAGCTATCTTGGCCGAGTAGTTGCTAGTGACTCCAAGAGGGGGTATTTATGCTCGATAGTGGGTTCATGCCTCTATTTAATCTGGGGGAGTGACAGAAACCTCTAAGGTTGTAGATGTGATGTTGCTACTAGGGAGAAAACAACATTCATATGCTCAAGGGCATATGCTTTGTTTACATTACACACTTTTCTTAATGCAATTATCCGTTGTTCGCAACTTAATACTTTTGGGGTGTTCGGATTGATATCCCCGGGAGTGGATTATTAGTCATAGATGCAGTTGGATGGCGGTCTATGTATTTTGTTGTAATGCCCAGAGTAAATCTCATAGTGATCTTCTTGACATATCATGTTTATCTTTATTCTATCAATTGCCCAACTGTAATTTGTTTACCCAGCATGTGTTATTTATCTTATGGAGAGACACCACTAGTGAACTGTGGATCCCGGTCCTATTTCCATCATATTGCTATCACCTGTTTACTTTACTCGTACTGTTTACTTTACTCGCATACTATATTGTTTTCCACTCGATACGCTCATAATCTTTGTTTCAAGCAAACCGGTGAGATTGACAACCTCATCGCAAGTTGGGAACAAAGTACTTGGCTGTGTGTGCAGGTTCCACATCACCTTCAGTTGTTTGTCTCTCCTTTCCTGATCGATATTAAACCTTGGTTTCTTAACTGAGGGAAGACTAGCTGCTATACTCATCATACCTTCCTCTTGGGGTTCCCAACGGGCTGGTTATCCACCACGCATAAGGACAGTCTGCTCCCACGTCAACTTGGCACCAGCAGCTAATTTTCTGGCGCCATCAACAAGTAGCATGGCGCGGCCAACCCCTGGCCCGTGCCACCAGGTGGTGGGGCCACCTGGCCCACTTCCTGATGCTTCCCTTCCGCCTATATATTCCCCTCGACGGGAAAACCCTAAGGACCCAATCAATTTTCCAGGAAACATACTATAAGCCGCTGTCGTCGTTGACGCAAGATTGGGAGGGTCCAAAATCTCTTCTAGGCACCCTGCCGGAGAGGGGAATCACCGACGGAGGCCTTCTTCATCACCATGCCTGCCTCCGGAGTGATGTGTGAGTAGTCTACCTTGGACTACTGGTCCATAGCAGTAGCTAGATCGTTGTCATCTCCTCCATGTGCTTCATGTTTAGATCTTGTGAGCTGCCTATCATGATCATGATCATGATCATCATTGTGTAATTCTACATGTTGTGTTTGTTGGGATCCGATGAATATTGGTACTATTGTCAAGTTGATCTATTGATTTATCATCTTTATGTTATCTCTATGTTGTTTATGATCTTGCATGCTCTCCGTTGCTAGTAGATATCTTGGCCGAGTAGATGCTAGTGACTCCAAGAGGGAGTATTTATGCTCGATAGTGGGTTCATGCCTCTAGTAACTTGGGGGAGTGAAAGAAACCTCTAAAGTTGTAGATGTACTATTGCTACTAGGGAGAAAACAACGATCTTGTGTTCAAGGACATTTGTATTGTTACATTACACACTTTGCTTAAGGCGATAATCTGTTGGTTGCAACTTAATACCCAACGGTTGCTCGGACGACATCCGGCGGGTGGATTATTAGTCATAGAAGCAATTGGATTACGGTCTATGTATTATGTTGTAATTCCCAAGTGAATATCATATTGATCCTCATGACATTTGTATGCTTGCTTTATTCTATCAATTGCCCAACTGTAATTTGTTTACCCAGCATGTTATTTATCTTATGGAGAGACACCACTAGTGAACTGTGGACCCCGGTCCATTCTTTTACATTCTTATTACGGTTTACCATTTACTCGCGTTATTTACATTCTCGCAAACTACTATCTTTTACCACTCGATACGCTTAATCCTTTGTTTACAGCAAATCGGTGAGATTGACAACCTCACTGTAAGTTGGGGCAAAGTACTTGGTTGTGTTGTGTGCAGGTTCCACGTTGCTGCTGGTGCAAAGCTACGCCCCAGACGAGGCGCCATATATAAATTGTCTGGAGCTGTCGCGAAGCTAGCGAGCATCAACCTTTGGAAGTTGGTTCTTTCTCCTACTGGTTCGATAAACCTTGGTTTCATACTAAGGGAAGACTTGCTGTTGTTCTCATCATACCTTCCTCTTGGGGTTCCCAACTGGGTGGTCATCTACACGCCATCAGGCCCATCAGGAACTGCTTCCGTTGCCCTACTTGGTATTTTGAGTGAGAGGTCGTCGATCTCGTCAAGCTCAACTTTCCTTCCACCCACACCTTTAGTGAGAAACTCTTTCTCAAGAAAGAATTCAGTCTTGGCAATAAAAGTATTGCCATCGGCCGGATGGTAGAAGGTGTACCCAAGGGTATCCCTTGTATATCCTACAAAGATGCATTTCTCTGACTAAGATTCGAGTTTGTTAGGATGCAAATTCTTTACATATGCCTCACAACCCCAAACCCTAAGAAACGACAATCTAGGCTTCTTGGCATGCCATAGCTCATATGGTGTTGTCTCCACGGACTTGGAAGGCCTCCTATTAAGAATGAATGCAGCAGTTTCTAACGCATAACCCCAAAATGATATCGACAAGTCAGACAGAGACATCATGGACCTTACACTATCGAGCAAAGTGCGGTTACATCGCTCAGACACACCATTACGCTGTGGCGTTTCAGCTGGCGTACGTTGTGGCACAATTCCACATGCCTTGAGATGTGCCTCAAACTCGAAGCTCAGATACTCGGCTCCTCGGTCAGAGCGAGGATGCTTGATCTTTCTATCAAGTTGATTTTCGGCCACTTTCTAAAATTCCTTGAACTTTTCAAAGGTTTCAGACTTATACTTCATCAAATAGATATACCCATATCTACTCAAATCATTAGTAAAGGTCATGAAGTAACATTAACCATTGCGATGCTCATTGGTTCACACACATCCGTATGTATAATTCCCAATACATCGGACACCCGTTCAACTATCCCGGTGAACAGAGTCCTAGTCATTTTGCCTAGAAGGCATGGTTCACATGTATCAAATGATTCAAAATCCATTGATCTAAGAAGACCATCATTATGGAGCTTCTTCATGCGGTTTGCACCAACATGACTAAGACGGCAATGCCATGTGTATGTGGCATTATCATCACTCTGTTTTTAGCATTCACACTATTGACATGTGTAATAAGATCCAAAATATATAAACCATCACGAATAGGCGCATGAACATAGAAAACACCATCTTTTGAAACGGAACAACCGTTTGTTACATACTCGAAATGGTATCCGTCTCATGATAACCGAGACCCACTAACAATGTTCATACTCAAAGCTGGAACGTAATAACATTTATTTAAAACTAATATCATCCCAGAGGGAAACCGTAGATGCAGAGTGCCGACAGACATGATGTCCACACGTTGACCGTTGTCGACCCGCATCGTCATGTCATTCAGTTCCAAGCGCCGCTTATTCCTCAGATCCTGCTGGGAATTACAAATGTTAGCAATAGAACTGGTATGGAATACCCACGTGTTACTACGGGCACTTGTAAGATAGATATCAATTACATGTATATCAAATATACCTTTGTCTCTGGTAGTAACCTTGCCGGCCTTCTTGTCTTCAAGGTACTTGGAGCAGTTGCGCTTCCAATGACCATCCCCTTTGCAGTAGAAGCACTTGACTACGGGCTTCATCTTGGGTGCCTTGGGAGGAATGACAACACGCTTGCCGTCCCTCTGAGGCTTCTTGACCTTTGGGCCCTTTGTCGATTTGCCAGACTTCTTAAAGTCTGTACTCTTGTTGACCAGCACCATGTTGTGCACCTTCTTGATTTCCACCTCCGCAGTTTTGGGCATAGCGAACAACTCTGGAAGGGACTTAGTCATCCCCTGCATATTGTAGTTTAGGACAAATCCCTTGTAGCTAGGGGCAGCGACTGCAGCACCCTATTAATCGCAAGCTCATCCAGAATCTGGCATTCCAGCGCATTCAAGCATTGAACGTAGCCAGAAATTTTGACCACATGCTCGCTCACACTGCTGTGTTCGTTTATACGGGAGGAGAAGAACAACTCGGAAGCCTCATACCTCTCCGCCTGCGCCTCAGGTGCAAAAATGGCTTTGAGATCAGTGATTATCTCAAATGCACTCATCTTTTCAAAGCGCTTTTGCAGATCAGACTCCATGGCAAACAGCATGCCACTCTGGAAAAATGAAGCGTCGTCTACCTTGGTCTAGTAGACGGCCTTCTCATCGTCAGAGGAGCCTGTCTTGGGCGCAGCACCAATGGCAGCATCAAGAACATACCCCATCCTATGGGGAGCGAGGATGATCCTCAAAGTGCAAAACCAAGTAGTGAAGTTTGAACCATCGGTTTTCAGTTTTTCTTTCTCAAGGAATGCTCCTAAGTTGAATACTGGGCGAGCCATCTACAAATGGATTTGCAAAGACACTTAGACGTTTGTTCATAATATGAGTTCATTTTGCTTATTAATTTAGATTAATGCAAACTAGGTGAACTCCCACTTAAACTAACATCCCTCAAAGTTGTTTAGTGATTACACGATCCTAATTCACTATACCACCCCGATCATTGATGCGGCACGGTGTTGATGTAATTTCACCGCCCAGTAGGGAACCCCAAGAGGAAGGTATGATGAGCACAGCAGGAAGTTTTCCCTCAGTAAGAAACCAAGGTTTATCGTATCCAGGAAAAAGCCAAACTCTAGAAGGTGATGCTTGCTAGCCTAGTGACACTCCAACAAGGGCGCCGTTAACGATAACGTGTTAGCACGTCTTCAACTAGTAGCAACGTGGAACCTGCACACAACACAACCAAATACTTTGCTCCCAACTTATGATGAGGTTGTCAATCTCACCGGCTTGCTATAAACAAAGGTATGAGCGTATCGAGTGGAAAGCAATAGTAGTATGCGAGTAAAGTAAACAGTGTGAGTAAAGTAAACAGGTGATAGCAATATAATGGAAATAGGACCGGGGTCCACAGTTCACTAGTGGTGTCTCTCCATAAGATAAAATAACACATGTTGGGTAAACAAATTACAGTTGGGCAATTGATAGAATAAAGACAACGTGCATATATCGAGAGGATCACTATGAGATTTACTCTGGGCATTACAACAAGATACATAGACCACCATCCAACTGCATCTATGACTAATAATCCACTTGTGGTGAATCAATCCGAGAACTCCACAAGTATTAAGTTGCGAACAACAGATAACTGCATTAAGCAAAGTGTGTAATGTAAACAAAGCATATGCCCTTGAGCATATGAATGTTGTTTTCTCCCTAGTGGCAACAGCACATCTACAACCTTAGAAGTTTCTGTCACTCCCCCAGATTAAATAGAGGCATGAACCCACTATCGAGCATAAATACCCCCTCTTGGAGTCACTAGCAACTACTCGGCCAAGATAGCTACTAACAACGGAGAGCATGCAAGATCATAAACAACATAGAGATAACATAATATAATATTCAGCACACCAACTCAATCATAACACCAATATTCATCGGATCCCAACAAACACAACATGTAGAATTACATAATGGTAGTCTCGATCATGTGAAGCAGCTCACGAGATCTAAACATGAAGCACATGGTGGAGAAGACAACCAACTAGCTACTGCTATGGACCCATAGTCCAAGGTAGACTACTCACTCATCGCGCCGGAGGCAAGCATGGTGATGAAGAAGACCTCCAGTGGCGATTCCCCTCTCCGGCAGGGTGCCGGGAAGAGCTTCTGGACCCTCCCGATCTTGGGTCGACGACGGCGGCGGATCGTGATGTGTTTCTGGAAAAGTGATTAGGTGTTTAGGTTTTTCCCATCGGGGGGCTCTTTATAGGCGAAGGGGCGGTGCCAGAGGTGGACCAGGGGGCCCTCACCACAGGTGGGCATGGGCCAGGGGCAGGCCGCGCCCCTGGTGGTGTGGCCGCCCTGTGGCCCTTCTCCGTCTCCTCTTCGGTTCTCTGGAAGCTTCGGTAAATTTCCGGATGTTCGACTTTTGTTTCGTCCAATTTCGAGAATATCTCCTGTGTAACTTTTCTGAAACACAAAAATAGCAGAAAATGGGAAACTGGCACTGTGGCATCTTGTTAATAGGTTAGTTCCAGAAAATGCATAAAAATGCCACGAAGTGTAACAAAACACTAAGCAAATGGTGTAAAAACAAGCATGGAGCATCAAAAATTATAGATACGTTTGAGACGTATCAGCATCCCCAAGCTTAACTCCTGAACTCCTGCTCGTCCTCGAGTAGGTAAGTGATAACAAAAGAAATAATTTTTGAGGTGACATGCACCTACACAATCTTGATCATATATGTAAGCGTTGAGGGCTGGGATCAAAAGAACTTAAAACATGGGCATGAAAGTATAATCTTGATAGAAGAAACTTAGCAACCATGTTATAACATGAAAAAGAACACAAATGAAAGATCATGAAAACGAAACAATGAAAGTCAAACGCGTGTTCAAATCATATGGAAAAACATGCAAATGGTTTTCAGCTTGTCCTTCATGAGAGAGCAAAACATAAATGCATAGGACACCTTCAAGTTTAAGAGGGCGACTAGATACAAGTAATTTGAGAACAAGTGAAACCAACATCATGATTCAATCAATGAAAACTTTGGGACAATGCACATTATACTCAGAATGACAACTATGCTCTCTTAGACGGTGCATAAAGATAGAAGGTGGTGACTCAACATAAAAGTAAAAGAAAGGCCCTTCGCGGAGGGAAGCAGTGATTGCAAGTTTTATAAACCTTCAAAAATTATGGTACTTACTAGCTTTGAGCTCTCATTGCCCCCATCATAAGCATCTTGAATGGTTAAAGTTAATGCGAATACAATTATGAAGCATATGCTTGACAAATCATAAGTTGAAAACCTCGTGTCTCGTGAAGTACGAATACCCAAACCTCATGCTACTCGGCTTAGAGTCCCAAGCAAGCTCTTGTCATTGTAAATATATGTGTATCATCGAGAACCGCCAACGGGGTACCTCCTGCCCGATGACATGGAACAAGCCCACATCAAAATAACAAGACAAACAGATAATGAACACTTCGACATCTCTTTTATTTACCATTGGTATAGCTTTTTATTATGAGATGTGTCGTCGAATGTCCACTATGGGCATGCTATAAATTTCCACCATGAATGATGCATGGCTTAGATTAGCGGCCCAGGCGTTTCCTAAACACATATAAAAACTCCATGATCCCGCAAGATTCCCAACTTATTTCACATCGTGTGTATCCATAAACAAAAGATCACGATATCAACTCAAATGAAAGATAGTGCAATGTTGAAAGCTTGCCCCATGACGGCATGGCTGGGCTAATTTCCAACTTACAACTTGCAAGCATAACAACTCAACATAAGAGAGCCACAATGTCAAAATTTTAAAACGAGAAAAGTAAAGTGTGCCATCAGGTTTGTGAGAGCTTTACTGACCAATTTTCGCATAATACCAAAAAGAGTTTAATTTGAAGGATAGATAAAAGCAAGTCAAATGTACTTTGGAATAGCAAATTGCTAATAGGTATGTATGGTGGACACTTTTGGAACAACTTGGTTTTTAGGAGTTGGATGCACGAGTAGAGCTCATACTCAGTACAAAATGAGGGCTAGCAAAAGACTGGGAGCGACCAACTAAGAGAGCAATAACGGCCATAATCATGCAAAGCGACAAAGCGACATTAAAAGAAGCATAAGATGGCATCAAAAGTCAAAAACTAAATGATCATAGAGGCAATGGCGACTTTGTATGAGTCAAACATTTGTAAGCATGCACCAAGTCAACCCAAATAAAGCATCAAGGAGAAAACCAAAATAATGCTTCCAAATAATTAAAACAATGCATGATTTTTTCAAAGGCTCATTAAGCAATCTCAGTCATTTGAGAAAAGTCATGCTACAGCAAAAGTACTAAGCATACTATCAAAAAGACATCAAGCACGACATGCAAAAGCCTAGGCCGCAGTCTACACAAGCTCCTTCTTGTACCACTTTTTTGCATAAAGCTTTTTCTCTTTTCCAACACCATTCGAACTTTTTATAAACAACTCTTTTGATGAAAACCAACATGGACCAGAGGTCAAAAATACACCTTGATGCAAAGATATAACAAGATCTGAACAAAAATCAAGGCGAAACATGAAAACTAAACGCAGTAGCAGAAAAAGAGAACACTCGTTGAAACGATTTATTGGGGTCCAACCATTTATTGCACAAACAAAACTTCTCCAAAAGAAATTTGTTGGGGTCCAACCATTTATTGCAGCAAACAAAACTAAACAAAACTGAAAACTAAAAACAACTGACGCTCTAAGAAACGCATAATGCATGAAGCAATAAAAATATAGTGTGTTGAAAGGTGACCTGATTTTTACCGATGAAGAAGGGGTGCCTCGGGGGCATCCCCAAGCTTTGACACTTGTACCTCTTGGATATTTCTTGGGGTGACATGGACATCCCCAAGCTTGAGCTTTTGTCCGTTCTTCAACTCATCTCATCATTCTCCAATCCCTACACTTGAAAACTTCCTTCATACAAAACTAAACACAATTCTATTAGGAACATTAGTGTAAGCATAACAATAAATCAACCCTTTTTGCTTCAGGTTTCAACTCAAAACCACCACATATAAATCATATACTATTGTAGCAACTTCCCCAAAAGTTCCGTGATCAAAAGAACTAAAAAAGAAAGCGATAAAGCGGCAAACACAAATATTGGCAGAAATCTGTCAAAACAGAACAGCTGACAAAGGTCGAATTTTTAGAGGGTTTTCTGTTGCTCAAATCAAAAAGTGTTCAACTAATGAAAGTTTGGATATGACCTGGGGCATATGCACAAGAAATCGCAGGTCCAAACGATTTACAGAGAATTTTCACGAATTTTTACGGTGCAGAACCGAAAACTGTTTCAGGACAGCAACATCCCCAAATCTTACCTCACTCAAATTAGAGGCTTCTCTTGGCACAAAAATGAAATAAATAGGATAAGGAGAGGTTATTACAGTAGTAATAACTTCCAAGACTCAAATAAAAGAAAAAGAACTGAAAGTAAAAAACATTGGGTTATCTCCCAAGAGTGCTTTTCTTTAACGCCTTTGAGCTAGGCACAGAAAGTGCGAATCAAGTAATATCAAGTGATGAAGCATTAGGGTCAACGGGTACCTTACGTCTTCCTTTCTTACCTTTGCTCTTGACTCTAGGAAAGACGTGACTATTGCAAGGTGGAGAGATGAATCTTATATTGCCTTTCCCCACATCTATAACGGCGCCTAGGAGCTTCAGTAGAGACCTTCCAAGTGTGATTTGTCCTTTTCCTACACATTCAATAACAAGATAATCAATAGATACCATTCTTCCTAGGACTTTTGTAAAAACTCCTTCAGCTATTCCAACTGGAAATATAGTGGCATTATTAGTAAGAGAAATTTCTTCTCCCCCCTCAGAAAGCTTCCAAAGACTTAAAGATTCATAAACATCCTTTGGCATAAGACAAAATTCAGACATAATATCACAACGAGCATGAAAGGTTTCACCATTAATGGTGATTTTTACCGTTGGGTACCAACTCGAAGGCTCAGAATTTGTTGGCACATAATCAAAATGCTGACGTAATGTACTATAGCAAGCATTCAAACTAGCAGTGTGAGTCTCAAGAGTATTAAGTCTATTAAAAATGCTCACAAGAGAGGAATCTAAATCAGTTGGCATGCTATAAATTGTGATCAACTTTTTTATAATATTGAAGGCTTGATCTCCATCACAATGAAGGAAATCTCCTTCTGCAGTAGCATCCAAAGCATATGTATAATGAAGAGCAAGTCCAAAGTAAAAGCAACTAAGAAGCAAACTCAAAGTCATTTTTGGTTCAGTTTTTCCATGCCAATCATAAATTCTAGACCAAGCTTCCTTGAAACTTTCCTCACCCTTTTGTTTGAAAGTGAAAATCATATCCTCGGGCGACATAGTAGTAGCAACTAAACTAGACATAATAAACAACTATAAAGGAAACTAATTTTTTGTATTTTTGGTAAAATGATGCAAGTAAAAATAAAGTAAAGCAAAACTTAAAACAAAGTAAAGGATGTGCGTGCAAAACTCCCCTTGCAGAAGTCTTCTTTTTCCCCGGCAACGGCGCCAGAAAAAGTCCTTGATGCGGCACGGTGTTGATGTAATTTCACTGTCCAGTTGGGAACCCCAAGAGGAAGGTATGATGAGCACAGCAGGAAGTTTTCCCTTAGTAAGAAACCAAGGTTTATCGTATCCAGGAAAAAGCCAAACTCTAGAAGGTGATGCTTGCTAGCCTAGTGACACTCCAACAAGGGCGCCGTTAACGATAACGTGTTAGCGCGTCTTCAACTAGTAGCAACGTGGAACCTGCACACAACACAACCAAATACTTTGCTCTCAACTTACGATGAGGTTGTCAATCTCACCGGTTTGCTGTAAACAAAGGTATGAGCGTATCGAGTGGAAAGTAATAGTAGTATACGAGTAAAGTAAACAGTGCGAGTAAAATAAAAAGGTGATAGCAATATTGTAAGGGTAAATTGCCCCTAAGTGTGTTTTTGGTAATTAATGACAATCCCTATGGACTAATGTTTTCATTGAGATTTTTATGAAGGAATTGTTCATAGGAATTGCTTGAAGTCCATGTGTTGGATTCAAGGCTTGGATGCCATGAAGATAAAGATATATCTTAAGTATTGGCATCAAGATCATTGAATAGAAGAGATGGATCTAATATGATCAAGAAGAAGAAATAAAGATGTAGTTCTTGTGTAGAACTCAAGTAATCCATGCTCTAGCTTATGTGTTAAGCCAAGGAGTCTCAAGATCTTGAGAGTTTGTCTACAAGAGAAGAATTCAATATATGGCTTTATGTCGAGGTCATGATGGTCTCATGAGTTGAGATATGTTTGACTAAGACCTAGAGCATGCGATCAAATGAAGAATTCTTTATGTGGCTCAAGATATTGTGATAGAGAATGAGAAGATTCAAGGTTGACCAAGGCAAAGATCAAAGATTGGATTCTAGATTGGTCAACATATGAAGCATAAGGAATGTGCCACATGGGACCAATCGGTCTTGTGGTATGGTATGGTTTATCAATTATGCTTTGTGAACTAACCCATTACATATGTGTGTTTGTGTTGTCTATGTGGGTTAGGTATTGTGTCATGGATATGCATCACTAGTGAGATTTCATATAGCCCATGAAAGGATGACATCAAGTGGTGGTTGTCATCAAGGTTGAGAAGTGCAAGTTTCAAGATAAGCATCTCGAGAAGATCATATGCTTGAAGCTTGCCATCCATTTGGTGATAATGGAATTGTGAAGAAATGCCTTAGTGAAGGTATCACATAGTGGTGTATGTGGGAGCATATTGGAATTCTTCACAAAGCAACAATGATCAAGTGAAGCATTCCGGCTTGACGGAAGCATAAAGCATCATCATCAAGATCAAGCGGGGTGCGCAAGGCAAAGGTTTGTCCTTGCTAGGTTTTCCTTTTACCGGTCTCAAGGTGTTTGTTGGGAGACCGGGTTATAGGATAGATAGCCGCACTATCAAGAGGGGCTTTCGGTTGGGTAACTTGATCACATCGTCTTAGGGAGCTCAATTTTTTGCATACTTTGCATCTTCCTAGTTTGTTGCTTCTTGGTGTTTCTCCATGTGAGGTTCTTGTGCTTGTTGCTAGCTTTCCAACAAGTCCAAGTTCATCGAAAACGGAATCCAAATGTATCTTCTATTGCGTTTTTGAGTTGAAGGGTTTTATCGGTTCTTCACTTTGGAAGGTTTCACACCTCTCCACATTTGGTATTTTTCGTCTTGACATTTCTTGGTTTTTCTCTGCATAAAGTTGTAGTACTTTTTCTAAGCTTTTCAAAAAGTCCAAGTTTGCTAAAAACGGAGTTCGGATGCAAAAGTTATCGCGTTTTTCGTATGACTATTTTTGCAGTTTTCCAAATCCGGAGTTGCTCCGGGCTCTGCTCCGGGCTGAGCAGTGCCAATATACTTACTCCGGAGTACAATCCGGAGCTACTCCGGGCTCTGCTCCGGAGCGCCCCGAAAACTCTGTAACGGGCAGTTTTCTTGCCCTATAAAAGGGGCTTCTTCCCCAACGGTTCCCTAAGGTTCTAGAGCACGAAATTGACCTCCATTGTTGACCTTCAAGAGCTTCTTTCCTCCTCCATCCCTCCTATGATTCTTGCATCTTTTTGAGGGATTTGGAAGAGGAGATCTAGATCTACAATTCCACCAATCAATTCCTCCTCTAAGTGAGGGGAACTCATTGGATCTAGATCTTGAGGTCATTGGTTGACCTCCACCCTTGTTCTTCCTCTCTAACTCCTCCATAGCATTTGTTGCCTTGGTGGGATTTGGGAGAGAAGGATTTGAGCACTTCCCCTTGTGTTCTTGCTTTGCATCCTTGCATAGTGTTGAGCTCTCCATTACGATTTATTCGAGTGAGAGACCGTGAGCTTGTTACTCTTGGAGGGTGACCTCCTAGTTGGCTTGGCGGTTGGTGCCTCGGTGACCTCTTCATGGAAGATTGTGAAGAGGCCCGGGCTTCCCCTTCGTGGGAGTTATGAAGTGGTTGTGGAGCTTGCCATCTCCGGAGTGGAGGAAAAGCTAACCATAAGAAGGGGTCCCTAGCTTCGTGGGGGACTCGGAGAAGAAGGTGAGCCTTCGTGGCGTTCGGGGGCCTTCGTGGTTACCCGCATCTCTCCAACGGTGATTAGCTTACTTTATGTAAGTGAACATCGGGATACATCTTCGTCTCCGCGTGCCTCGGTTATCTCTATACCCGAGTTTATTTCCTTGTGATAGCCATCGTGCTTGAAGTACTTATATCTTGTTTATCACTTGTGAATTATATCTTGTGCTATCTTGCTTATATCTAGTTGTTGTTGTTGCACTTAGTTGAGCCTAGCATATTTAGGTCTTGTGCTTGAAGAAAATAAACGTTAGTTTAATTCCGCATTCCTTCAAGCCAATTCTGTAATTGTTTTTAAAACGCCTATTCACCCCCCCCCCTCTAGGCGACATCTTGTCCTTTCAATTGGTATCAGAGCAAGGTCTCTCCTTGTTTAGGCTTCACCGCCTTGAGAGTAAAGATGTCAGCTAGTTATTTAGTGCACAATGACACAATTATTTTTGATGGCACAAATTATAACTTATGGAGAAATCGCATGCTTTGCAATCTTTGGACTTTGTGTCCAAATATAGAGCGATTTCTAGATGTAGGCTTTTCTCCTCCGATGGATCCTCAAAGTCTATCTATAGAGGATGAGAAAAATTTACATCTAGAAGCTCAAGTATTTAATAAAATTTTATTGTCTGTGAGCTCCATAGTTTATGTTTGCTTGATGGGTTCAAAGTGCAAGACGTCTCATGAGATATGGACCAAGCTAGAAGAGTCATTTGGTGGGTCTATTTCTCTTGAGGTTGAAATTGAACCCAAGGAGCTCTCTTCACCTTCACATCATGAAGAGCTCCAAGTTGCTTCCACATCCGGTCATGATGATTGTTCAAGTTCTTTCGCTTCACCAACATGTGACTTGTCACAAGGTAATGATACGGTGAGTGAAGAAATCATATGTGATGATGGTTGTCTTGTTCTTTGCACCAATGATTCTATTTCTATAAATCCTAATGGTGTAGAGAGTTTGGACCTAAACACTTCTTGCAAGAAATTCTTTACTCATTTTTGTGTTAAAGGTCCTTGCATATCCCCTAAAATTTGCTTGATTAAATTTTGTGATGATATGCTTGTTTCTAGTTGTGACCATACTCAAAATGATTCTATTTCCTCTAGTTGTTGTATGACTAACCATGTAGAGGAAATTAAAGAAAAATTGGGTCAAATAATTAAAGAAGAAATCAATAGAAGAACCAAGAAGGTTTCTATCAAGAGAAGGCAATGCTATGAATGCCACGAGTATGGACATCTCGCAAGAGCTTGTCCTACACTCAAAAATGAAGAATGTGTTTCAATTGATGTTCCCTCATCATCTATCCAAGTTCACATGTGCCTTATGGCAAGCGGCTCAAAGGTAACTCCTACTTTGAATCCCGACACATCTCCTTATGATGAGAGTGATGATGATGATGTTAGTGATGATGATAATGAAGCTTTCTTGCATGAGATGGGAATTGTGTATGCCTCTCTTCGGGGTAATAATGATGCTCGTGCTAAAGTGGAACACTTAATGGAAACCTTGTTTGACCACAAGGAGACCATTAAGGAATTGAACTCCCTCGTTAATGAGGGGAAATGGAGATTCAATCTCCTCAAGCAAGAGCTATCCGAAGAGAAGCATACTAATTCTTGCCTATCTCAATCTATTAAATCTTATGAGCTTACAAATGCTAAATCTATTAATGATGCTTGTGCTACTAACTCCACTTCTTGTGAAGCATCTGTATTAAAGGAGAATGTTGAGCTAAGGGCTCAACTTGAGTTGCTAACAAGCAATTATAAGAAATTGGAGGAAAGCCATGAAAAGCTCTCGGGCTCTCATGGGGATCTCTTAATCTCTTATAATGGGCTAAAGTTAGCTCATGAGGCAAGTATCTCTAAGAAAACATCTTGTGAGCCTCATTTGGATATTAGCACTACTTTGAACCAAAATGCTATATTATCTTGTGCTAGTCCAAGTAATTTGTCTAGGCATAATATTGCTACATCTTGTGATGAATTACTTGCTATGCCTTGTTGCTCTAACAATGAAGCTTCTACCTCCTCTAGTACTTGTATTACTACTAACCTTGTAGAGGAAATCAAAGAGCTCAAGGCCCAAGTCACTAGTTTAGAGAAAAACTTGGATAAGCGTCATGAAGGGAAATCCACACTGGATAATATTTTGAGTGTGCAAAAATCCCCTAATGACAAGAGTGGACTTGGATTCAACTCCAATGACAAGAACAAGTCCAAGAGCAACAAGAAGAAGAAGGGCCAAGACCAAGTCAAGAATTTGGCCAAGATTGTTTGCTTCAAGTGCAAGATTGAAGGGCATCATGTGAGATCTTGCCCATTGAAGAAGAAGCACTTGAGTGAGAAGCAACAAGGGAAGAGGCCACAAGTTCAAGCTCAAGCACGACCTCAAGTTGAAGATAGGCCACTTCCCAAGAAGAAACAAGATGAAGCTTCCCAATTCAAGAATTCAATGAAGAAGAGAAAGGGAAGCACTTGTTGCTATATTTGTCGTGAGAAGGGGCACTTTGCTTCTTCATGCTTAAGCGGTACCTTATCTAATCCTATCATTGTTGATGATGATTATTCTATTAGGAAAGATAAGGATGGCAATGTGTTTGCCAAGTTTGTTGGAACTCAAAGTGGTGTCAAGAAAAGAACCATTTGGGTTGCCAAGCCTATTGTTACTAACCTCTTAGGACCCAACTTGGTTGGGTACCAACAAGCTAAAACTTGATCAATAGGTGTTTATGGAGGGCATTGGAGACTTGGCTACCTCATGAAGAATTAAGGGATCTTCATTAATTTTATTTTCATCAAGCCAAGTCATTGACACTATCATTTTATAACCAATGTGCCTCTTTGCGGTAACTTGTACTTAACCTCTTTACATTGTAAGTTACTTGCCCCTTTGCATGTTTTTGGTTTTGTACCAAGTATGTGTTTGTATATGTTGTTCCTTATACCTACTTATTCTGTGTATTCAAGTAGATGTTGGTTGTTTGGCACATCATATACTTGTGTGTTTGCTTCGAGCCTCTAATGCATCTTGGTGGTATCTTATTTGGCTCTTATTGAGTGATTAATGGAACATCCCATTTTGAGAGAGTGATTTTCCTTTGGCATCTCACAATCCTATAAATGTGTGCACATGAGTAATACCACTTAGTATTGATATTGCAAGATTATCTAGTCACTATGTGGTATGCCATGCTCGTGAGAAATTCAAATTCTATATCTCCATTAATTATCTCTAGTTGGATTTTGTTTGCCTTTTGTTGAAAAGAATTTAATATCACATTATGGGGGAGTGATATGTCTTATGCATATCACAAGCCTAGGAAATGTGAACATTTGATGTATTGCCACTTAGAGTTGATATTGTTAATTATCTTGTTCCTAGGTGGCATGTTTGCTCAAACAAGCTCCGTTATTTCTTAAATGATTTTATTGCTCATTTCTTTGGTCTTGGTTTGAGTAAGAATTCTTGGTGCGGTTTCACTCAAATATATTTATATATATATATCATAAGTAGGAAGCCGTTTGCTTCTAGTTACTCTAATCATTGCTTTGCCTGATTGTTTGACTATTTTTGGAGCTACCAAGAATCCTTTTTCGTGCATGGTGCTTAATTTGAATATTTAACCATATGCCTTTTATTGTGAAGTTGATCTTGAATATCTTTGCAATACACCACCGGAAAATAATTCCAATATGAACTTCTTGTCTTTGACAATTGGTATTCGTATATATGCGTGGTAATTCTTCTAGATCATCTTCACCTTGGAATTTGCCTCTTATTGCCCATATTTCTTGCCAAGAAATTATTTTGACTCCCGATTGTCTTATTGCCTTCTTGAAGATCTTTTTGCTTGACTTTGTCTCATCTCTTGATCCCCTTCAAGTGTGTGTTGTTGTAAGACAAACCTTTTCTTTTCGGTACTTGTGCCATTGTGAAAAGTGTAGAGGGTTTGGTTTATTTGTTGGAACCTTGCTCTTTTGGGATTTAGTTATCTCATTCCTTCTTCTATGATTTATTTGCTAGAATGAGATAAATCTTTGAGCATGCTTTTATTTATTTATTTATTCTTTCATGCTCAATAAGTTGTTAAGTTCATTTGTTGAATTTGTTGAATAAATCATTTGTTGATTTGTTCCATTGATACTATTTGGACAACTAATGTGTTTTACCACACATTTTATACCTCCTTGTACTCTTGGTGTTTTTGTCTAAATTATATCTTCTTTGGATCTTGAAAGCTAGGTGCATGCATATTCTCTTTATGCTTAATTTTGTGTCTTAGTTCTTTCTTTGATCCAATATATATGTTATACTCCGTCAAATCCTAAATGGCTAAGGTGTGCATGAAATTCAAATCTCATCTCTAACTATGCACATATTTATATGGAGTCTATCATATGTATTGTGGTTAGTCTAACCACTTTGGACCCAATAAGTTTGGGGACCAAGATGTACTTGAATGATGTCTTAGGTACATTGGAGATGCAATGGATGCTTGTCTCATTTATAAGGAAGATGTTATCTGATGGCGAGTTGACGCGGGAGATTATTCTTCTTCGTTCCCCGGCAACGGCGCCAGAAAACTGGCTGATGGCGTTTGAAGGCCCTCAGTTGATTCCTTGTGCGTGGTGAATAACCAGCCCGTTGGGAACCCCAAGAGGAAGGTATGATGAGTATAGCAGCTAGTTTTCCCTCAGTTAAGATACCAAGGTTTATCGATCAGGAGAGGAGAGACAGTGACGACTGAAAGTGATGCGGACTGGCTTAATAACACTCCAACAAGGGCGCCGTTTAACGATACTTGTTGACTCGTCTTCGGCCAGTAGCAACGCGGAACCTGCACACACACAACCAAGTACTTTGTTCCCAACTTACGATGAGGTTGTCAATCTCACCGGTTTGCTTGAAACAAAGATTATGAGTGTATCGAGTGGAAAGCAATATAGTATGCGAGTAAAGTAAACAGTGCGAGTAAAGTAAACAGGTGATAGCAATATGATGTAAATAGGACCGGAGTCCACAGTTCACTAGTGGTGTCTCTCCATAGATAAAATAGCACATGCTGGGTAAACAAATTACAGTTGGGCAATTGATAGAATAAAGATAACGTGATATGTCAAGAAGATCACTATGAGATTTACTCTGGGCATTACAACAAAATACATAGACCGCCATCCAACTGCATCTATGACTAATAATCCACCCCCGGGGATATCAATCCGAACACCCCAAAAGTATTAAGTTGCGAACAACAGATAATTGCATTAAGCAAAGTGTGTAATGTAAACAAAGCATATGCCCTTGAGCATATGAATGTTGTTTTCTCCCTAGTAGCAACAGCACATCTACCACCTTAGAGGTTTCTGTCACTCCCCCAGGTGAAATAGAGGCATGAACCCACTATCGAGCATAAATACCCCCTCTTGGAGTCACTAGCAACTACTCGGCCAAGATAGCCGCTAACAATGGAGAGCATGCAAGATCATAAACAACATAGAGATAACAAAAGATATAATTCAGTACAGCAACTTAATCATAAACACCAATATTCATCGGATCCCAACAAACCAAACATGTAGAATTACATAACGGTGATCTCAATCATGTAGGGCAGCTCATGAGATCTAAACATGAAGCACATGGTGGAGAAGACAACCATCTAGCTACTGCTATGGACCCATAGTCCAAGGTAGACTACTCACTCATCGCTCCGGAGGCAAGCATGGCGATGAAGAAGACCTCCGGTGGCGATTCCCCTCTCCGGCAGGGTGCTGGGAAGAGCTTCTGGACCCTCCCGATCTTCGGGTAGACGGTGGCGGCGGATCGCGATGTGTTCTGGAAATCTGATCGGGTACTTAGGTTTTTTCCGTCGGGGGGCCTTTATAGGCGAAGGGTCGATGTCAGAGGAGGGGCCAGGCGCCCTCACACGGGGGTGGTGCGGGCCAGGGCCTGGCCGCGCCGCCCCTGTGTGTGGGGCCCTGGTGGCCCCCCTCCTACTTCTCTTCGGATCTCTAGAAGCTTCCGGGTAAAATAAGACTTCAGGAACTTGTTTCGTCCAATTCCAAGAATATTTCCTGTGTATCACTTCTGAAACACAGAAACAGCAGAAAACAGGAAACTGGCACTGTGGCACTTGTTAATAGGTTAGTTCCGGAAAATGCATAAAAGTGCCACTAAGTGTAACGAAACAATAGGCAAATGGTGTAAAAACAAGCATGGAGCATCAAAAATTATAGATACATTTGAGACGTATCATTATCACCATATGATTATTGGAGCCAAGCTAGGATGACCGGCGAACTCTTATCTACTACATCACACCATTACTATCTCGGTAACAAGTATAACATTCATGCATACTTTTCTAGCATCCCAACTCTTGTAGGTTGGTTCTTGGCATGATAATATTTATTTGCAAATATTGCGGTTCTTGCAAAGGTCTTATAAAGAAATATCTTTATTTCATATGTGAGCAAGTTGAGATGATTGCATATGATGGGAAGTATATAAAATCATGTTTATGATTCACCAATCCCAAATATGCCATTTTAGCAATTTATTGCATATTAATTCATCAACGCTCTCTCATGTGCAATATAGATAATGTTGCGAGTTGTACCCTTCTTTATTATGCTTGTTGCCTTTCAAAGCATCCCGACTATCTTTTGATCCCTTATTGCTAGTTGTGATGGCTTTGATGATTTTGCGTGGGGAGTTTATTAATATACCATAATGGAAAATGGAGCCTTGAGCTATATATGCTTTCTAGCAAAGCTATTTGGTATATTCTATGACTCTCTCTTGGATATCATGTCTTCCTTAATTTCAACTAACCTCTTGTGTATACATGTTCCTTTGTGGATTGTTCATCATGATTTTTTGTCCACCTAGAAATATATATGCATAAGAGTGTTAATTTCTTCCCTTGATATTCTCGTTCTTTGCCGACCATCTTTCTTATCCATTTTGTTCTTGATGGTGTTGGTAAGAACTTGATTTATGAGTACTTGTTTATTCTTTATTGCTTCTTCTCACACTCATATCTCGTGAATCTTTTTGGACTAAAGTTCACTTTGATAAGCGTATTGATCCTTTTGTATTCTTTCGTGCTCATGTTTTGTTTTAAATGATATATAGGGAGTGAGGATTCCATGTTTGTGCATATTGTATTCAAATGCAACAAAAATTCAAATTTATGCATGGACCTTGGGGAGCTTCCTTATTTCATTTAAAGCACCTAGTAGCTCTTATCATCACTTCTTCTTATATCCAATTGGTTCTTTCGGTCTCTTGATTGCTTGCTTGCTTCATTCGTTGAAGCTTCCTTCACTATGTCATCTTTTTGCAATCTTTGATCCTCAATATGGTTTGACTTCCTCCAAATATTGTTAATTTGATAAGTGCATATGATTTCACTCATTTTTATGAGAAATGCACATCTTGGGGAGGAACTCATACTATATTGGCCTTCTAAATTCCTTCATCCATTTTGGCAATCGTTGCCAATGGGGGAGAAGTTTAGAGGGTTTAAGGGAAATGGTTTTTATACTTAAGTTTGGTTGTGCTTAAGTGTTTGCCTTTCATGCATCTCTTCTTTGTTAGATGTTTTGCATGGTTGAATATATAGTGCATATGATTTCACTCATTTTTATGAGAAATGCACATCTTGGGGAGGAACTCATACTATATTGGCCTTCTAAATTCCTTCATCCATTTTGGCAATCGTTGCCAATGGGGGAGAAGTTTAGAGGGTTTAAGGGAAATGGTTTTTATACTTAAGTTTGGTTATGCTTAAGTGTTTGCCTTTCATGCATCTCTTCTTTGTTAGATATTTTGCATGGTTGAATATATAGTGTAAACTCCATCAAAGGTTTATCTTGACAATGTATGCAATGAAATTCAAGTTCATCACACGTGCATATATTGTGGGAGAGTTTGCTCTATATATTTTGGTTGCACTCACATCAACCATATTTGTTGTAGTTTATGTGAGTACAATTGATTTTGATATGCGGTAGTAGCTTCGTGTTACTTGACCATATCAAATACAACCTCTTGTATGCAATTTATTCTCGGATAAGTTGCATATTAGTTTCTATCATTCATTATATAAACCCTCTTGTTGAGATTGTCATCAATTACCAAAATGGGGGAGATTGTAAGGGTAAATTGCCCCTAAGTGTGTTTTTGGTAATTAATGACAATCCCTATGGACTAATGTTTTCATTGAGATTTTTATGAAGGAATTGTTCATAGGAATTGCTTGAAGTCCATGTGTTGGATTCAAGGCTTGGATGCCATGAAGATAAAGATATATCTTAAGTATTGGCATCAAGATCATTGAATAGAAGAGATGAATCCAATATGATCCAGAAGAAGAAATAAAGATGTAGTTCTTGTGTAGAACTCAAGTAATCCATGCTCTAGCTTATGTGTTAAGCCAAGGAGTCTCAAGATCTTGAGAGTTTGTCTACAAGAGAAGAATTCAATATATGGCTTTATGTCGAGGTCATGATGGTCTCATGAGTTGAGATATGTTTGACTAAGACCTAGAGCATGCGATCAAATGAAGAATTCTTTATGTGGCTCAAGATATTGTGATAGAGAATGAGAAGATTCAAGGTTGACCAAGGCAAAGATCAAAGATTGGATTCTAGATTGGTCAACATATGAAGCATAAGGAATGTGCCACATGAGACCAATCGGTCTTGTGGTATGGTATGGTTTATCAATTATGCTTTGTGAACTAACCCATTACATATGTGTGTTTGTGTTGTCTATGTGGGTTAGGTATTGTGTCATGGATATGCATCACTAGTGAGATTTCATATAGCCCATGAAAGGATGACATCAAGTGGTGGTTGTCATCAAGGTTGAGAAGTGCAAGTTTCAAGATAAGCATCTCAAGAAGATCATATGCTTGAAGCTTGCCAACCATTTGGTGATAATGGAATTGTGAAGAAATGCCTTAGTGAAGGTATCACATAGTGGTGTATGTGGGAGCATATTGGAAGTCTTCACAAAGCAACAATGATCAAGTGAAGCATTCTGGCTTGACGGAAGCATAACGCATCATCATCAAGATCAAGCGGGGTGCGCAAGGCAAAGGTTTGTCCTTGCTAGGTTTTCCTTTTACCGGTCTCAAGGTGTTTGTTGGGAGACCGGGTTATAGGATAGATAGCCGCACTATCAAGAGGGGCTTTCGGTTGGGTAACTTGATCACATCGTCTTAGGGAGCTCAATCCTTTGCATACTTTGCATCTTCCTAGTTTGTTGCTTCTTGGTGTTTCTCCATGTGAGGTTCTTGTGCTTCTTGCTAGCTTTCCAACAAGTCCAAGTTCATCGAAAACGGAATCCAAATGTATCTTCTATTGCGTTTTCGAGTTGAAGGGTTTTATCGGTTCTTCACTTTGGAAGGTTTCACACCTCTCCACATTTGGTATTTTTCGTCTTGACATTTCTTGGTATTTCTCTGCATAAAGTTGTATTACTTTTTCTAAGCTTTTCAAAAAGTCCAAGTTTGCTAAAAACGGAGTTCAGATGCAAAAGTTATCGCGTTTTTCGTATGACTGTTTTTGCAGTTTTCTAAATCCGGAGTTGCTCCGGGCTCTGCTCCGGGATGAGTAGTGCCAATATACTTACTCCGGAGTACAATCCGGAGCTACTCCGGGCTCTGCTCCGGAGCGCCCCGAAAACTCTGTAACGGGCAATTTTCTTGCCCTATAAAAGGGGGCTTCTTCCCCAACGGTTCCCTAAGGTTCTAGAGCACGAAATTGACCTTCAAGAGCTTCCTTCCTCCTCCATCCCTCCTATGATTCTTGCATCTTTTTGAGGGATTTGGAAGAGGAGATCTAGATCTACAATTCCACCAATCAATTCCTCCTCTAAGTGAGGGGAACTCGTTGGATCTAGATCTTGACCTCCACCCTTGTTCTTCCTCTCTAACTCCTCCATAGCATTTGTTGCCTTGGTGGGATTTGGGAGAGAAGGATTTGAGCACTTCCCCTTGTGTTCTTGCTTTGCATTCTTGCATAGTGTTGAGCTCTCCATTACGATTTATTCGAGTGAGAGACCGTGAGCTTGTTACTCTTGGAGGGTGACCTCCTAGTTGGCTTGGCGGTTGGTGCCTCGGTGACCTCTTCGTGGAAGATTGTGAAGAGGCCCGGGCTTCCCCTTCGTGGGAGTTATGAAGTGGTTGTGGAGCTTGCCATCTCCAGAGTGGAGGAAAAGCTAACCATAAGAAGGGGTCCCTAGCTTCGTGGGGGACTCGGAGAAGAAGGTGAGCCTTCGTGGCGTTTGGGGGCCTTCGTGGTTACCCGCATCTCTCCAACGGTGATTAGCTTACTTTATGTAAGTGAACATCGGGATACATCTTCGTCTCCGTGTGCCTCGGTTATCTCTATACCCTAGTTTATTTCCTTATGATAGCCATCGTGCTTGAAGTACTTATATCTTGTTTATCACTTGTGAATTATATCTTGTGCTATCTTGCTTATATCTAGTAGTTGTTGTTGCACTTAGTTGAGCCTAGCATATTTAGGTCTTGTGCTTGAAGAAAATAAACGTTAGTTTAATTCCGCATTCCTTCAAGCCAATTCCGTAATTGTTTTTAAAACGCCTATTCACCCCCCCCCCTCTAGGCGACATCTCGTCCTTTCAAATATAATGGAAATCGGACCGGGGTCCACAGTTCACTAGTGGTGTCTCTCCATAAGATAAAATAACACATGCTGGGTAAACAAATTACAGTGGGGCAATTGATAGAATAAAGACAACGTACATATGTCGAGAGGATCACTATGAGATTTACTCTGGGCATTACAACAAGATACATAGACCGCCATCCAACTGCATCTATGACTAATAATCCACTTGTGGCGAATCAATCCGAGAACTCCACAAGTATTAAGTTGCGAACAACAGATAACTGCATTAAGCAAAGTGTGTAATGTAAACAAAGCATATGCCCTTGAGCGTATGAATGTTGTTTTCTCCCTAGTGGCAACAACACATCTACAACCTTACAGGTTTCTGTCACTCCCCCAGATTAAATAGAGGCATGAACCCACTATCGAGCATAAATACCCCCTCTTGGAGTCACTAGCAACTATTCGGCCAAGATAGCTACTAACAACGAAGAGCATGCAAGATCATAAACAACATAGAGATAATATAAGATAATATTCAGAATATCAACTCAATCATAACACCAATATTCATCGGATCCCAACAAACACAACATGTAGAATTACATAACGGTAGTCTCGATCATGTGAAGCAGCTCACGAGATCTAAACATGAAGCACATGGTGGAGAAGACAACCAACTAGCTACTGCTATGGACTCATAGTCCAAGGTTGACTACTCACTCATCATGCTTGAGGCAAGCATGGCGATGAAGAAGACCTCCGGTGGCGATTCCCCTCTCCAGCAGGGTGCCGGGAAGAGCTTCTAGACCCTCCTGATCTTGGGTCGACGATGGCGGCGGATTGCGATGTGTTTCTGGAAAAGTGATCGGGTGTTTAGGTTTTTCCCGTCGGGGGGTCTTTATAGGCGAAGGGGCGGCGCCAGAGGTGGACCAGGGGGCCCTCACCACAGGTGGGCGCGGGCCAGGGGCAGGCCGCGCCCCCTGGTGGTGTGGCCGCCCTGTGGCCCTTCTCCGTCTCCTCTTTGGTTCTCTGGAAGCTTCGGTAAATTTCCGGATGTTCGGCTTTTGTTTTGTCCAATTCCGAGAATATTTCCTATGTAACTTTTCTGAAACACAAAATAGCAGAAAATACGGAACTGGCACTGTGGCATCTTGTTAATAGGTTAGTTCCGGAAAATGCATAAAAATGTCACGAAGTGTAACGAAACACTAAGCAAATGGTGTAAAAACAAGCATGGAGCATCAAAAATTATAGATACGTTTGAGACGTATCAATCATCACATCGATGGTATAGCTGCAAAGATAGACTGGGTCTTTTCAATCATAATCAACATGTGACTTGTGCTTAACCTTTCGGTTACTTGTGTTCCGAGGCCATGTCTACACATACTAGGGCTCACCAACGCAACCTTAGTGTATGCGCATCACATACATTGCTTGTACCCACACCTTATGTAAACTTCGATATGTAGCCCCGATTGTCACGTCGGCTTCATAACTAAATTTTTTTTGGCGATTGCTTCACTAAGGGGGAACACGTTTGTTGGAATTTTTATTAGAGGGATCATCTTAAAATTGCTACCGTCGCTATATTGATTAATATAATCAAATTTTAAGATTACTTTACCCTTTGCAAATTTTAAGTTAGACCCTTCTACTTATCTTTTGCAAATTTTATGCGACTGCTAGGGCTATGCTAGGAAGAAATGCTTCTTAACCTACAAACATGCAACCATAATGGTGATTCGATAATTTTTTCTTTAACCCCCGCTGAGGGCCCTCCATTGCAAAAACCATGTCCACTAAAGAGGAGAAACTATCACCTTGCCTAAGCCACTTTGTACGATGCAAGTTGTACGTCAATCGTGAAACCAATCTCGTTGAAGCGTAAGGTCTGTTTGCGAGGCCGCTTGCAATCCAACAATGCCGCAGACATGAATAGTTGCAATTAAAAGGGTAACAATAAGAAAATCAATGCCCGCATCCGGGGTGCGTTCTAACCGTACCAGTACAACTATGCATAGATCGGCTCTGATACCACTTTTGGGGTTCGAAGCAGAAAAACAAAAAAATTTATTTACACCCATAGCCCATGATCTATCTACGTAGTTGAACAGTAATGGAACAGCGATAGTATTCATACCCTTGAAGACCTAGTGCGCAGGAACGTTCCTGCATGAACATTGTCGATGAAGACAAACGAAGCCGACCTCAAGGTCATGTAGTCATACTAGTCTAAGAAGACCAACACCGCACGAGCGGCACCTCCGAGGGATTACACACGTATGGTGTATAGACGTTGTCTGGGCTCCGTCCAGCAGAGCAGCGAAAGAAGATGGATTTAGACTGGAAATCCGGCATCGCTACATCGTTCGGCACTAGAGGTTTCCTTTAACTTGCTGACACAGCTCCAAATGTGGGAGCCAAGTCAGGAAGAAGAGAGGAAGGGAGAGGAATGAGTGAATGAGCCAAGGGGCTAGGGGGCTTTATATAGGCAGAGGGGGTAGGTGGCCGCCGACCCTATGCGAAACCCTAGGGCGCCACCGCCCCACCTGGCCGCCGCCGGCCCCTAGGGGAAACCCTAGGGCGCCTGGCCCAGGTGGCCTTGGCCGGCCTCCCCTATGGGCCTAGCCCACTTTGCCTTTTCCCATTTTCTGTTATTAATTAATTAATTCTCTTTTCATATTTAATTAGTTTAATTAAATACTAAACCCATTAATCAATTAACTCCTTGGCATAATTCCTTCACCAATACAACTTTGATAAAGTCCAGAACCTTTCTGATGTCTCTAGAATCTTTCTGATGTCTCCAGAACCTTTCCGATGTTACCCGAAACATTTCCAGTTAACCCCTTGTGATTTCTGATAATTCTAAATCTATTCCTAAGCATCGTATACCCTTAAGTGTGACACCCTACGGGTCGAGGAATACTCCAAACATGACCAAGACCCCTCTCCGATCAATGACCAACAATCGGTTCTAAAAAACCATGTTGATCCATGTGCATTCCACGAAACTCCTCGTTGATCCGTAAACATCGTATCCGATTCCTTTTGTCTCGTGATACTAGATCTTGTCCGTGGTTAGATCAGCGATATCTCTATATCGTGTTCACCCTCGTCTGACAAGTCTTTTAACTTGTCCATGCCATTGCATCCTCCATGACCCAGTCACACGCTTGCAAGCTTCGTAGATGCAACTGCCATCGAGTGGGCCCAGAGTATCTATCTGTCACGCGGATGGACAAATCCCGCTCTTGGTGCACACGCCTCAATCTACTCCATTGGCATACCCAAGAGACATCTTTTTCAGTCAATCCTTTTACGGTAGTGACAAGGGTATAGCTAATAGAGCCCGTTATTCTCGTACCCCTGAGGCCCGTTAAGATAAGCCTAGCCATAGACATAGTTGAAATACGAGTTAATATCGTATACTGACATTGTAATTTGTATTGAACCAGACCGGATCCTTGAGACCTGGCAACCTATATATAGGGGCCAGGAGAGGCCGGCCAGGGACAGATTGAGATTGAGCCAAGTTCAATACCACACTTATTCTCGATACACACCTTGTTTGATTGATCTTTACCTTCGAGTTCATCTGATGCCCTCTTCCCCCGATCCTAAGTCCTTCATATAGGACATTTGTCGAGTTAACCGTCGTCAATTGGCGCCGACCGTGGGGACTTTGGGCATTGGAATCCTGAATTCAATGGCTTTTTTGCTTCTAGCCAACATCAACTCGAAAGTCGACAAAACCAGATATCCTTCAGGACCATAGATTTTCAACTTCATCCACCAACCCTTACTCCAGTCTTTGCAAGCTTGGATCAGGAGATGGACCTGATGATCGGAAGTCTGAACTTTCACGTCGGTTCTTTGGGTTTGACTCGCCTCTCAGATTCGATGAAATCAGATCTTTCGGTAGGAAAAACCGAGACAATCGCAATGTCAGAATCAACGATAGGCTCTTCTAGCGAGGTAAACTTGCCAGTCAGCTTCGCAACAATGGAAAAAAGAGAAGAAAAAATTGAAGAACTCGACGAACTCATGGGAAACCTCGACATAGGAGAAGCAATGGGTCACTTGGATCTTGACCAGAAGGACTTCACCACCCGAAGCGGTGGTGTCTCCGGTAATATACACCAGGTATGCATCATCATCACTGAAGTAGCAGAAGAAAACAATGATGCCGGCAACCTAGTAGTCGACACACAGGGCAACAACCCGAGGAGCAATAGTGGAAAAGAGAAGGAGAAAATATACATCTCCGCCAGGGAGTGGAGAATTATCATGTCAGCAATTATTCATGGCACGGATGTACCCGCAAATTCGAGGAGAGAAGTCTTAATGGGATATCAATATGCCCTGCATCAACACAAAAAGAAGCTGTGAGCATAGAAAAGCGAGCTTAGGAAAAGTCAGGAGAGCAATAGCGTATCAAGCAGATCATATTGGAATGAGTATAGTGACACATCAGATTTCAGCAAAGAAAGACACTGCGAACCAAAGCATAGCAGGAGAAAAACAACACTAAGAAGAGAAGAAAAACATGCAAGAAGTATCAGCGCACCATTATCAGATGAAGAGGACCGGCAGCAGCCCTAGTGGCAGCACAAGCATATCTATTAACCACGCAGCCGGAACCCGGAGATCCACGGGAGTACATGCATCAAGCAGCCATAAAAAGTCTTGGGTTAGTGGAAGATAAGTTAAGGCAGCATTCCTTAGAAAAGAAGTCTACATATTACGAGGGTAAGGAAAGAAGAGTCAAAGTACCAATCCTCGCAAAGTCAAGTAAGCGACTCATCAGGCAACGAAAACCACAAAACATGAACAAATGATGCAAGGAATATTATAGCACAAAAGAAAGTGAACAAAGCATGCTATGCGTGGAATGAAGAAAACTACGAGGACGACAAAAAGGAGATGGGCACGCTATGCTTTACCCGAAGGGTTCGCAGAATGCGAGTACCCAAATGATTCAAATTACCACGCGATCAGCAGAAGTACGATGGGTCACAAGAAACTAGGCTGTGGCTATCAGATTACCTTCAAGCAGTACAAATACTGGGAGGAACAAGAGCAACAGCAATGCAAAGTTTACAACTACACCTCACCGGTGCTGCACGGTCCTGGTTAAGCACCCTACCCAATGAGTCCATCGGAAGTTGGGGCAAACTAGAAAATCAATTCACAAGAAATTTTCATTCGACATACAAACGTCCAGCGTCAATCGAAGAAGTCAAATCTTGTGTGCAGGGAAAAGGCGAGACTCTACGCTCATATATACAGCGGTGGAGTATAATAATAAAAAACTCCACAGAAGACGTCTCCGACGAACGGGCAGTAGATGCTTTTTCGGCTGGCCTTCACCGTTCGGACCTCGTGGAAGAATTAGGGAGAACAAGGCCCAAAACGGTGTCAGAATTAATAGAGATCGCAAGAAGATTCGCCGATGGAGAAGACGCTTACAACAATAAAAGAGAATGTTCGCTAGAAGTCGACAGAGCAAACAGGCAAAGGCGCAGGTCTCGCAACGAGGATGGCCACGTAAGACGCAACCAAGTAGCCGCAGGGTATGAAAGGGGAGATGAGGAAGGAAACGAGAGTAGAGAGTACCAAGACAAAAGCAGCCGCAGACAAGATAAGCCAAAATATTTTGACCCATCGGCATAAGAAATGCTTCATGGACCTTGCCACATCCACTATGCATACCTAGATGGCAAGAGAGTTTCCAATCACCGGATGAGAGATTGCAGGACATTCCTAGGATTACAAGATGCAATGGAATTAAGCCAAGGAGCACATCAAGGAAACATAACACAGGGCAACGTAACCACAGGTCAAGGATATCAAGTACAAAACAATGCAGGTTCAAAGGTCTACATATCCGCAATGATCTAGCCTGTTCCAAAATCCAAGAAAGAGCAGAAAGGTATATCAAGGCAAGTAAACCTAGCAATATCGTCACCAGCATCCACCACAGAATATCTGTGATGGTCCGACCAAACGATCAGGTTCAGCAAAGTGGACCACCCAAGGAAAGTACCCAGGCCAGGACACGCGCCAATGGTGTTGAAGGCGCAAATAGGAGGATACGACATCGGACGGGTATTTATGGACGCAAGTAGTGGCATAAACTTAATATACGCAAGGACCCTGAAGGCAATGAGCATCTCGCTGGAATGGTTGAAGCCAACAGATTGCTCATTTCACGGGATAGTAGCAGGAAGTGCAAACCATCCTCTACGAAAAATTGAACTCGACGTTTGCTTTGGCGATAGCGGCAACTTCCGCAGAGAGAAACTAGAGTTCGAGGTGATGGACTGGCCCTCGCAATATCACGCAATCCTGGGCTGGCCAGCGTTTGCAAAATTCATGGCAGTTCCTCACTATGCATACCTGGCACTCAAAATTCTAGGACCGAAGGGGGTCATCATAGTACAAGGAAGCTTTGAAGTATCTAACACCTGCGACAAAGAGTTCAACAGGATGGCGCAAACCTTCGGCATGACAGCTGAATATGCAAGACTCAAAGGCGAAACTGATCACAATGTACCACCCGACGTCGGTCGATCCCTGCCAGATCAGGCTTTCAACGCAACACAAGATTCTAAGAAAGTTCGGGTTCATCCCATGGACCCAAACAAGACCACTTCCATCACAGTAAACCTGGATCCTGCATATGAAAGCACGCTCATCGAGTTCCTCCGTGAGCACTGGGAAATCTTCACTTGGTGTCCCTCCGACATGCCAGGGGTTCCCAGGGAACTCGTCAAGCATGCACTCAATGTGGATCCAAAAGCAAGGCCAGTCAAGCAACCTCTACGGCGGTTCGATGAACCCAAAAGAAAAGCAATAGCAGCTGAACTACACAGGCTAGAAAATGCAGGCTTCATCAGAGAAATCAAGGCATCAACATAGGTGTCCAACCCAGTAATTATCCCAAAGAAGAATACATAGGTGAGATGGGTATGTGTCAACTACACGTCCCTCAACAAGCATTGTCCCAAGGATCCCTTTCCACTACCTTGCATAGATCAAATAATTGACGCAACAACGAGGTGTGCGAGGATTTCCTTTCTGGACGCATATTCAGGCTACAATCAGATCAAACTAAATAAAAAGACAAAGAAAAAACAGCTTTCATCACACCATACGGCATCTTTTGCTACCAAGTCATGCCTTTCGGCCTCAAGAACGTAGGAGCAACTTATTAAAGGATGATGCAAAATTACCTCGGAAGCCAAATAGGCCGAAACATCCAAGTCTACATTGATGACGTGGTTATCACCACAAGAAAAGAGGAGGCTTTAATCAATGACCTGAAGGAAACTTTTGACAACCTCGATAGGTACAAGCTAAAACTCAACCCGACAAAGTGTTCTTTTGGCATTTCCGTAGGACAACTTCTGGGGTTCCTGGTATCGGCAAGAGGAATAGAGGCAAACCCAGAGAAAATTCAGGCGATACTAATGATGGGAAAACTAGCTAAGCTCCACGAAGTACAGCAACTCGCAGGACGCGTAGCAGCACTAAGTCGATTTGTCGCACGGCTAGGAGAAAAGGCCCTCCCTTTCTACGCACTCATGAAGAAGTCAGACAAAAAATTCGAGTGGACAGAAGAGGCAGACGCAGCATTTTCACAGTTGAAAAAAGTGCTTTCCACACCACCAGTGCTGGTCGCATCAAAGGAGAGAGAACCACAACTACTGTACATCGCCGCTACACATCAGGTGGTGAGCACGGTGTTAGTAGTCAAAAGAAGTGAGGAAGGGAAGGCGCATGGAGTTCACGACCAGTGTACTTCCTTAGCAAAGTCTTATCACCATCTAAACAGCGTTACCCACATTATCAAAAGTTAGCATACAGTGTGTTCACAACAGCAAGGAAGCTACGACAGTATTTTGCAGTGCATCCAATCATAGTGGTTAATGAAGCTCCACTATCAAACATACTAAATAACCCCGAAGCAACATGACATGTCTCTTTATGGGGAATCAAACTCTCCCCTCTGGACATCACGTATGAGAAAAGAAAAGCCATTAAATCCCAAGTGCTGCCAGACTTCACAGCAGAGTGGTTAGAACTACAAAACACAGGACCACCAGATTTGTCAAGTGTTTGGACAATGTACTTTGATGGATCAAAAAGGGTTCAAGGAGCAGGAGCAGGAGTAGTCTTAATATCTCTGCAAGGAGACAAGCTAAAATATGTGGTAAGGATAAGTTTCCCACAAGCTTCCAATAACGAAGCCGAGTACGAGGCCTTGCTTCACAGGATGAAGATGGCCAAAGCATGCGGAGCAACTCGACTAAAAATATTTGGGGACTCGAATCTTGTGGTCCAGCAAGTGATGAACCGTTGTGACGCCGTTAGCGACAACATGACAGCATACCGAAATTTGTACTATTACCTAGAAGGAACTTTCGATGGATGCAAAGTCTTGCATATCAGCAGAGTCAGCAACGAGGAAGCCGATAATCTAGCAAACATCGGGTCTCAATGCCTGCCCATACCACCAGGAGTCTTTTGGGAGGAAATTGTTGAGAGATCAATAAAAGGCAGCAAAACTTCGAGTACAGGAGAACCAAGTCAGCATGTGACAGTAGGCTCGGGGGCTAGCAAAATAGGAATGGAGAGCGCAGCAGAACCAGAGGAGGTCATGATGATTGAAGAAACTTGGATGAAGCCATACTTAGCATACATGATGAACAAAACACTACCCGAAGATACAGTCGAAGCACGTAGGATAATACGATGATCTAAAGCTTTTGTTGTACTACAAGGAAAGTTGTACAAGAAAAGCATAACTGGCGTGTTACAAGGATGCGTCACCCCGTAGGAAGGGCAAGTCATATTAAAGGACATCCACGCAGGAGTCTGTGGCCATCATGCAAGTAGCAGAGCCATAGCAGCCAAAGCTTTTCGCGCAGGATTCTACTGGTTGACAGCAATCGAAGATGCAAAAGACATCATCCGAATATGCGAGGCTTGCCAAAGATTTGAATCCCGACCACACGCACCAGCAGCGGAACTCCAGCCAATACCACTATCGTGGCCCTTTACACAATGGGGTTTGGACATGGTAAGGAAATTGCATAAGTCATGGCCTGGAGGACATGTCTATATGATGGTAGCAGTCAATAAATTCACCAAGTGGGTAGAGGCAGCCCCAGTAACAACTCAGGATACCACAGCATCAATTAACTTCATTAAGACGATAGTATTTCGCTTTGGAGTACCTCACAGCATCATCACAGATAACGGCACGAACTTCACATCCAAAGAATTCAAAAGCTAGTGCAAGAGTATGGGGATCAAATTGAAATTTGCATCTGTTGCACACCCAAAGACAAATGGGCAAGTCAAAAAAGCAAACAGCCTAATATGCAACAGAATAAAGAAGAGGTTGCTAGTACCACTAGAGAAAGCCAAGCACGCTTGGGTAGATGAATTACCCTCCGTGCTCTGGAGTCTAAGAACTACGCCTAATGCAGCTACTCAAGGGACACCTTTCTTTCTGGTCCATGGCGCAGAAGCCGTGCTTCCAGTCAAAATTACTCATGAAGCCCCCAGAATTGCAGCTTACGATGAAACGACTTCTACGGAGGCACTGTAGGATGATGTTGATGCACTCGACGAAGCAAGAGATGTTGCACTAGCCAGAGCTACACCGTATCAGCAGAGTCTGCAAAATTATCACAGTACTCGAGCTCACCCCTGCTCTTTCATAGTGGGAGATCTAGTTTTACGACTCAAGCAGGATGGCCACGGCAAACTAGAATCACCATGGGTGGGACCCTACATAGTAACAGAAGTCATACCAGGAGGAGCATATCGGCTACAAGATAAGAAGACAGAAAAATACGAAAGCAACCCGTGGAACGCAGAGCAGCTTCAGCGTTTTTACGCATAGAAGACGTCACCAGCAAAACTCTACATCGACAATCATGAAAAACTTTGAGTTATCACCCTCTAAACCCAGAACACGAGGCCATAGGTCGGGTTTCTTGGGTTGATTTTATGATATGTAAAAGTATATCAACATTTTCCGCTTAGGGGCTCTGACCCTCGAGTCGTTATAAATATTATATTATTGAGATCATGGTATCATGTCTTCTCACGAGTAATTATGGAGTTATCCACAAAAATAAAATGGACAGACAAGCAGACAAACAAAAGCACATCGATGCTAAAGTAAAACACCTCGGAACATTGATAGTTCCCTTGGTCTCATAATAAGGATGATAACATAAGCAGAGTTCATCACATATAATTATTACACAAGTCGACCAAAGAGCACAAAAAAGGATTACATCAAGAGGAAGACAACATTTACTGAAAATGTACTTCTGCTCCATACTTCTTCTGGCATTGCATGCAATCGAAGATCTTCACGTCAAACTTTGACGTGCCGCAGTGGTAATTGAAAAGCATGAAGAAGCCTTGATGCAGGTCATGATCCTCTGCAAACTGAGGCCAGCCACCCCTGAAATACATCTCGCCGCGGCCATCATAGTACACTTCCACCTCGTACGGAGTATCCCCACCAGATTCTTCATGAAGGATGGCTTCATGGAGCTCGCGCCTGTCCATAAATTGAGTGAACTTGAGCGGAACACGCTGCTTCTCACAGCATTGAGCACCAGCGATAACAAAGAAGGAGAATAGATTGAAAGGAGGAGGAGGAGAAGCATTGCGAGGAGCAGCATTTGCATCCACAACTTGGCAAGCAACAAAAGAGGAAGGCTTGGGTTTGTTCCTACTCCCCAATGGGTGGCCGGGGCGTCGCTTCATGGGCACAGCAGATGACGCCACCACCATGGAAACGTCCTTGGGCTTGTTCTTACTGCCGCGCGGACGGCCGCGCCCATGCTTCTCTATCATGACACCGGTGTCTAGATCGATAACGCCGGCATCCGTTATCAAAAGTTCTGCTTGGCAAGCAGGAAACCCTGGACGAGATTTGGAGGGTGAAGACAATACGACGGAGGAGATCTGCAGTACAAGAATTAGGGTTTTTCCCCGGTGAAACAAGGGGCCCTTATTTATAAGTTACCCTTAGTGGGCCTTTGCAAACTAAAGGTCCAACAAGATCATGGGCTTACAATATTCCGTCAAAAGTAATGGAGATAAAGGAAGGGAGAAGGATTCAATAAATTACAAAAAAGAAAAGGCTGTCTGGAAGAGATATTTGAGTCTATAACAGGCTGCAAGCACCCCCTTATAGCCTCAGGGCTACTACCATGGGGAGCGCTAGTCGTGCACCCAACAAAATTAACACAAGAATAATGGAGTTGAGCAGATGAGGTGATAGTATGCTTGAGCCTATACTCGAAAAACTTTCGACTATAGCCTCAGGGGCTACTCCCATCGGGAGCGCTGGTCCTGCACCTGATGAAGAATTACTTCGAGAAGAACGAGGAAGAAAATTTCGAGTCCATCGACTCGATAATTTACTCCCATCGGGAGAGCGGATTCAAGAACCCGAAGATTTTAGCCATTGCATTTGAAGAAATCAAAGTTTGAAGAAGTCAAAGATTGAAGAAGTCAGAGAATTGAAGAAGTCATAGATTTGAAGTTTGGAGACTCAACCCGAGTCTGCGACTCAAGTAGAGTCTCGGGGGCTACTAACGTGGGTATGACCTTCAGGTACCCACGGATTAGTATACCAGGTCCGGCCCATTATGGAAGTGGACAAGTACAAGGACTCGAAGATGACTTGGAGATAAAGAAAGGCAACTCTAATACATATTCGACTAGAAGACTTGTAAAACCTAGCCTGGTTGCATATATAAAGCCAGGCAGGGGCGCCCCTAGAGATAGATCTCATAGACATTGAATATCAGATTACACGCAATACTAGAGAGACAAGATAGATTAGAGAGAGATTATATAGACAACTCCGCCTACGGCGGCACCCTGTAAACACCATTGTGAGCATATACTAGATTGCTAGCAGGATGTAGCGATCCTCTACCGCGGGGACGTGAACCTGGGTACATCGTGTGCCAATCTCCCTCTAGGAATCTCTAGTTGTCGCCTTTCCCCGATCCAAAGTCCTTCATCTAGGATATTTGTCGAGTTAACCCTCGTCAGGTAGAGATGGTTGATGCAATCAAAGCAGCCTCCGGATGTAGTGATTAGATGTGACCTCACAGTCTTAGGATTAGGTTACTTTGTTTCTTGGTTAATTGCAATATTGAACCTGTGACTGATCTAATCGCAATAACATTGTTTGGGTGTTTATCCATCATGTCAAAACATGACCTCAATGTTCATTGACATATTTGCCCATGATTAGGAAACCTTGATCATCAGATGACACATGAGCTGGTTAACTAGAGATAACCAGGGACCTGTTTACTTATATGCCACACGTGTACTAATGTTTCCGCTTAATACAGTTATAGCATGACATATAATATTATGAACAAATGAGATATGACAATGGAAATACACTTTATTATTTGCCTCTAGGGCATATCTTCTTCAAAAACATTTCATTCTAAGAGTCTGTTGTAGGAAATGTAGAACGATAGAGAGGGAGAGAGATTGGTGTAATGCGGTGGATGATTGTATTGAGCCTCTCAGGTGAGTATATATAGGCGTACATACTTGGAGGACAAAAAGGCTCTCCTTGAGATATGGCGGGAGATTAACTACAATTAATTACAATTACTACCCAAATCCCGTAATATCTGTAACTACCTAATATATCTCTAACACTCCCCCGCAGTCGTAGCGGTAGTGAAGTGAACAACTGTAGCGTCATGGACGGTCAGACTGGAGAGAAACCGAAGGCGTAGAAACCAACGGGCTGACACCCCCCACAGTTGGAGCGGGAGCATCATGGATGGAGTTGCTTCGCAGATACTTGGACTGTAGAGGAAGCCGAGGAGTGCTCATGCGAGGTGATAGCCCTTGTGCTGATGTCGAGGTAGCTGAGAGCGGTGGGTGTTGCAACCTTGGTCGAGGTAGCCATGCAAAGAGATGCCATGGTCGATGTCATGGTGGGGTCCAGTGTCGAAGTAGCCGCACATGAAGCCGTGGGTGCATAGAACGCGTGGAGAATGACGGAGATGGGTCCAGGCAGTCATCGAAGAGGGATGGCGATGCCGAAGACGATGCAGTCTAAGCCGTCAAGGACGAGTGAGCAAAGTCGAAGTCGGCAACGCGGACGAGGCAGACGTAGAGAAGTAGTCGATGCCAAAGAAGACGTTGTCAAAGCCGATGAAGACGAGGCGCTGCGGAAAGCATGCAGACTCGGGAATGCATCGGGGATGAAGGCACGGCCCGGTGTTGCCAATACCGGGAGTTCAAGGGTAGGAACCATAATTAACCTTGCACCAATGTCAGAGGGACTAGCAGAGGAGGCCTCCGTGTCGGTTGCGAGTCGCGGAGTGGCAAAGAGAGAGAAGTGCCGATGTAGTTCGTGGTTGTCAGAGTAGACGATGTAGTCGGGGATGAAGATGATGACGTTGGCGACGAGGCATGGTGGACGAAGGCGTAGAAGTCGGCAAAATCGGCGGCGGCCAAGATGGGTCATGTTGGATGCCTAGACTGTCGGAGGGGTAGTCGGCGAGACCTGCGCCAGCCAAAAGTGGCCATGCAGGTTGCCTGAGAAAGCGCAACAGCGGTTCTCGAAGTAGGCGAGGAAGAACCCGGTGAGGTGGCGAAGACCATGCGCGGACGTTAGTGACCAGCGCCGAGGGAGGTGGCGCGGCTGCAGCCTGGGACGTCGGTGCGCGGGGATGACAAAGATGACCGCGCATAGGAGAGCTACAGGGCGCGAGTCGGTGCAGCGGCGTGACCACCAGCAACGTACACGCCTAGAAAGCCGCATTGGAAGCCGGCAGCTTGGACCCAACACGGCGATGTTGCGGCCCGAAGGGGGACGCAGCGGCAACCCGATGCTCGGTCGGTGGCAGGCGCGTGCTCGAGGACGTGCTTGGCGTAGACATGCGCCAGATCGGTTGATCAGACCGACGGTGGCGCAGTATGCGCCATGGCGTGGACGACAGCGCGCAGATCGAAATCCGTGGCGACGGTATCGGTGAAGTCTCGGACGATGATGACGAAGATGGACCGGCGATGGAGACCTCCGGTGCGGAGTCAATGCCGTTGTCAGAGTAGAGGCGCGTGGTGACAGTCACGATGGGCGACTCAATTCGACCTAAGATCGGTAAACCAAAAAAGATGCCGGTCAAGCGATCGTCAAAGAAAAAAACTATAGGGTGGCCGATCAACGGATCAGCGGACGAACCCTAGTACGGGCGGCGTGGCCCCTGGTGGAGATCATGGAAATCGATCTCCCCAGGGATGGCGCGGTGCGGTAGTGTGGGCGACGGCTAGGTCAACGATCATGCCGCTCTGATACCATATAGAACGATAGAGGGAGAGAGGGATTGATGTAATGCGGTGGATGATTGTATTGAGCCTCTCGAACGAGTATATATAGGCGTACATACTTGGAGACTAAAAAGGCTCTCCTAGAGATATGGCAGAAAATTAACTACAATTAATTATAATTACTATCCAAATCTCCTAATACTTACGTGTAACTACCTAATATATCTCTAACATGAAAGACCATTTAACTTTGTCGTAAGTTTTTTTTAAAATTAGTTCAAAATCTAATTTCAAAATAACACCATTCAACTTTTTCGTGTGAATTTCGTGAAGCGCTTCATGGAGGATGATTAGCATTCCGTCTGGGATGTTTCGCATGAATGCAGTCTGAGTCGAACCACATGACCAACTATCGTGTTAAGTCTAATAGTGTTAAGAAATTTTATATTGAGCGCACGTTTAGGTTTAGATCGAGTTATCGGTCATTGAACTTTATCAACGGTGGATGACAACTGGCACTGGATCATCGAAAACCCCTTGATCCGCTATCCTACAGCTAAATAAAAAAGGCAAGAGCGTAACATGATGAACAGCTATCCTACAGCTCATGCGCTGACTTTTATAGCTAGCTTTACCTGCTACTCCATGTCTTCATCGCACAAAGCAGGATCAGAGATTCACCAGCCAACGCTCAAGCAGCGCCGGATGGAGATCGCGACGGTGGACCTCCGTGGACTGGAGCATGGAAGCCCGGGGTGGGGAAAAGCCCGTGACGCGGCGACCGCGTCCATGGTGGCACACGGCTACGTCGTGGTCGCGCACGACGCGGTCGGCCCGGAGCTCCGGCAGGCGCTGTTCGGCCGCGCCATGCCGGAGATCTTCGCGCTCCCGGCGGAGGCCAAGCAGCGGAACGCCTCCAGCTTGGGCCCCTACAGAGGCTACATCTCCAACATCCCGGGCATGAACTGGGAGAGCCTGCGCCTCTCCGACGCCACCGACGCCGGCCGCGTCCGCGAGTTCGCCGACCTCATGTGGCCACAGGGAAATCCCACCTTCTGGTAATCAAGCCGCCCACCATTTTTCCTTTTCGAGAATGAACTGACCGACCAAAGGCTACCATCATCAGTTCATCACTGCTCTGTCCTTCCATGTGTGCAGCGACACAATTGTGTCGGCAGCCAAGAACTTGTTTGAACTTCTGCAGACGGTGGAGAAGATGATCCTTGAGGGCCTCGGCGTCCAGGAGGAGCACATCGCCGCGCACCTGGACACCCTCGCCCACGGCCTCCGGCTGTCGCGCTACGGGGCTCCGCCGGACACTGAGACCAGCATGTCCATGCAGGCGCACCGCGACGACAGCGTGATCACCACGATCGTGCAGCACGAGGTGGAGGGCCTCGAGGTGCATGCCAAGGACGGGAGCTGGCTGGCCGTGCCGCCTCAGCCGGGCACGCTCACCTTCGTGGCCGGCGAGCTGTTCGCGGTAGAGCATACATTCTCTCGCGTTGCTGATTGTGTCTGCGCATGTCCAATTCTGACTTTCTGAGTTCTGACGCCACCGCCGTACGTCTCGCAGGTCATCACCAACGGAAGGGTGCAGCCGTGCCTCCACCGTGTCCGGACGCCGAGCAACCGCGAGCGCCTGTCGATGCTGTTCGGCTGCAAAGGGAAGGACGGTGTCGTTCTGAGCGCGATGGAGGAGCTCGTCGACGATGACCACCCCCTGGTGTACCGTCCCTGCACGAACGACGACTACAGCAAGTTCAGGCACTCCAGCGAAGGGCTAAAGCTACGCGATCCACTGAAGGCTTTCTGCGGTGTGGAGAAGGATGGACTGCCCAAGGAATGATCGCTGTTCACGAGTCACTGTTCAGTTCGTTTCATCCTCGTCGAGCGAGGTCGTCATTGCTCTCTTTTTTTAGAGATGACAGGTCGCCATTGCTACTTAGAAGTCACTCTTGAATTGTTTCGACGTGTTTCACATTTCATTAAAGTTTTAATACAACTCTCGGTAAAATAACTATCTATTGGTAACGAAGGGTCCCGGGTCTCAGAAATCTTGCAATGAGCCACGGACATCAACCTAGTCAAGTGAAAACAAAATGACTTTTTTTTTTGCGAGGGAAAAGGCAGTTACATCCGGCCAAGTTTCTTACAGAAAAACCCAGGAAAACAAAGAAATAACAAAGAAGTCCTTCCTAAGCCGAGCATCGTCTTCGTCTTGCACGACGCTGCACCAGCGAAGCCCGCCGCGCCACCTCCGAAAGCTTGGACTGGGAGGCCCCCCATCGCGGACGGGGAGTCGACGCTCCTCGGTGCCGTAGCACCTCCACCATGCTCGACGGACGGCGACACCACCTTGGCCATCACGAACAGCATCTTCCAAGTCGTCAACCGCCGGAACCGCCCGCTCTCAGATTCCGGTGAAGGGGGAGCCCTCTCGAGCACTCCGAAGAGCCGCGACCAAGGGCGGAGCGGCAGATCCGCGGCGAAGCTCCCACGGAGCCGCACCATCGGAGGGGAAGACCACCGCCAGCAAACTCCACCGACGCCACCGCTTCCACCCCAGCGCCGCCGGTAACACACCCCACGCACACCTAGGCTATGTACACACCGGGATCCGTGGATTCCCCGTCCTCCTGCCGCCGAAGCGGCCGCCGGAGGGCGAGGAATCCGGCGAATCGCCGGCGGCGAGCCGACGCGCACGAGATCGCCCAAAAAGACTCCTTTTCACTGTAGCAGGGGAAAAGGTGAGAGGTCCAACTCTCAATTGAAAAACAAAATGACTTTCACCATGTTTCTCTCCTTATGTTGCAGAAAACATCACTTGGACAGATTTTTTGCGGTTTCCACTAGGTGTGATCTAATCTATTGCAGTTTCCACAACTTGGTCATCTAATTAACTATTTAGCTCTATTTAAATAAAGATCAATATCTAGGCCCGCATGTCAATGCTTCATTTGATGTAAAAAATTATACTAGAACATTTAAAAATCATAAAAATAATTACTCATCCAAAATTATATTTTCAGGTGCATTAAAATGTAATGGACTAATTTTATATAAAGCATCAATGGATATTCAACATAATTAATCTATGCAGTGTTGATGGCTCTTTGGCAATGGGGTGTTATCTTGGAGTTTCGATTTCCCTCGCTCTCGTTCCCGTACTATGGTTGCAAGTTTTGGTTTTTATTGTATTTTTTATTTATTTTTGATTAGTTACGTAAGAGGATGCCCTTATCACCTTATATCGGTCTAGTCCGTGGGTAACATTATTAATATATTATTTATAAAGCGGGGCTAAAGTTTTTTCAAGAAAAAGTTTGATTAAATACTCTTGGGTGGACAATTTACTTCACACCCTATAAACTTCACACCATATAAAGCATGTGCAAAAATCCATTATTTTTCACGTATAATTATATTCCTATGATATATTTAGTGGGTTACGTATAATTTATTTTCAAAATATAAGTAGACTCAGAAAACTGATGATACGAATATAGTGGACTCTATTACATTCTAGAGTGTATCCAACAAATCATAAATTCTAGATGAATGCTTTTTTTTACAAATTTATAGTTTTTAATTTGTACACATTATTGGAGCATTGTCATGCGGGGCCAACCATCAGTTTTGCTATCAATATTGCTAAATAGTGGATTAGATGACCAAATGATAGCAATTGCAATAGATTAGACCACCACAAGGTGAAAACTGCAAAAAATCTGTCCAAGTGATGTTTTGTGCAACACAAGAAGAGAAACATGGTTGAAGGTGCAATTTACCCGTGCAAAGTTAACCGCGACATGCCAGAGCGAATTTCACGACAAATGGGTTCCCATGGAATCAGCAACACAATAGTTATGAGCATATTGTCAGAAAAAACGGTGCGCAGAAATTGGTACAACAACCATTGATTTGCAATTGCTGTACTCATGTACATGTACAATACCATGCCTCAGCACTTCTATGACACACAGTCGCCATGGGTAGAATGATGATCACTGCTCTTACATAATAACTGAAAAGGAGAGAAAATACTCAAGAGATCTAAACAATCCTTGGGTGAGGTTCAATTTGTGGATAGGGCGTCAGCAAATACTTCCAGATCGAAAAGGCGAATTAAGGTGGAATGCTACTCTACAAAATCATCTCTTACTGACATCCCATATCAAAAAGGCGAATTAAGGTGGAATGCTACTCTGAGATTTTAGACTTGTGGTTGGGATAACAGTAAGAGACGATTTGCTAGAAACAACAACAGTTGATGGTTGGAATTTGTTTCAGTTATTTCACTTGAGGAAAGTGCAACCCAGGAACAAAAATACATAAGCAACCAGCGAAGTAAGGAGCTCCGGACACCAAGTAGGCGGGACAATAAATGCCGGGATGACAGGAACGAGCAGAGAACCTACTATCCAGCCACTCACAAAGACTCCAAGCCTGAAAGAACAAATGAGTAAACACCTTGAAATAACTCGTGAGGTAGTACATTGCTATGGAAATGCTCACTAACCCAGTCGCAGATGCTCTGACAAGGTTTTTCATCTTGTCATTGAGGAAGTATATGCATGATACTAGTGACAGTGCAAGCTGTAACAGAAAACCATTGTTAGAACCAGTGAGGAAAATATCACTGCTAAAGCAGGCTTAATCTTCTATGTAGATTTTCTGTTTCATGGTTCCAATTCTCAACCCGCAAGGAAAATATCTTCAGGTCATTATGAGCCCCTAATTTTCTAAAAAACGCAACAAGAACATTGAAGGGGCCTCTAGTAAACCACCATAGCTACCTAATCTCCTCATGGGAGAATTTTGTACCACAGGAATCTGGACAGTTTTAGGCTCTGATATCTAACGAGTTTAATGCTTAGAAAAGAATTGTTAAATCAGTTGGAAGAATCATCACAAGCATACCTGGAAAGTAGGTCCAGTCTCAGCAGAAGTTGCAATGCTCCACCCAGCAAGAAAGCAAAAAAAGGCCAATCGTCTCGACAAAACATCCATGGCTGGCACCTCAAAATATCCAAGCAGTGTCTTAACCCATGATGGGGATTCTTCCACTTGCTTTTTAAGTTGGCTTTTCAGGTTGATTTTGGATTTCTTACGGTGTGAGTAGCTTTTCATCATTATCTTATCATAGGCACCTTCAATTGCCTCTTCGCTTTCTTCATACCCGGCATACTGTTGAAGAAGGAAGTTTCTTGCACTATTGATCTCTTCTTCAGTTGCATCATGATCAACGCCAAGAAGCTTGTAGGGATCCCACGCTTTCTGTCTTGGAAATACCGGAACATGCTCTACAAATACAAACCAAGTCGACTCAGATAGAGGTACAACACATGGGACCAAAAGTATAGCACAAAACTGAAGATGCAATCTCATAAGGTTTCGAATAAAAACACGTAGTAACTAGTAAGTAAAATAAGAGCAGTGAGCAAAAAAAGCATACAGAAAACTTGAGCATTCAGCACCCGGTAAAATGATAAAAGGCATGCATTCAAGGTTCATTCATCACAAGTTACACTGAACTTTGGTGACTCATCTACCACTTCAATTGCAAATTCTACAAACGTCTGTTGCAGCTAAATAAATGAAAATGACCATTTTGATTTCTGATTCAACTACTCGTTCAACAAGACAAAACAACATTTATTGAAGATGTCCCCGCAAAAAAACATTTATTGAAGATGGAAAGGATTACAAATCTACTTTATATACTGTGGTTCTAGAAACACAGAATGATAACAAAATTACAGGTGCTCCGTACCTAGAATCCACCTGCCTGGATTTATCTCAGCAACTCAACGAAGCTAGGAAATAGCTACAGGTGGCCAGTTTTTAGATACATAGCAAATACTAAGTTAGGTAGATATGGCTGGTTTATGGACGGTACAGCAAGGGAATAAAATTTGATTTCACAGGACATCTGATTCATATGGTACTTTAATCCCACAAAATGGCAAAAAGGAAGTATTTAATTCTCCCCCACTTTCCAAATAAGCAAATGCATCCAGTTCATAACATTGGATTCTAGCTGTGCAGGTCAAGAATAAATACGGAAGCAATTAGCAGCAGCATGGCAACCTCCAAATCCAGAATAGTTTTGGAAATGCATACAACAAACATGGCAGCGACCTCTTAGCATCGCCCTTCGTACTGCATATAATTGCTGGACTGAAAGCACCGCACATGGGACCCATACAGCATTTTTGTAAAATCAAAACTTCCCATAAACCCCCATCATTCACACTTCCACGCAGTCACAAATTCCAATATAAGTACTCCCTCCATCCCAAAAAGGATGTCGCAGATTTGTTTAGATACAGGGTATCAAGACGACTTTTAGTGTATAGATACACATTAATCTAGATAAATCTGCATCATCCTTTCCGGGACAGAGGTAGCAACATTTATCCTGAAAGTTAAGATTCTAGGTTCCACATCATTTTACACTATTCACACTTCAACACAATTGCATATTCCTTCAATTGTTTCTTTTTAGCCACGATAAGCTGATAATTTGCATTAGCCAATCTGCCAGAATGTTTTTTTTTTTGCATTAGCTAATGAGCTGAAACAGTGACAAGAACTGAGTCCTCACCCATCTCACTATCGCACTGCTATATCATAAAATCATCTCAAAGTTTACCCTATTGGCCTAGTGTAATAACTGATTCCCTGACTCACAGCACTATCACACTACCAAACCACATATCACCGCAAAAGTTTACCCTTACCCTAAAAGTGAGTACATCTAAAAAAATTTTACCCTCAGCCTAAAGGGAGTAAAGCTGCAAAGCTAGCATCTCCAGCTTCCAAAATCAGCAAGGTATCTCCAGGCTTAACAGAGCCAGGGTAACACACAGAAACCATACACATCATCAACTGACGCAAGGGTTTTCTCCGTTCTTACCACTGCCGTAGGCACCACCGGTGCCTACGGAGAGGCTCGCAGAGCAACAGGCGCGCCGAAGCCGCGGGCGGGACACGCCTCCCCGTCCCACCACACCACCATCCGCCCCACAGCTACGAAATTCAGCAAACCCACATGGTCCAGTTAGGTCACGAAAGTGAGGCCGATAACGCTGAAGGAACGCAACTGAAGCAAGGGGGGTCGAACGTACGCGTGGTAGGGCCTTGGTAGCCGCCGGAACGGGCGGGCGAGAAAGGATGCCTGGCTGAAGGCGACGGCCGCCTGCATCTCCGGCGCCCGCGTCGAGGAGCCGGTGGAAGGTGGAGAGGATAGAGGCGGTGTGTGGGACGCTTGACGCGGAGCCGGAGAGGGAGAAAGAGGAAACAGAGAGGAAGACTGGATAGAGAGGAAGGCGGAGGCGGCGAGGTTGGTGTGTGCGCGTGAGCGTGACGCGTTTGTCGGGCTTTATGGGCTCAAAACTTCTGGGCTGGGCTAGTACGCGTTTCTCAACTGGGTTCATCCCCATGGATATTGAGGTTATCTGCTTGATCCCACTAAGTACAAGGCATTCAGACGACTTTTTTTTTTTGAAATGGGAAGCCTCTGTATTAAAATTATGCATATGTTTTTTATTTCAATTATTCAACAAGAGCCGGCAAAAAAAATTACAACAGCTTTACAAACCGAGCCACCGAAACAACATCAAACTAGTACAAATTACGCAAGAGGCTAGACACGGGGCCTTGTGCCCCGATCGCTGTAAACGCCGACTCTCGGCATAGTCTAGGCATAGCGCGTTGTGCGCATTCTCCGAAAGACACCTCTACGACTTCCCGTCAACCCATCTCCAGAGTATTAGACCAAAGCGAGGCCCCTCACATGACTAACCATCAAAACCACCATGGCGCTAGACGGTGCCCCCGCCCTGCACGCGCACTGCAGCACATGTCCTCCGTTGAGATTGAGACTTCATGACGCCACACCGCCAAGGCCCACCATTGTCGACACGGGAAGAGACACGCCGCTCCACCATAGAGCCACCCCCAATCAGTGTCTGCTCCAAAAATGATGCCCCGGGGGGAGAACATTGTTGTATGTCGTCATCGTCCGATCTGGGAGACCTAGATCTAAGGTTGTCGAGTGTCGGAACTCGAACACCGGGGGATCCGTACCCCCTAAGTTGTTCGGGCAAGTGACGCGGATGAAATGCCTTCGTCACCACAGAGCACACACAAAGCACACAAGGAGTTTACCCTAGTTCAGGCCGTGAGAAGGGATCTCCCGTAAAACCCTACATCCAGCATGTCCGAGCTTATTGATAAAGATGTCGTCGAAGTGTGTACAAAGTCGTTGGTGGCCATCGAGATGGGCTTCCGACCACCGGACTTGGCTAGTTTAGGCCTAGTATACTCTAACTTCCCCAAGAAGAGGATCTGAGAGTGAGAACTCTCCCCGATCCCCACCTTAGAACTTGGAAGATGTAGATCTTGTAGGTCTCTACCTCTCCTTACTTTGCCTGTTCTGCGGCCTCCTCTAACCTTGTCACCCTCCACCGTGGCTTGGCCCTCCTTTTATAACAAAGGGGTACCACGGTGGCCAGATTGCATGCGCGACAGATGTCATGCGGCTTTGGGCGGTGGCGTAGCCCTGCAAGGCTACACACCGTGCTGTCTTTCACTCCGTCTGGCGCACTGCGCCGATAGGACTTGGCCAGCCGGTCTTGTCCATCATTATCGCGCCTGCCGCGGTAATGATGCCTTCTGCAAGTCCGTGACAGTGGACTTCCGCCGCGCGTTCTCCATGCACGTTCTCGGGGGGAGACAGGAAATCTCCCCGCGGGATACGCTAGCCACGTGCCTGGCCGCTTTGACTCTCGAGAGACATCCTGAGCCTTCTCACGTATGCTTCTCCCTCTCGACAAGGGGAGGTGCCTTTGCTCATAAGCCTTCTCATCCCCGCTAGGACGAGGATCCTTCTTGTGCAAGCTTACCTCCCCGCCAAGGGGGAGAGGCCTTCTTACCTCCTTCCCATCGAAGGGATGAGCCTTGTCTGGTGCCCGACAACGCCTTGTTGAGCTGGAACGTTGTCACCGATGCAGAGCTTAACGGGTGTCTTGTCGTGGGCATCGTCCCTGGACACCTTCCAAGGAATGGCAATAGGGCCAAGGGATACCGCCATGACAAAGCTTCTGAAGATGCCGTGTGAGGCAACCTCACAACATCTTTGAGAAGCTCTGTTGTAGGAGCAGCCCTTGCCTTGCCATGCCTCGCAAGCCCCCGCCGGAGTGATGCTTCAACTAGTTCCCTCACACCTTTTGTGGGAGATGAGTGTCGCTTCCCTGGCAACATAGCATGGCCACGCCTGCGGCGGCCTTCACCTTTTGTCGTCGTGGAGCGGGCCGAGCAGCCGGCTCTGGGACCCCCCGGTCCTAGCCGTGTCCCAGTAACGTCACCCCTTGGTTGTCGGGATACGGCAACATAAGAAGCATGGGCCCCGTGACATGACTGGTCACGCCGGACGTGACAAGTCAAGCTACACAGACCTGGCACGCCAATAGGGAAACACTCAAGTGAGTTGCAGACTCGAAGAGGCACGCATTGACTCTGGTGCTCTCCCACGATGCCTCGATTCCCGAGCGAAGCGGAAACCGCTTGGCGGAGTGGGGAAGTTGCCATGTGTTTAAGTGCGTGGGGAACGTGTGAGGTGGTTAATGCAGGAGTGGAGGAGATGGTGGGCCAGCCCCTACTCCCTATAAAAAGGGGTCGGGCAGCATCCACTGTCCTTTTACCACTCTCACATCACACTGCGCACCTTCTTCTCCATTGCGTCTCCTTCTCTTGCAATCTTCCATGTCTTTCCCTTACCACACCATGGCTCCAAAGGCGTCTAGGTCCAAGAAAACAGCAGCACAAGGCTCCCGCTCTCAAGAGCCTTTCCTTCCATTCAAAGTCGTAGGAGGAGGGTCGGGGCTTGAGCAGCTCATCGGCTATGTGGCGGACGAATCTAACAAGAACGGCCCGATTGTCATGGCCCACGCCCGCGAGGACACTAGTCACGGGGCGAGGGATGCGCAGGTCTTCTTGTGCTTCTTTGTGGCAGGGATGATCCCGCCAATGTCGCTTTTCCTCCATGCGGTGTTGACCGCTTATGGGGTGGTGCTGGCGCATCTCCATCCCAACTCCCTCCTCGTGCTAGCCATCTTCTAGCACCTCTGCGAGGCATACGTTAGAGTGCACCCCTCGGTGGCCCTCTTCTGCGTCTTCTACGATGTGCACCTTGATGACAGCGGCGCCATCTCTGGTAGGCTCATATTCCGCCTTCGCCCTCACATGGTGGCGCGCTACATCGCCATGTCCCGGAGGACTTGGGAAGAGTGGCGGGCAAACTGGTGCTTCTTGGAATTCTCGGAGGCGGACAACCCCGTGGCGTACGCTGAGCCAACGGCTCCACCAGAGGCCCTCAAAATCTAGACTGCAGCGGTGAGCATGGCCAGCCTAGAGGCCACGATGGAGAGGATCCAGCAACTCCGCGACCTCGGGCTTGCCGCTCACCATGTGGTGAATTCATTTTTGCGCCACAACATTGCATCGCTGCAGCGATGCTCCTGCCCATTCTGGGCGGTGCTAACCCAGGAACATGAAACCAGGTTGAACCAAGAAAGCCCTCCCCTAGGGGAGATCATCAGGATCTCCAACTTTTTGGTCGGCGGGAACCAGCTGTGGAGACCGTGGGATGTCTACAGCTCATACGGCTAAGCATGGAGGAATGCGAGGCCTTCCTGGCCTCCATGCCCCATTCCAAGGAATTGGGTCTGGTGGCAGCTCCGGCAGCACCAGAGGCCACCGCCGGCCGAGCAGCCGAAGATCTCTCTTCGGAGCAACGGTGCCACCTACTCTCTCGCGTCCTTGCTAAAGAGGAGGACATCGAAGAGGATGAGGGGATCAGAGCCCTCACCCATTGACCTCAGCAGGGTCTAAGGTCATTGCACTGAAAAATCCCTGGGCCTCGGCGCTCGGAGCGAGCAGTTCTGTAGGCGCAAGCACTTCACGTGCTGCCCCTGCGAGAAGTCCGCTTCCCGCTGCCCCAGACTGGGGAGACTGGGAGTGGGACCTGCACTTGGACCTGCCTCGATAAGCTTCACGTGTCCGATTTCACAGCTTTTTTTACATTTCCTTTTGCCTTCTTGCTTACATGCCAGTTCCTTGCTTTCTCATGCAGTAGGGACCTCTCCCCGGAACCCTTAGCCAAGTGTTCTCGGGAATGCCCCCTTGCTCCACTCGTGCCGCCAACAAGAGGAACCGTGGAGCCTTCAACGGGGACATGCAGCTACCCGCATCGGGTAGCTTGTTCCCACTTTTTCTTTCTTATCCCTTGCCAGGATTGCCCCTCTCGGGCTAACTTTGTCTTCTTTTGTCTAAGTGCAGATGCCGAGGCCAGCAGGGTTGCCAGGGTCCGCGGGGAGGCAGACCCTACAAAAAGCCACGCCGACAGGTGCGCTCTTTAGTCAACCTTTGCTTTGCCAGTTTCCCTTTCTCATTGCCTTTCGGCACAATTTGATCTTTCCGTCTTTTCCCTTTTTGATTCCAGCTGCCACACCTTTCTCGGGGGGAAGGGTAGAGGAGTTGGTGGGCGAGGCCAGCCGGGGGCGTGGTTCAGGGTCAGCTTCCGCCGTTGCCCCGGTCACCACCGCCCTGGCAACGCCTACCCACACTCCTGTTTCTGCCACAGATCCCATGGACATCACCCAGGGGACGCCGCAGCGGAGGGAGCCGATGGAGTCCATGAGCGGGAGCGTCCAAGAGAGGGGTCTGGAATGGGCTGCCATCATGGCCCCGTACGCTACTACTCTGGTTGTTGTGACGCCCCACCTTTGGATTAAGGTGGAACACCTGTGTTATGTGCTATTCCCTGGATCAATGATAGCACCACAGAACAAAATATAGTATTCATCACATAGTATCGAGATTACACGCAGATCCAGATACATAAGTCTCACGATTAATACAAGTTCCTTGGTCACATAGACCAACAAGGGTAAACAGAGTTTAACTTAAGCACAACGGAAATATAATAGTAGTGAGCCTCCATTTTCAGCATGCGCCACAGGCAGTCATGTTGGTATGCAGACTCGAGATCCTAACACTTCACTCCTCATCAGAAGAACCTGCACATTTGATTATGCAGCCCCAAGTATGGGGGTCAGTACAATGATGTACTGGCAAATGACACTTATTTGGTGGCTATTGTGAAGGATCTAGCTACATGCTATTTGGCTGGTGGATCTCTGGGCTATGTTTGCATAAAGCCAATTTTGTCCTATTAAGTCAAGATTTTAGTTCAAAGATTTTATTTTGAAGGGTTGAGATAACCCCCAAATACCACATAGTTGCAAGTTATGTAGCACTGGGCGCAATTCAACAAAGTTGGAACCTCAGGCACCACCACCCCTCGGAGTGTATGGACCTTAGTTCCGACCTAGGGTTTCTAGACAAAATTTTAATAATTCAGAATCGGTGATGAGATTATTCCGTACATTCCATGTCTAGAGACTCAATTGTCCATAACCGAGGACACGGCTAATCGATTAGTTTTATACACCTTGCAAGGGTTGTGCACTTTCACCTTACGATTCATTTTATGCCCATACATAAAATGAAACGAGACCTTTTAGAAGGAGAGGACAACTAACTTGGCAAGCACCGTTCCCAACCTATAATTTGACTACCACCACTTCTTGCCGACAAGTTGCACTCCCACATTCTAATCAGTCAAGACAGAGCCCATAATGTCATAAGGCTGCACTGGAAGTACAATAAGCATGGAAGACATAGCCATCTCTTTATTCCTGGGTGGCCATCCCGAGCGGCATTCGGTTCCCACATCCTCTTATGAGGCTTGCGTCCCCGAACCCACCTACCTCGCCTCATCTTATCAAACCATTCCACCCAGGTGTTTCATTTTAGTTGAAGTTCTTAGCTTTTCACCAAACACCTTTCAAGTGATCTTAGCATGGCATCAAGTTAACAAGGTATTTAGCATCCTAACAGGAGGGGTTTGAGGGATTTGCTATACACTACTAGGATCTAAGCATTTGATAAAACGGTTGAGTAAAACACCTATCATGCATACTACAAGAGGTGAATATACTAATGCATAAGTAAAATGGGTAGGGAACATGTGTGTCACTTGCCTTGGTAGCAGCTTGCACACTCACAACAGTTACAATAGTAGCCTTGCTCCTCTTCAAAATCTATTCAATCCAAACAATCAAGCAATCAATATTCTATTTCTAATGACAATCATAGACATGTATGCATGTGTGCATGTATGCAAATGGCATTTTAATTTCACACACTATGTGAGTGTGTGAAGAGGTTGATTGGGTGGAACAAGTGGCTTTTGAAAACAAGTGTGGTGTTGGAAAGGTTTTTATTAAATAAATAACAAGGTATTTACAAAAGTGCATTTGATGCAACAAGATAGTACTTTAGAAATTTAGTTCTGGTTGGTACTGTCCTGCAAAAATAAGTTGGAGCTACCACTGGTTGGGTGACAGTAACATGAAGCTACTGCAAGTGGTTTTACTCAAAATTAGTTTTTAGAAAACAAATGGTGAAGAAAAAGGTGATTTGAACAAATTTAACCATAGCAAGTTTGTGCACGTATTAACTTTGAAAACTTTTGCTTCTGGTGTGTTCTAAGTGTTCCAAGGATTCCATAGACTACAAATTTGTAGCATTTGGACTTACAGAACAAGAGTTATGAATTTATTTTGAATCCAAGGGCTTGATTTAGATCTGTCAATGGATTCAAAAATAACCCATAAAATAATAGGTTTTATTAAATCATTGGATTCTACACATCCTAAGGATTCCAACGGTATTTTATTTGTTATTTTTGGTCTTACAGATTAAAAGATATGATTTTTCAAAGATTTGGATCAAATCTGATTTCAAAATCTAATTTGGGTTTCGGTTTTAACCAGAGGCTGCCACGTGCTCTGTTAAGATTGGCCGGTACCCTTTCGGGCAGATCACGGTTTGCAACCGTTGGATCTTATGGAGATTGGATGGATCAGATCTAAAGATAACTATTCGTTAAGTGATCTATCCTGGTCCTTTGGATCATGATCGGACGGCGAGAAAGGAAGGAGAGGAGCTCACCTAGGTTAGGTTAGGTTTCCGGTGAACTTTCCGACGAGGGCGTGCAGGGGTCGAACTCCGACGATGCTCTGTGAGTTCTGCTCGACGGCGATGTTAGGACGAGGTACAGGAGATCATGGCGAGCTCGTATGCGTGGTCAACTTCCTCGATTGCTTCCAGATGTGGATGAGGGCGACGGCTGGAGATGCGGGCGCCTCGGATGATCACCGGGAGGCTTGGTTTGTTGCGTGTTGAATCAAACGGGGGCGTCAGATGGTTCGCAGGGAGGAGGGGAGAAGACTGGGAGTGCAGAGAGGGGTGCGGCTCACCGGATGGCGTCGGAATCGAGCGGAAATGCTTGCAGAGGCTGCGAACTCCGGCGAGTAATTTGGGCAGCCCTGCGGCGTCTTCCTCAGAGAGAAGAGGGAGGGGCGAGAGAGGGGAGTAGGGGCTTTATAGGGGCGGGCAGTGGTGGCCAGTTATGGCGCCAGTAACGCCGGGGAGTAACACCGGCGAGCGTTACTGGGAGGGGGAGTAACGGAGGTGATGACAGGTGGGGTCGGTTCGTCGGAGAGAGAGAGAGAGAGATGCGGAGCTGGGCTGGCTCGGGGGTGAGTTGGGCTGGCTGGTTCCCGGGGTCAGCCCAGTTGGGCTTATGGCCTCTCCTTTTTATTTTTTTCTTCTGCTTCCCCTTTTTCTTTTTATTCTGATTTCTGTTTTGTGTTTTGAAAGAGTTCTTCCATTCAAAATTGAATGAAATTGAAGCTGACCACTTGTGGTCCTCTAAAAGTGTGTTTAGAAGCTAAACCAGAGGTTTTTGTAGTAAGATGGAAAAAGAAAATAATTTGTGAGAATTTAAATATAGGATCCAAATAAATAGGAAGTTAAGATTATTATCCTCCCACTATTTGGTTTTCAAAGGAAAATTACTAGAGGAAAATATAAGATAGCTCCATAACAATGGAGCATCATTTTTAAAAAAAATATACTTTCTTTCTGTAAACCTTTTGTATCTAAAATTGGAGTAAAAGGTACTTGAAACAATATTCTTTGAAGGATAAGGTTCAAAATTTTGGAAAAGACTTTGAAATGCAATATGCCATGAATGCATGATGAAATTTTAAATCTTGAAAAATCTGGGTCGTGACAGACTAACCCCCTTAAGATGAAGCTCGCCCTCGAGCTTCGGAAAGGCTAGCAAATAGGTGTGGGTGTTCTTCTCGAAGGGTATCTTCACGTTCCCAAGTGGCTTCCTCTTCCGTGTGGTGACTCCACTGTACTTTGCAGAACTTGATGGTTTTGGTGCGGGTAGTTCTTTCTGCTGTCTCGAGTATCTTGATGGGTTTCTCCTCATAGGTCAAGTCACTTTCTAGTTGAACTTCTTCGAGGGGTACCGTATCGTTCAACGGTGTTTCTGACATTTCTGGATGGCATTTCTTTAGCTGGCTCACGTGGAATACGTTATGCACGGCCGAAAGAATTTCGGGTAGTTCCAATTCATAGGCCACTTCTCCTTTGCGAGATAGGACTCTGAATGGCCCTATAAATCTGGGTGCTAGCTTACCCTTGATGCCAAACCTCTTAACACCACGGATGGGTGACACTCTGAGATAAGCTCTGTCTCCAACTTCATAGATGATTTCTCTACGTTTGTTGTCCGAGTAACTCTTCTGACGGGATTGAGCGATTTTCAGTCTATCCTTGATCAATTTAACCTTTTCTTCGGCTTCTTGAATGATATCGGGTCCGAAGAAACTTCGCTCTCCTACACCACTCCATAGTAGGGGTGTAGTACATTTCTTGCCGTACAAGGCTTCAAATGGTGCCATCTCAATACTAGCTTGATAACTGTTGTTGTAGGAAAACTCTGCGTAAGGCAGGTTGTCGTCCCAACTAGACCCATAGTCCAGGGCACACGCTCTCAGCATATCTTCCAAAATTTCGTTTACCCTTTCTGTTTGTCCATCTGTTTGCGGATGGAATGCTGTGCTGAATTCTAGCCTAGTCCCAAGCGATTCATGAAGTTGTTTCCAAAAGTGAGAGGTAAATTGGGTTCCTCTATCGGACACAATGCTTTTGGGAACACCATGGAGGCTTACTATCCTCTTCATGTAGATATCAGCTAACTTTGCACTTGTGTAAGTGGTCTTCACTGGTATGAAATGAGCTACCTTGGTCAAACGATCGACTATAACCCAAATCGAGTCATATCCCGATTTTGTGCGGGGTAACCCAGTTATGAAGTCCATACCAATTTGATCCCATTTCCAATCCGGCACCTTCAGTGGTTGAAGTAGTCCGGCTGGCTTTTGATGTTCAGCTTTCACTCTACTGCACACATCACATTTGGCTGTATATTCGGCTATGTCTCCCTTCATATTGCTCCACCAAAATCTTTCTTTCAAGTCTAGGTACATCTTGGTATTACCCGGATGAATCGAGTATGGGGTTTCATGGGCTTCTTGGAATATTAATCTTCTAATATCAGGATCATCTGGTACACAGACACGCTTCTCAAACCAGATAGTTCCTTGTTCATCTTCGCTAAAGCCTTTAGCTTTGTCCTTCCTCATGTTTTCTTTGATCTTCTCAATCTCTTTATCTCCTTTCTGTGCTTGGCGTATTCTGTCCATCAGGGTTGGTTGCACTACTAGCGATGTTACGTGGCCTTGAGGCACTACCTCCAGGCTGAGGTCTTTCAAATCCCTACACAGATCTTCTGGCAACACTTCTGTTGATAGGCAGTTCACATAGGCTTTACGGCTCAAGGCATCGGCTACTACGTTTGCTTTACCGGGATGGTATTGCAAACTCAAGTCGTAATCTTTGATGAGTTCTAACCATCTCCTTTGTCTCATGTTGAGGTCCTTCTGAGTAAAGATGTACTTCAAACTTTTGTGGTCGGTGAATACTTCACATCTCTTTCCCAGCAAATAGTGTCTCCATATTTTCAAGGCGTGAACAACTGAAGCTAACTCAAGGTCATGAGTTGGATAGTTGAGTTCATGTTTCTTGAGTTGTCTAGAGGCATAGGCTGCTACTCTGCCGTCTTGCATCAACACGCTTCCTAAACCTTGACGAGAAGCATCGCAATACACTTGGAATTCCTTTTCTATATCTGGTAAGCACAGAACAGGTGCAGACACTAATCTCCTTTTCAATTCTTGAAAACTGTTTTCACAAGCTTCAGTCCATTCGAACTTCTTTTCTTTCTTCAACAACTCAGTCATTGGCTTAGCTATCTTTGAAAAGTTCTCAATGAATCTCCGGTAGTATCCGGCCAGTCCTAAGAAACTACGAATTTCCCCAACATTTTTGGGTGGTTCCCATTCCGTTACTGCGGTCACCTTGGCTGGGTCGACTGCAATTCCCTCCTTGGATATAATGTGTCCAAGGAATCCTACTTCATTGAGCCAAAACTCACATTTGTTGAATTTAGCATATAACTTGTGCTCTCTGAGTTTCTCCAGTATTGCACGTAGGTGCTTTTCATGTTCTTCCTTGCTTTTTGAGTAGACCAGTATGTCGTCAATAAAGACTACGACAAACTTATCTAGAAATTCCATGAACACTTTGTTCATCATGCTCATGAAGTATGACGGCGCATTGGTTAAACCAAAGGGCATCACCGTATATTCATACGAGCCATATCTAGTGACGAAGGCTGTCTTGGGAATGTCATGTTCTCTAATCTTGAGCTGAAAGTATCCAGATCTAAGGTCGATCTTAGAGAATACGCTAGCTCCTTCCAACTGATCAAACAAATCATTGATTCTTGGTAGTGGGTATTTGTTCTTGATGGTCACTTCGTTCAACGAACGATAGTCCATCACTAAACGTTGACTTTTATCTTTCTTCTCAACAAACAGAACTGGTGCTCCCCATGACGAGGAACTCTCTCTAATGAATCCTTTTCCTAACTGTTCTGCTAGCTGTTTCTTGAGTTCTTTCAACTCATCAGTGGACATAGGGTAAGGTCTCTTTGCTATTGGCCCTGTGCCAGGTAGTAGATCAATGAGAAACTCTACATCTCTGTCAGGTGGCATTCCTGGTAACTCATCCGGGAACACATCGGGGTACTCATTCACTATGTGCACTTCATCTAGGCTAACCCCCTTAAGATGGTTTAGCCTAATATCATTAAAATCCAGTTGAGATTTGTATCTAATTCTTCTCCCTTCCGGGGTGGTGAGTGTAATTGCTCTGTTCACACAGTCTATGACTCCTCCATAGGTAGTCATCCAATCCATGCCCAAGATTACATCTAAACCCTGGGAGTCTAGGATTACTAAGTGGGTTGGAAACTTATATTTACCAATTTCCAAAATCAGATCTCTGCAACCAGCGTTGACTAACAATTCTCCACCAGGGGAACTTACTTTAATGGTTTTTCCTATGGTTTCAGTGGGGAACCCATTTTTGTTAGCAAAAGTTCTTGATATGAATGAATGCGATGCTCCAGTGTCAAATAAAACTAATGCCGTAAACGAGTTGAGAGGAAACATACCCATCACTGCATCAGGTTCATTCATCACCTCCTCCACATTGAGGTGGTTCACTTGGCCCTTCTGAAATGGATTGGGCTTGGCAAGTTCAACGGTCTTGTTCTCCGGGCAGCTGGAGGAATAGTGACCAGGCTTCTTGCACTTGAAGCAGGTGACGCCCGAGAGATCCTTCTTGGGTTCAGTGTTGTGGCGATGCTGACCATTGTGTCCGCTGTGATGTCCACTGGAGCTATTTCCCTTGAATCCTCCGTTGTGCTTATGACCGCTGAAGTGATTACCGTTTCCTTTGTTGAAACGATTTCCCTACTTGTGGAAGTTGCCATGACCACTGCTCTCAAATGAGTGGTGTTTCTTGTGGAATGGTTCCACATGGTTCTTGTTGTTACTGAACTTCCTTTTACGGTTCTCCTCCTTCTTGATATTGTTGTCCAGAGTGATGGCCTGGTCAAGTAGAGACTGATAGTTTGGAGCATAGGCCACAGACAGGGGTATTTTGAGTTCTCCCTTAAGCCCACTGAGGAATTTTTCCTTCCTCTTGGCATCAGTGTCTATATCTTCAGGCGCATACCTGGACAGAGCACAGAAGTCATCCATGTATTCTTTCAGAGTTCTTCCACCCTGACGCAGACCACGGAATTCTTCCTTCTTCACAGTCATAGTGCCCGAGGATATGTGGGCAGTGCGAAAGCCTTCTCTGAATGTGTTCCAGTCCAGATCGTCTATTGGATGGGTAACCTGATATGTCTCCCACCACATTGCCGCGGGTCCTTCCAGTAAGTGAGCTGTGAAGCGCACCTTTTCAGCATCAGTGCACTCGCAGGTGGTCAGATCCTTGTTGACCGAACGCAGCCAGTCATCAGCTACTATTGGCTCCGTAGCAGATGAGAACTTGTTGGGTCTCAGCCTCAGAAACCTTGCCAATCTATCCACCTGGGGTGGGGGTGGCGGTGGTGGTGGCGGAGGGTTATTATTATTGTTGTTGGTATTGTTGTTTGCATTCGTCTGGAAGAACTGGGTCATCATTTGCATCAGCTGGGCCTGAGCAGCCACTAGTTGCTGAATTGCCGTATTGGTGTCATTGCTGTTGTTTCCATCATTGTCATTGCTGTTCGGTGCACGTCGTGGAGGCATCTGAGGTAAGGTATAGCATAGATAAGTATTAGACGGATAAAGCTAAAGAAGTAAAAATCCTACCCATGCACCATACAACAAGCCAACCACAAACAATAAACAAGCATACAACCATTGATTTTTAAAAGCTTTAAACTTTGAAGCGTACGATTTGACAAGTTCAGAAGTAAGTACTAAGAGTTCGACAAGGTAAACGATCGATGGTACTGTCATACCAACACGGTAAGACAATACAAACGTGCTATCACAAACGATACAAAAGATGATGGTGGTCAACTAGCCTCTCTTAACCCTCTCGTGGCATGAGAGGGGTAGAGGGTCTCGACGTTCTGTCTTCTCGAGGTCTCTCAGGGCCTTGGCCTCCCATTCCTCATAGGATAGACCATCACTAGAGGAATACACAATTCTCTCCTCGGGATCCTCTTCTTCCTCTGAGTCTTCTTCCTCTTTGCTTGCTTCTAACTCTGCGAGTTTCATCTTTAGCTTCTCATTTTCAGACTTCAGCTCATTGTTAGCTTCCTCAATCTGCTTCTTCTCATCTCCCAATTTCTGCAAGTTGTCATACTGCAGCAGTAAGGTCTTCTCCAGAAGATGAGACCAGATGTCATCTTGGAGAATTTTCCCGCCTAACTGTAAGGGTCCTTCAACAATCTTGAGCTTGTTCTCTAGTTGAGTCTTCTTATCATCCAACATTATGAGAGCTGATTCGGTTTCCATGATCTTCTTGGTGGCGAGATCCATGAGATCTCTAAACTGATCCTGGTTGATAATTTGCTTCTTCAGCATGTCTTCCAGATTGACTGTGCAGCGCTCCCTCTCAGTGAGGTAGCCTCTCAGAAGGGAGTGGAACTCCTGGCCTCGACGATCCACAACATGTCCTTCAACAGATCGCTCTCCAATCATCCCATAAGCTGAGGGACGTGGGATGTGAGCTCTGTACTTGTGGCGAATACGGGCGATGGCGCCCTGCATGGCAATCTCCACTGAATACCTCCAGTCCACATATGCTTCGGTGTACTCCATCGTGGACTCTCCTTCTTCATCAAGTCTTCCTTGGATAGTAGTTTGGATTAACCACTTCTCCATACCATACTCCTTGTACTGCATCTTCCCACAGAAAACTGGCGGCGGTATCTGAAGCTGGGTGGCGAGGTCTAGTAGCACCTCTGAGAAAAGGTAATCTCCTTCACCAGCTACCACTCTCTCATCGTAGGTGTCCATCTACAACCTTTTGAAAAGAAAAGGGAACGATCAGAACAAGAAGAGAATTACAAGTAAGAATGAAATGGTTAAGACAATAAGATCATGATTACTTGTTTAGCATTTTGAAGTAAAACTTGGGTCCTAAGGTCTTCCAATCCTAGGGTCTCGATCCTACAGGCAACACTATGCTCTGATACCATTCTGTGACGCCCCACCTTTGGATTAAGGTGGAACACCTGTGTTATGTGCTATTCCCTGGATCAATGATAGCACCACATAACAAAATATAGTATTCATCACATAGTATCGAGATTACACGCAGATCCAGATACATAAGTCTCACGATTAATACAAGTTCCTTGGTCACATAGACCAACAAGGGTAAACAGAGTTTAACTTAAGCACAACGGAAATATAATAGTAGTGAGCCTCCATTTTCAGCATGCGCCACAGGCAGTCATGTTGGTATGCAGACTCGAGATCCTAACACTTCACTCCTCATCAGAAGAACCTGCACATTTGATTATGCAGCCCCAAGTATGGGGGTCAGTACAATGATGTACTGGCAAATGACACTTATTTGGTGGCTATTGTGAAGGATCTAGCTACATGCTATTTGGCTGGTGGATCTCTGGGCTATGTTTGCATAAAGCCAATTTTGTCCTATTAAGTCAAGATTTTAGTTCAAAGATTTTATTTTGAAGGGTTGAGATAACCCCCAAATACCACATAGTTGCAAGTTATGTAGCACTGGGCGCAATTCAACAAAGTTGGAACCTCAGGCACCACCACCCCTCGGAGTGTATGGACCTTAGTTCCGACCTAGGGTTTCTAGACAAAATTTTAATAATTCAGAATCGGTGATGAGATTATTCCGTACATTCCATGTCTAGAGACTCAATTGTCCATAACCGAGGACACGGCTAATCGATTAGTTTTATACACCTTGCAAGGGTTGTGCACTTTCACCTTACGATTCATTTTATGCCCATACATAAAATGAAACGAGACCTTTTAGAAGGAGAGGACAACTAACTTGGCAAGCACCGTTCCTAACCTATAATTTGACTACCACCACTTCTTGCCGACAAGTTGCACTCCCACATTCTAATCAGTCAAGACAGAGCCCATAATGTCATAAGGCTGCACTGGAAGTACAATAAGCATGGAAGACATAGCCATCTCTTTATTCCTGGGTGGCCATCCCGAGCGGCATTCGGTTCCCACATCCTCTTATGAGGCTTGCGTCCCCGAACCCACCTACCTCGCCTCATCTTATCAAACCATTCCACCCAGGTGTTTCATTTTAGTTGAAGTTCTTAGCTTTTCACCAAACACCTTTCAAGTGATCTTAGCATGGCATCAAGTTAACAAGGTATTTAGCATCCTAACAGGAGGGGTTTGAGGGATTTGCTATACACTACTAGGATCTAAGCATTTGATAAAATGGTTGAGTAAAACACCTATCATGCATACTACAAGAGGTGAATATACTAATGCATAAGTAAAATGGGTAGGGAACATGTGTGTCACTTGCCTTGGTAGCAGCTTGCACACTCACAACAGTTACAATAGTAGCCTTGCTCCTCTTCAAAATCTATTCAATCCAAACAATCAAGCAATCAATATTCTATTTCTAATGACAATCATAGACATGTATGCATGTGTGCATGTATGCAAATGGCATTTTAATTTCACACACTATGTGAGTGTGTGAAGAGGTTGATTGGGTGGAACAAGTGGCTTTTGAAAACAAGTGTGGTGTTGGAAAGGTTTTTATTAAATAAATAACAAGGTATTTACAAAAGTGCATTTGATGCAACAAGATAGTACTTTAGAAATTTAGTTCTGGTTGGTACTGTCCTGCAAAAATAAGTTGGAGCTACCACTGGTTGGGTGACAGTAACATGAAGCTACTGCAAGTGGTTTTACTCAAAATTAGTTTTTAGAAAACAAATGGTGAAGAAAAAGGTGATTTGAACAAATTTAACCATAGCAAGTTTGTGCACGTATTAACTTTGAAAACTTTTGCTTCTGGTGTGTTCTAAGTGTTCCAAGGATTCCATAGACTACAAATTTGTAGCATTTGGACTTACAGAACAAGAGTTATGAATTTATTTTGAATCCAAGGGCTTGATTTAGATCTGTCAATGGATTCAAAAATAACCCATAAAATAATAGGTTTTATTGAATCATTGGATTCTACACATCCTAAGGATTCCAACGGTATTTTATTTGTTATTTTTGGTCTTACAGATTAAAAGATATGATTTTTCAAAGATTTGGATCAAATCTGATTTCAAAATCTAATTTGGGTTTTGGTTTTAACCAGAGGCTGCCACGTGCTCTGTTAAGATTGGCCGGTACCCTTTCGGGCAGATCACGGTTTGCAACCGTTGGATCTTATGGAGATTGGATGGATCAGATCTAAAGATAACTATTCGTTAAGTGATCTATCCTGGTCCTTTGGATCATGATCGGACGGCGAGAAAGGAAGGAGAGGAGCTCACCTAGGTTAGGTTAGGTTTCCGGTGAACTTTCCGACGAGGGCGTGCAGGGGTCGAACTCCGACGATGCTCTGTGAGTTCTGCTCGACGGCGATGTTAGGACGAGGTACAGGAGATCATGGCGAGCTCGTATGCGTGGTCAACTTCCTCGATTGCTTCCAGATGTGGATGAGGGCGACGGCTGGAGATGCGGGCGCCTCGGATGATCACCGGGAAGCTTGGTTTGCTGCGTGTTGAATCAAACGGGGGCGTCAGATGGTTCGCAGGGAGGAGGGGAGAAGACTGGGAGTGCAGAGAGGGGTGCGGCTCACCGGATGGCGTCGGAATCGAGCGGAAATGCTTGCAGAGGCTGCGAACTCCGGCGAGTAATTTGGGCAGCCCTGCGGCGTCTTCCTCGGAGAGAAGAGCGAGGGGCGAGAGAGGGGAGTAGGGGCTTTATAGGGGCGGGCAGTGGTGGCCAGTTATGGCGCCAGTAACGCCGGGGAGTAACGCCGGCGAGCGTTACTGGGAGGGGGAGTAACGGAGGTGATGACAGGTGGGGTCGGTTCGTCGGAGAGAGAGAGAGAGATGCGGAGCTGGGCTGGCTCGAGGGTGAGTTGGGCTGGCTGGTTCCTGGGGTCGGCCCAGTTGGGCTTATGGCCTCTCCTTTTTATTTTTTTCTTCTGCTTCCCCTTTTTCTTTTTATTCTGATTTCTGTTTTGTGTTTTGAAAGAGTTCTTCCATTCAAAATTGAATGAAATTGAAGCTGACCACTTGTGGTCCTCTAAAAGTGTGTTTAGAAGCTAAACCAGAGGTTTTTGTAGTAAGATGGAAAAAGAAAATAATTTGTGAGAATTTAAATATAGGATCCAAATAAATAGGAAGTTAAGATTATTATCCTCCCACTATTTGGTTTTCAAAGGAAAATTACTAGAGGAAAATATAAGATAGCTCCATAACAATGGAGCATCATTAAAAAAAAAATACTTTCTTTCTGTAAACCTTTTGTATCTAAAATTGGAGTAAAAGGTATTTGAAACAATATTCTTTGAAGGATAAGGTTCAAAATTTTGGAAAAGACTTTGAAATGCAATATGCCATGAATGCATGATGAAATTTTAAATCTTGAAAAATCTGGGTCGTGACAGTTGTTCCCATCCGCACTCCTTCATCTGGATCCCATGGCGGCCAACCCAAGGATGCCACGGCAGGAGATTGATGTTGTGCATCAGGAGATGGATGCACACTGAGTCTAGCAGGCAGAGCCCGACGATGAGGTGGCGCAACTCGAGGCCACCATGGCGAGATGGAACAGAAACACATGGCACATGAGAGCAATCTCCTAGCCCAGATTTTTGATCTGCAGAGTCAGACGCTGTCTTACGAGGAGCGCGTAAATGGGCTTCTCTCTGCCAACACAGAGCTGAGCAGGGCTCTGGATGGTTCTGTCTGAGGGCGGCTGAACGCCGCCCTGCGACACCAGTCCACCCTGACCGATCAGATAGACGTGCTGCAAGGTGAATTGCGTGCCGCTCATAACATAATAACCACCATAGGAATTACATAGATAGTTCCTGATACGTTGCAAATGTATCTATAATTTTTGATGCTCCATGCTTGTTTTACACCAATTGCTTTATGTTTTGTTTGCACTTCGTGGCATTTTTATGCATTTTCTGGAACTAACCTATTAACAAGATGCCACAGTGCCAGTTCCAGTTTTCTGCTATTTTTATATTTCAGAAAAGTTATACAGGAAATATTCTCAAAATTGGACGAAACAAAAGCCGAAGTTCCTATTTATCTTACAAGAAGACGGAGTCCAAAGGAGAGACGGAGAAGGGCCAGGAGGCGGCTAATGTCTACACACGCTTCTGTTCTTGTAGACAGTGTTGGGCCTCCAAGTGCAGAGGTTTGTAGAGCAGCAGCAAGTTTCCCTTAAGTGGATCACCCAAGGTTTATCGAACTCAGGGAGGGAGAGGTCAAAGCTATCCCTCTCAAATAACCCTACAATTACGATACAAAAAGTCTCTTGTGTCCCCGACTAACCCAATACACTTGTCAGATGTATAGGTGCACTAGTTCGGCGAAGAGATAGTGAAATACAAGTGGTATAGATGATTATAAGTAGTAAATACAATCTGGAATAAAAATGGCAGCAAGCAAACAAGTAACAAAACAGCAAGTAAACGGTGTGCAAAGCTTGGAAACAAGGCCTAGGGATCATACTTTCACTAGTGGACACACTCCCAACAAATATAACATAATTGAACCAATAGATAACTTCTCTTCACTATGGTACTCTGAATTACTCTCCTATTGAATAACACTAATCCTTGCGTAGGGCTACGAAGCACTTCTCAAAGTTCATCAAGTACTTGACAAACACCACTCATAGAGATATCGCAGGTCCAAAAGATATACAGAGAGGGAAACGCCACGAAGTGTAATGAAACACAAGGCAAATGGTGTAAAAACAAGCATGGAGGTCCAAAAAATTATAGATACATTTGAGACGTATCAGCATCCCCAAGCTTAACTCCTGCTCGTCCTCGTGTAGGTAAGTGATAACAAAAGAAATAATTTTTGAGGTGACATGCACCTAGACAATCTTGATCATCGAGGTAAGCATTGAGTGCTGAGATCAAAGAACTTAAAACATGGGCATGAAAGACATAATCTTGATAGAAGGAACTTAGCAACCATGTTATAACATGAAATTGAACACAAACAAAAGATCATGAAAATGAAACAATGAAAGTCAAACGTGTGTTCAAATCATAAGGAAAAACATACAAATGGTTTTCAGCTTGTCCTTCATGGAGAGCAAAACATAAATGCATAGGACACCTTCAAGTTTAAGAGGGCGACTAGATACAAATAATTTAGGAACAAGTGAAACCAACAATATGAATCAATCAATGAAAACTTTGGGACAATGCACATTATACTAAGAATGACACCTATGCTCTCTTAATGGTGCATAAAGATAGAAGGTGGTGACTCAACATAAAAGTAAAAGAAAGGCCCTTCGCAGAGGGAAGCAATGATTAAACATGTGCTAGAGCTTTTCATTTGTAAAACAGAGAGATAAAAATTGGTTTTGAGAGGTGGTTGTCTTTGTCAACGACTAGCAATGGGGTTCTTACTATCTTCCATACAAAAATGAAGTAAGTTTTTGAGAGAGAGATTGTCACTTTTGTGCTATTTTATAAAGCTTGGCACTCCTCCCCACCTTTTTTCCTTTGTCAAACCATGGCTAACCGATTCTATCGGGTGCCCACCAACATTCACATACCATGGAGGAGTGCCTTTTTTCTTTCTTTTTTTTCTCTTTTTTTGGAATAAGACAATATGGAAGATAGCAAATCCGACCACTACGTCCCCATGAGCTGAAAACAGTGTCACAAAATGAGAAGTATTTTGAAAGGTAGCACATGAAAATTTACTTGGAATGGCTTTGAAATACCATGCATAGGAATTTATAGTGGACACAATGGCAAACTTGGTTTTTAGGAGTTGGATGCACGAGTAGAGCTCATACTCAGTACAAAATGAGGGCTAGCAAAAGACTGGGAGCGACCAACTAAGAGAGCAATAACGGCCATAATCATGCAAAGCGACAAAGCAACATTAAAAGAAGCATAAGATGGCATCAAAAGTCAAAAACTAAATGATCATAGAGGCTATGGCGACTTTGTATGAGTCTAACATGTGTGAGCATGCGCCAAGTCAACCCAAATAAAGCATCAAGGAAAAAACCAAAATAATGCTTCCGAACGATAAAAACAACACATGATTTTTTTCAAAGGCTCATTAAGCAATCTCAGTTATTTGAGACAAGTCATGCTACAGCAAAAATCACTAAGCATACTATCAAAAAGACATCAAGCACGACATGCAAAAGCCTAGGCCGCAGTCTACACAAGCTCCTTTTTGTACCACTTTTTTGCATGAAACTTTTTCTCTTTTCAAACACCATTCAAACTTTTTTTTAATCCAACTCTTTTGAGGAAAACCAACATATAATATAGGTCCAAATACACCTTGATGCAAAGATAAAACAAGATCTGAACAAAAATTAAGGTGAAAAATGCAAGCTAAACGCAGTAGCAGAAAAAGAGAACACACATTGAACGATAAGAGTGAAAACTAGAGTGTTCTTGGCAAATGAAAAGCGGAGCATGTCTCTCTCCAAACACATGATGTGATCCAAACGTTTATTGTAGAAAACAAAGCAAAAGAAAACTAAAAACAAAAGCAACTGACGCTCCAAGAAAAACGCATAGTGCATGAAACAATAAAAATATAGTGTCTTGAAAGGTGACCTGATTTTTGCCGATGAAGAAGGGGGTGCCTCGGGGGCATTCCCAAGCTTTGACGCTTGTACCTCTTGGATATTTCTTGGGGGTTGCATGGGCATCCCCAAGCATGAGCTTTTGTCCATTCTTCATCTCATCTCATCATTCTCCAATCCCTACACTTGAAAACTTCCTTCATACAAAACTAAACACAATTCTATTAGCAACATTAGTGTAAGCATAACATTGAATCAACCCTTTTTGCTTCAGGTTTCAACCTAAAACCACCACATATTAAGCATATACTACTGTAGCAACTTCCCCAAGAGTTCCGTGATAAAAAAAACTTAAAAAGAAAGCGATAAAGCGGCAAACACAAATATTGGCAGAAATCTGTCAAAACAGAACAGCTGACAAAGGTCGAATTTTTTAGGGGTTTTCTGTTGCTCTAATTAAAGTTTGGATATAACCTGGGGCATATGCACAAGAAATCGCAGGTCCAAAAGATATACAGAGCATTTTCACGAATTTTTATGGTGCAGCACCGAAAACTGTTTCAGGACAGCAACATCCCCAAATCTTACCTCGCTCAAATTAGAGGCTTCTCTTGGCACAACAATGAAATAAAAAGGATAAGGAGAGGTTATTACAATAGTAATAACTTCCAAGACTCAAATAAAAGAAAAAGTACTGAAAGTAAAAACATTGGGTTATCTCCCAAGAGTGCTTTTCTTTAACGTCTTTGAGCTAGGCGCAGTAATTTGCAAAGATGCTCATGTGGGCGCCATATAAGAGCTTGAGGCAAAGGCGCCATATAGGAACTTAAAGCAATAGAGAGCATCAACAAGCAAATGTGAAAGACATTTAAATCTGAACCACTTCCTATGAAAAATAGTCTTGTAAAGAGACAAGTCATGAAAGCGCAAAGCAAAAAGTATAGGAAGGCAAAACAAGTACAACTTCAAGAATTGCAACATAAAGAGGGGAAACTCAATATTGTTGAGATCCATCAAACCATGTTTCCCTCTCTCATAATAACTTTCAGTAGCATCATGAATAGAACTAACAATATAACTATCATTTAAAGCATCCCTATCACGAGCCACATGCATAAAAGAATTAATACTCCCCACATGAACAATCGGAGTAGGAGCAGATTCAACAGAATAATTATTCTCATCACCATAATCATCAAAAACAGGAGGCATATTGTAATCATAACTAATTTTCTCCTCAAAAGTAGGTGAACTGAAAATATTATACCCATCATCATAACCATCATAAACTAGAGGTTTAGTATCATCACAAGCTAAAGAACAGCTATTTCGGAAAGCATATTCTTCAAACATATCATCATAAGAAGGAACATCATATATGAGAGATAAAATATTATCAGAACAAACTTTCTCCACTAAAGCTGGGGAACTAAAAATATCATGCTTAACAAAACCAGCTTCCCCAAGCTTAGACTTTTCTATAGCATTAGTAATAACAGTGTTCAAAACATTCATACTAACAACACTATTAGCATGCAAATTAAGATCCAAAGGTTTTTCAACTTTCTCTTCAAACACTTCATATCTAAACTCAGGAAAAAGACTAAAGAACTCTTTATTTTCCATTAAGCCTCACTAGTGAAAATAAAAACAAGAAACAAAAAGATGTAATTGCAGAATCTAAAGGAAATAACTTCGAGCACTCACCAGCAACTAAAAGACTTAGTAGCCAAAGGATGTGAGTACCTTTTACCTTACCTCCCCGGCAACGGCGCCAGAAAAGAGCTTGATGTCTACACACGCTTCTGTTTTTGTAGACAGTCTTGGGCCTCCAAGTGCAGAGGTTTGTAGAGCAGCAGCAAGTTTGCCTTAAGTGGATCACCCAATGTTTATCGAACTCAGGAAGGAAGAGGTCAAAGCTATCCCTCTCAAACAACCCTGCAATTATGATACAGAAAGTCTCTTGTGTCCCCAACACACCCAATACACTTGTCAGATGTATAGGTGCACTAGTTCGGCGAAGAGATAGTGAAATACAAGTGGTATAGATGATTATAAGTAGTAAATACAATCTGGAATAAAAATGGCAGCAAGCAAACAAGTAACAAAACAACAAGTAAACGGTGTGCAAAGCTTGGAAACAAGGCCTAGGGATCATACTTTCACTAGTGGACACACTCCCAACAAATATAACATAATTGATCCAATAGATAATTTCTCTTCACTATGGTACTCTGAATTACTCTCCTATTGAATATCACTAATCATTGCGTAGGGCTACGAAGCACTCCTCAAAGTTCATCAAGTACTTGACAAACACCACTCATAGAGATATCCAAATCAAATCACAACTCAAGATAGATATTATTGCAACTTAGACCAAGTACTAACACGGTGCACACACTGTCAACATTACACCATGAAAGGAGGAATAGATCACTTCAATACTATCATAGTGATAATTATTCTCATAATCCATAAGAGATCACAATTGTAGCCTAGACCAAGTACCACCATGATGCACGCACTGTCACCGTTACACCATGGCAGGAGGAATAGATTACTTTAATAACACACTAGAGTACACATAATGAAGAAGAGTAACATATACTTATTCAACATGATACAAAGCTCACGATCACATAAAGATCACATCATGGGAGAGAGAGGTGAACCACATAGCTACCGGTAGAGCCCTCAGCCCCGGGGGATAACTACTCCCTCCTCATCATAGGAGACAGCAAGGTTGATGGAGATAGCGGTGAGGTCGATGTTGACGGCGATGGAGACCGATGGAGATGGCTCCGGGGGCACTTCCCCATCCCGGCAGGGTGCCAGAACAGAGACTTCTGTCCCCCAAAATTTGTCTTTGGCGACAGCGGCGCTGCAGAACTGTTCTGGAAATTTTGCCGACTCCTTTAGGGTTTTCCGTCCCGAGGCTTTATATAGGCGAAGGGGCATCGTCAGGGGGCAGCCAGGGGCTCCTCACACCAGGTGGGCGCGGCCCGGGGCTGGGCCGCACCCCCTACGTGTGAGGGCGGCCTCTGGCCCCCCTCCGACTCTCTTTCGGTCTTCGGGAAGCTTCCGGGAAAAATAAGAGTTCTGGAACTTATTTCGTCCAATTCCGAGAATATTTCCTGTGTAGCTTTTCTGAAACACAAAAATAGCAGAAAACAGGGAACTGGCACTGTGGCATCTTGTCAATAGGTTAGTTCCAGAAATTGCATAAAAATGCCACGAAGTGCAACGAAACACAAGGCAAATGGTGTAAAAACAAGCATGGAGCATAAAAAATTATAGATACGTTTGAGACGTATCAGCGGCCACACCATGGGGTAACGCGGCCTACCCCCTGGCCGCACCAGGCCCTGGTGTGGGGCCCCCAGGCATTCTCTGATATTGCCCTTCCGCCTATAAATTCACTTCATCGGGAAAACCCTAAGGGCCCGAACATCTATCCACGAAAAGTACTGTAAGCCGCCACCATCGTCGACCCAAGTTTGGGAGGGTCCAGAAGCTCTTCCCAGCACCCTGCCGGAGAGGGGAATCATCACCGGAGGCCTTCTTCATCGCCATGCCTGCCTCCGGAGTGATGCGTGAGTAGTTCACCCTGGACTACGGGTCCATAGCGGTAGCTAGATGGTTGTCTTCTCCTCCATGCGCCTCCATGTTTAGATCTTGTGAGCTGCCTACATGATCAAGATCATCTTTATGTAATTCCACATGTTGCGTTTGTTGGGATCCGATGAATATTGAGTACTATGTAAAGTTGATTGTTGATTTACCATGTCTATGTTATTTGTGATCTTGCATGCTCTCCGTTGCTAGTAGATACTTTGGCCAAGTAGATGCGTGTGACTCCAAGAGGGAGTATTTATGCTCGATAGTGGGTTCATGCCCCTAGTAATCTGGGAGAGTGACAATAACTTCTAAGGTTGTAGATGTGCTGTTGCTACTAGGAAGAACAAAACAATCTTTTGTTCAAGGATAATTGTATTGTTTACATTACACACTTTGCTTAAGGCGATAATATGTTGCTTGCAACTTCATACCTAAGGGTTGTTCGGATGATATCCTGCGGGTGGATTATTAGTCATAGATGCAGTTGGATTGCGGTCTATGTATTATGCTGTAATGCCCAAATGAATCTCATAGTGATCTTCATGACATGTATATGCATTGTTATGCATTCTCTATTTTGTCAATTGCGCAACTGTAATTTGTTACCCAGCATGTTATATCTTTATGGAGAGACACCTCTAGTGAACTATGGACCCCGGTCCATTCCTTTAAATTTATATTACCATCTACTGCAAACACTGTTTACTTTCCGCAAGCATTATTTTACTTCACCGCAAACAAATATCTCTTTCCACACTATACGTCTAATCCTTTGTTTTTAGCAAACCAGTGAGATTGACAACCTCACTGTAAGTTGGGGCAAAGTAATTTGGTTGTGTTGTGTGTAGGATCCACGTTGCTACTGGCGCCGACACCGCGCCATCAACTGTCTTCTGGCGCCAGTTAGCAACAACCTTCGAAAGTGATTTCTTTCTCCTACTGGTCGATTAAACTTTGGTTTCATACGGAGGGAAAACTTACTGCTGTGCTCATCATACCTTCATCTTGGGGTTTCCCAACGGGTCCTTTGAGACATCAAGACTGTTTTCTGGCACCGTTGCCGGGGAGAAAGAGGATTTCTACAAGGGGAGTCTCTCACTTCCAATCTTTTCACTTTGTTATTGTTTTGCTTAGTTTCTTTACTTTATTTTGTTTGCTTCTTTATATCAAAAATACAAAAAAGTTCCTTTTATAGTTGGTATTTTGTTACCTTATTTTTAGTTCATTATATTGATCCCTGAGTACATTCTGAAAGACTTATCAGTAGGTAGTGGTTCTATAATTGGAAAGATAACATTGAAGAATTCTTTAATTAGTAGAACTTGCTCCTAGTTATGAAACTACTGCTGCCTAGTTCACATGTTGGAGGCTAGGTTTGTTAACCTCAACCCCATAATATAGCAAATGTTTCTTAAACTTCATGATGTTAAAGATGCTGAAAAGAGGATTTTATTTTGGAAACTTTGTGTAAAGAATTTAGAGATGTTGTTATAGAAGCTAGGAAAGTTTTTGATCTTTTTAATATTCTAGGCTCAAGTGTAGATGTTATTGGTACAAATGGGGAGGAAATCATAATACCAATACCTTTTAAACTCTTAGGAATGCATGAAGCTTTGGAAAAGAATTTTGATTGGATTGTTCCTGAAAACCCATTTGATGAAAGTAGTGAACCCAAGAGTGTTGAGAGAGGATCATCTAAAACTTATATTGATAAAATACAATTCCTTGTTGCAAAGACTTCTGGTATTGATCTTGATGCTTCTTCACTTGAAAATACTTGATTCTTACATTCTGCGCCTAGCTGAAAGGCATTAAAGAAAAGCACTCTTGGGAGATAACCCATGTTTTCTTTCAGTAATTTTTCTTTTGTTGAGTCTTGGAAGTTGTTACCACTATAATGACTTCTCCTTATCCTTTTTATTTCATTTTTGTGCCAAGAATTGCCTCTAATAGGAAGAAGGTAAGATTTGGGGAAGTTGTTGTCCCAAAACAGATTTCTGTGCCTCGCTGTAAAAATTTGTAAAAAATCCCAGAACGTTGTATTGATCTGCGATTTTTTGTGCACATGCCCCAGGTTATTATCTAACTTTTGTTCATTTTGCACTTTTCGATTTTAGCAACAGAAGATTTTTGAAAAAATCTATCTTTACCTGCTATTCTATTTTGACAGATTTCTGCCACTTTTTGCATTTGTCTGTTGATCTCTTTCTTTTTGAGTTCTTTTGATCACAGAACTTTTAGAAGAAGTTGCTATAGTAGCCAATGTTTTAATTAATGTTGTACTTGAGTTAAAATTGAAACAAATGTGGATCTACTATCTTGCATAAACTAATGTTGCTAATGAGAATTTTGTGAAGTTTTGTATGAAGGAAGTTTTCAAGTGTAGGGAAAGGAGAATGATGAGATGAGATGAAGTATGGACAAAAGCTCAAGCTTGGGGATGCCCATGTCACCCCAAGAAATATCCAAGAGGTACAAGGATCAAAGCTTGGGGATGCCCCGAGGCACCGTACCCCTTCTTCATCGGCAAAAATCAGGTCACCTTTCAAGACACTATATTTTTATTGCTTCGTATTCTATGCGTTTTTCTTGGAGCGTCTTTACTTTCGCTTTCAGTTTTATTTTGTTTTGTTTGCTGCAATAAATGGTTGGACCCCATCATATTTCTTTTGGAGAAGACACACTCCATTTTCATTGCCTAGAACACTCTAGTTTTCATTCTTATCGTTCTGCGAGTGTTCTCTTTTGCTAGTACTGCGTTTAGCTTTTGTTTTTCACCTTTATTTTTGCTCAGAACTTGTTAGTTCTTTGTAGTTAGTTGTGTTTAGACCTCTGGTATTTGTTGATTTTTATCTTTGAGAGTTGTTTCAAATAGGTAGATTGGTGTTGGAAAAGAGTAAAATGTTTCATGCTTATAGTGGTGCAAAAGGAAGCTTGTTTAGATTGTGGCTTAGACTTTAGCATGTCATGCTAGATATTATTTTGATTATATGCTTAGTAGTTATTGTTATAGCATCACTTGTCTCAAATGACTGAGAGTGCTTAATGTGCCTTTGAAAGAATCATGCGTTGTTTTTATCATATAGAAGCATAATATTGTGGTATTCTCCTTTGATGCTTTATTTGGGATGACTTGGCGCATGCTCACACCATGTTATGACTATAAACCAGTCTCCTCAAGCCTCTATTATTATTTAGTTTTTGACTTGTAATATCACTTTATGCTTTGATTAATAATGTTTTGTCGCTATGCATGATTATGGCCGTTATTGCTCTCTTAGTTGGTCGCTCCCAGTCTTTTGCTAGCCTTCACCTGTACTGAGTATGAGCTCTACTCGTGCATCCAACTCCCAAAAACCAAAGTTATTCCAAAGAGTCCACTATAAATTCCTATGCATGGCATTTCAAACCATTCCAAGCAAATTTTCATGTGCTACCTTTCAAAACCTTCAAAATAATTCTCATTTTGTGACACTATTTTTAGCTCATGAGGACGTAGTGGTCGGGTTTGTTATCTTCCTTATTAAATTAAGTACCCCTTGACTTGCATGCTTCATCTGCTCGTCACTAATTTTGCAAGAGAGCTGGTCAGACCATTGTAACCTTTAAAAAAGAAAATAAAAAAGGCACTCCTCCATGGTATGAGATTGTTGGCAGGCACCCGAAGGATTCGGTTAGCCATGGTTTGTGAAAGCAAAGGTGGGGAGGAGTGCCAAACTTTATAAAAGATCATGTAAATGCCAATTTTCAAATACTCAGAACTGCTCTCAACTTGTTTAGTATGGAAGATAACAAGAACCCCATTGCCATTCGTTGACAGAAACAACCACCTCTCAAAACAATTTTTATCTCTATTTTACAAATGAAAAGCTCTAGCACATATTAAATCCCTGCTGCCCTCTGCGAAAGGGCCTTTCTTTTACTTTTATGTTAAGTTTTCATCTTCTATCTTTATGCACCGATTAAGAGAGCATAGTTGTCATTATGAGTATAATGTGCATAGTCCCAAAATTTATTATTGATTGATTCATGATTATGGTATTGCTTGTTCTCAAATTATTTGTATCTAGTCACCCTTTTGAACTTTGAAGGTGTCCTATGCATTTATGTTTTGCTACTCCATGAGGGACAAGCTGAATACCACTTTGCTATGTTTTCTCTATGCTCCAAACAAACAAATAACTTTCAATGCATTATTACTCATGATCTTTTGTTTGTGTTACTTTTCATGTTGTAACATGGTTGCTAAGTTCTATGGTTAGAATTATATCTCTTATGCCCATGTTTAGAGTACTTTGATCTCAGCTTGCAATGCTTTACATCGACTTGATCAAGATTGTGTTGGCTGCATGTCACCTCAAAAATTATTTTTGGTTATCACTTACCTACTCGAGGATGAGCAGGAGTTAATCTTGGGGATGCTGATACGTTGCAAACGTATCTATAATTTTTTATGCTCCATGCTTGTTTTACACCAATTGCTTTATGTTTTGTTTACACTTCGTGGCATTTTTATGCATTTTCTAGAACTAACCTATTAACAAGATGCCACAATGCCAGTTCCTGTTTTTCTGTTGTTTTTGTATTTCAGAAAAGTTATACAGGAAATATTCTCGGAATTGGACGAAACAAAAGTCAAAGTTCCTCTTTATCTGACACGAAGACGGAGTCCAAAGGAGAGACGAAGAAGGGCTAGGAGGCGTCCACACCATGGGGTGGCGCAGCCTACCCCCTAGCCGCGCCAGGCCCTTGTGCCCCCCAGGCGCCCTCTGACATCGCCCTTAAACCTATAAATTCACTTCATCGGAAAAACCCTAAGAGCCCGAACGTCTATCCACAAAAAGTACTGTAAGCCGCCGCCGTTGTCGACCTGAGTTCGGGAGGGTCCAGAAGCTCTTCTCGGCACCCTGCTGGAGAGGGGAATCATCACCGAAGGCCTTCTTCATCGCCATTCCTGCCTCCGGAGTGATGTGTGAGTAGTTCACCCTGGACTATGGGTCCATAGCGGTAGCTAGATGGTTGTCTTCTCCTCCATGCGCCTCCATTTTTAGATCTTGTGAGCTGCCTACATGATCAAGATCATCTTTATGTAATTCCACATGTTGTGTTTGTTGGGATCCGATGAATATTGAGTACTATGTCAAGTTGATTATTGATTTATCATGTCTATGTTATTTGTGATCTTGCATGCTCTCCGTTGCTAGTAGATACTTTGGCCAAGTAGATGCTTATGACTCCAAGAGGGAGTATTTATGTTCGATAGTGGGTTCATGCCTCTAGTAATCTGGGAGAGTGACAATAACTTATAAGGTTGTAGATGTGCTGTTGCTACTAGGGAGAAAACAACAATCTTTTGTTCAAGAATAATTGTATTGTTTACATTACACACTTTGCTTAAGGCGATAATCTGTTGCTTGCAACTTAATACCCAAGGGTTGTTCGGATGATATCCTGCGGGTGGATTATTAGTCATAGATGCAGTTGGATTACGGTCTATGTATTATGTTGTAATGCCAAATGAATCTCATAGTGATCTTCATGACATGTACATGCATTGTTATGCATTCTCTATTTTGTCAATTGCGCAACTGTAATTTGTTACCCAACATGTTATATCTTTATGGAGAGACACCTCTAGTGAACTGTGGACCCCGGTCCATTCCTTTATATTTATATTACGATCTACTGCAAACACTGTTTACTTTCCGCAAGCATTATTTTACTTCACCGCAAACAAACATCTCTTTCCACACTATACGTCTAATCCTTTGTTTTCAGCAAACCAGTGAGATTGACAACCTCACTGTAAGTTGGGGCAAAGTAATTTGGTTGTGTTGTGTGCAGGTTCCACATTGCTGCTGGCGCCAACACCACGCCATCAACTGTCTTCTGGCGCCAGTTAGCAACAACCTTCAGAAGTGATTTCTTTCTCCTACTGGTCGATTAAACTTTGGTTTCATACTGAGGGAAAACATACTGTTGTGCTCATCATACCTTCCTCTTGGGGTTTCCCAACGGGGCCTTTGAGACATAAGTTCCATAATCATGCAAGGCACATCATATGGACTTCAACAATGACAATAAATAGAGAGATTGGATCAAGTTACCACCACAAACCCATAGTCCAGGAGTGAACTACTCCCCCCTCATGGTGGAGAGCAAGGTGGAGGCGTTGTTGAAGGAGGAGAAGTGGCCGGTGGCGATTCTGGCAGCGGTTTCCCCTCCAATCTTCCTCTAGCGACAAGCAGCAGCCTCTGTTTTGTGTCTTTCATGTTTTATCCACCGCCTCTCTTTGGGAACGCCCAGGAGACCCTTTAAATAGTTGGATTTAGATCAAGACAACGAGAACCACGCAAAAACGGATTGCATCGGACGCTCGACGCACAAAAGGGCATAGGTGGTGCAATCTGACTTGTTGTGCTTGTCATTTGCAGATCGTTGGTCCCCCAGGGCTCTACTTTAGCTTGTTTGTTCGTATAAAATTATCTAACTCCTCCCATTGACCTAGCTCCATTTTGAGTCCCGTAGCTCCTGGAAATTCAAAAACTCTAGAAAAAAGCGTTTTCTGCCAGAAAAAGTTAAAACCAAAAGAGAGGGGATTGTTTGGAAAATCCTCAAAATCAATGCAAAACATGATTATAACATGTCATAACACATAAATATGTTGGAATATTTAAAAATAAACTACAAAATTCATGCATGAATTTTGCATACATCAACATCCTCAAGCTTAAACCATGCTCGTCCTCGAGTATGAAGGTGATAAAACTAAACAAGAACGTTGGAGTTTATTGCTTCTATGAAAATAACAAGTAGTAATACATATGATCAATAATTCAATCTTTAATGAACAGTAACAAGCAAATGAGATATCAAGTGGTACTTCTAATTCAACTCAATATATGATGTCTGATGTCTACACACGCTTCTGTTCTTGTAGACAGTGTTGGGCCTCCAAGTGCAGAGGTTTGTAGAGCAGCAGCAAGTTTCCCTTAAGTGGATCACCCAAGGTTTATCGAACTCAGGGAGGAAGAGGTCAAAGCTATCCCTCTCAAGCAACCCTGCAATTACGATACAGAAAGTCTCTTGTGTCCCCAACACACCCAATACACTTGTCAGATGTATAGTTACACTAGTTCGGCGAAGAGATAGTGAAATACAAGTGGTATGTATGATTATAAGTAGTAAATGCAATATGAAATAAATATCGCTGCGAGCAAACAAGTAACAAAACAGCAAGTAAACGGTGTGCAATGCTTGGAAACAAGGCCTAGGGATCATACTTTCACTAGTGGACACACTCCCAACAAATATAACATAATTGAACAAATAAACAACTTCTCTTCACTATGGTACTCTGAATTACTCTCCTATTGAACAACACTAATCATTGCGTAGTGGCTACAGAAGCACCCCTTAAAGTTCATCAAGTACTTGACAAACACCACTCATAGAGATATCCAAATCAAATCACAACTCAAGATATATATTATTGCAACTTAGACCAAGTACTAACACTGGTGCACACACTGTCAACATTACACCATGAAAGGAGGAATAGATCACTTCAATACTATCATAGCGATAATTATTCTCATAATCCATAAAAGATCACAATCGTAGCCTAGACCAAGTACCACCATGATGCACGCACTGTCACCGTTACACCATGGCAGGAGGAATAGATTACTTTAATAATACCACTAGACTACACATAATATCTGAATAATAACATCTACTTGTTCAACATGATACAAAGCTCACGATCACATAAAGATCACATCATGGGAGAGAGAGGTGAACCACATAGCTACCGGTAGAGCCCTCAGCCTCGGGGATGAACTACTCCCTCCTCATCATAGGAGACAGCAAGGTTGATGGAGATGGCGGTGAGGTCGATGGAGACGGCGGAGACGGCGATGGAGACCGATGGAGATGGCTCTGGGGGCACTTCCCCGTCCCGGCAGGGTGCCAGAACAGAGACTACTATGCCCCAAAATTCGTCGGCGGTGGCGGCGGAACTGCAGAACTCTTTCTAGAAATTTGCCGACTCCCTTAGGGTTTTCCGTCCCGAGGCTTCTTATAGGTGAAGGGGCGTCGTCAGGGGGCAGCCAGGGGCTCCTCACACCAGGGTGGCGCGGCCAGGGTGGCGCGGCCAGGGCCTGGGCCGCGCCACCTATGTGTGAGGGCGGCCTCTGGCCCCCCTCCGGCTCTCTTTCGGTCTTCGGGAAGCTTCCGAGAAAAATAAGACTTCTGGAACTTATTTCGTCCAATTCCGAGAATATTTCCTGTGTAGCTTTTCTGAAACACAAAAACAGCAGAAAACAGGGAAATGGCACTGTGGCATCTTGTCAATAAGTTAGTTCCGGAAAATGCATAAAAGTGCCACGAAGTGTAATGAAACATTAGGCAAATGGTGTAAAAACAAGCATGGAGCATCAAAAATTATAGATACGTTGGAGACGTATCAGCATCCCCAAGCTTAACTCCTGCTCGTCCTCGAGTAGGTAAGTGATAACAAAAGAAATAATTTTTGAGGTGACATGCACCTACACAATCTTGATCATATAGGTAAAGCATTGAGTGCTGAGATCAAAGAACTTAAAACATGGGCATGAAAGATACAATCTTTGACAATAAAAACTTAGCAACCATGTTATAACATGAAAATGAACACAAACAAAAGATCATGAGAATGAAACAATGAAAGTCAAACGTGTGTTCAAATCATAAGGAAAAACATACAAATGGTTTTCAGCTTATCCTTCAAAGAGAGCAAAACATAAATGCATAGGACACCTTCAAGTTTAAGAGGGCGACTAGATACAAATAATTTGAGAACAAGTGAAACCAACAATATGAATCAATCAATGAAAACTTTGGGACAATGCACATTATACTCAGAATGACAACTATGCTCTCTTAGACGGTGCATAAAGGTAGAAGGTGGAGACTCAACATAAAAGTAAAAGAAAGGCCCTTCGCGGAGGGAAGCAGTGATTAAACATGTGCTAGAGCTTTTCATTTGTAAAACAGAGAGATAAAAATTGGTTTTGAAAGGTGGTTGTCTTTGTCAACGACTGGCAATGGGGTTCTTACTATCTTCCATACAAAAATGAAGCAAGTTTTTGAGAGAGAGAGATTGGCACTTTTTGTGCTCTTTTTATAAACTTGGCACTCCTCCCCACCTTTTTTCCTTTCTCAAACCATGGCTAACCGATTCCATCGGGTGCCCACCAACATTCACATACCATGGAGGAGTGCCTTTTTTCTTACTTTTTTTTCTCTTTTTTTTTCTTTTTGGAATAAGACAATATGGAAGATAGCAAATCCGACCACTACGTCCCCATGAGCTGAAAACAGTGTCACAAAATGAGAAGTATTTTGAAGGTTTTTTGAAAGGTAGCACATGAAAATTTACTTGGAATGGCTTACAAATACCATGCATAGGAATTTATAGTGGACACAATGGCAAACTTGGTTTTTTGGAGTTGGATGCACGAGTAGAGCTCATACTCAGTACATGGCGAGGGCTAGCAAAAGACTGGGAGCGACCAACTAAGAGAGCAATAACGGCCATAATCATGCAAAGTGACAAAGCAACATTAAAAGAAGCATAAGATGACATCAAAAGTCAAAAACTAAATGATCATAGAGGCTATAGGCGACTTATTTTGTAGTCAACATGGTGTAAGCATGTGCCAAGTCAACCCAAATAAAGCATCAAAGGAGAAAACCAAAATAATGCTTCCAAACGATAAAAACAATGCATGATTTTTTCAAAGGCTCATTAAGCAATCTCAGTTATTTGAGACAAGTCATGCTACAGCAAAACCACTAAGCATACTATCAAAAAGACATCAAGCATGACATGAAAAAGCCTAAGCCGCAGTCTACACAAGCTCCTTCTTGTACCACTTTTTTGCATAAAGCTTTTTCTCTTTTCCAACACCATTCAAAAATTTATAAACACCTCTTTTGTTGAATACCAATAAAGACCAGAGGCAAAAATACACCTTGATAAAAAGATAAAACAAGATCTGAACAAAAATCAAGGTGAAAAACAAAGGCTAAATGCAGTAGCAGAAAAAGAGAACACTCGTGGAAACGATAAGAGTGAAAAACGGAGTGTTCTTGGCAAATGAAAAACGGAGCATATCTCTCTCCAAACACATGATGTGATCCAAACATTTATTGCAGCAAACAAAACAAAAGAAAACTAAAAACAAAAACAACTGACGCTCCAAGAAAAACGCATAGTGTATGAAGCAATAAAAATATAGTGTCTTGAAAGGTGACCTGATTTTTGTCGATGAAGAAGGGGTGCCTCGGGGGCATCCCCAAGCTTTGACGCTTATACTTATTGGATATTTCTTGGGGTGATGCATGGGCATCCCCAAGCTTGAGCTTTTGTCCATTCTTCATCTGATCTCATCATTCTCCAATCCCTACACTTGAAAACTTCCTTCATACAAAACTAAACACAAGTCTATTAGCAACATTAGTGTAAGCATAACATTGAATCAACCCTTTTTGCTTCAGGTTTCAACCTAAAACCACCACATATATAGTATAAAATACTTTAGCAACTTCCCCATAAGTTCCGTGATCAAAAGAACTCAAAAAGAAAGCGATAAAGCGGCAAACACAAATATTGGCAGAAATCTGTCAAAACAGAACAACTGACAAAGGCCGAATTGTTGAGGGGTTTTCTGTTGCTCAAATAAAAAAGTGTTCAACTAAAGAAAGTTTGGATATAACCTGGGGCATATGCACAAGAAATCGCAGGTCCAAAAGATATACAGAGAATTTATACGAATTTTTACGGTGCAGCACCGAAAACAGTTTCAGGACAGCAACATCCCCAAATCTTTACCTCACTCAAATTAGAGGCTTTCCTTAGCACAAAAACGAAATAAACAAGATAAGGAGCGGTCATTACAGTAGTAATGACTTCCAAGACTCAAATAAAAGAAAAAGTACTGAAAATAAAACATTGGGTTATCTCCCAAGAGTGCTTTTCTTTAACGCCTTTGAGCTAGGCGCAGTAATTTGCAAAGATGCTCATGTGGGCGCCATATAAGAGCTTGAGGCAAAGGCGCCATATAGGAACTTAAAGCAATAGAGAGCATCAAAAAGCAAGTATGAAAGACATTTATATCTGAACCACTTCCTATGCATAGGAATCTTGTAAGAAAATAAGTCAATGAGGCACATAGTAGCAAGCATGGATAGATAAAACAAGTGCCACTTCAAGATTTGCAACATAAAGAGGGGAAACTTAATATTGTTGAGATCCATCAAACCATGTTTCCCTCTCTCATTATAACTTTCAGTAGCATCATGAATAGAACTAACAATATAACTATCACATAAAACATCCCTATCATGATCCACATGCATAAAAGAATTAATACTCACCACAGGAACAATAGTAGTAGGAGCAGATTCAACAGAATAATTATTCTCATCACCAGAATCATCATAAATAGGAGGCATATTGTAATCATAACTAATTTTCTCCTCAATAGTAGGTGAACTGAAAATATTATACCCATCATCATAACCATTATAAACTAGAGGTTTGGTATCATCACAAGCTAGAGAGCAACTATTTCGCAAAGCATATTCATCAAACATATCATCATAAGAAGGAACATCACATATGGGAGATAAAATATCATCAGAACAAACTTTCTCCACTAAAGCTGGGGAACTAAACATATCATGCTTAACAAAACTAGCTTCCCCAAGCTTAGACTTTTCTATAGCATTAGCAACAACGGTGTTCAAAGCACTCATACTAACAACACTATTAGCATGCAAATTAAGCTCCAAAGGTTTTTCAATTTTCTCTTCAAACACTTCATATCTAAACTCAGGAAAAAGACTACAGAACTCTTTGTTTTCCATTAAGCCTAACTAGTGAAAATAAAAACAAGAAACAAAAAGATGTAATTGTAGAATCTAAAGGAAATAACTTCGAGCACTCACACAGGAGGATGCGAGTACCTTTTATCTTACCTCCCCGGCAACAGCGCCAGAAAAGAGCTTGATGTCTACACACTCTTCTGTTCTTGTAGATAGTGTTGGGCCTCCAAGTGCAGAGGTTTGTAGAGCAGCAGCAAGTTTCCCTTAAGTGGATCACCCAAGGTTTATCGAACTCAGGGAGGAAGAGGTCAAAGCTATCCCTCTCAAGCAACCCTGCAATTATGATACAGAAAGTCTCTTGTGTCCCCAACACACCCAATACACTTGTCAGATGTATAGTTACACTAGTTTGGCGAAGAGATAGTAAAATACAAGTGGTATGTATGATTATAAGTAGTAAATGCAATATGAAATAAATATCGCTGCGAGCAAACAAGTAACAAAACAGCAAGTAAACGGTGTGCAATGCTTGGAAACAAGGCCTAGGGATCATACTTTCACTAGTGGACACACTCCCAACAAATATAACATAATTGAACAAATAAACAACTTCTCTTCACTATGGTACTCTCAATTACTCTCCTATTGAACAACACTAATCATTGCGTAGTGGCTACAGAAGCACCCCTTAAAGTTCATCAAGTACTTGACAAACACCACTCATAGAGATATCCAAATCAAATCACAACTCAAGATAGATATTATTGCAACTTAGACCAAGTACTAACACGGTGCACACACTGTCAACATTACACCATGAAAGGAGGAATAGATCACTTCAATACTATCATAGCGATAATTATTCTCATAATCCATAAAAGATCACAATCGTAGCCTAGACCAAGTACCACCATGATGCACGCACTATCACCGTTACACCATGGCAGGAGGAATAGATTACTTTAATAATACCACTAGACTACACATAATATCTGAATAATAACATCTACTTGTTCAACATGATACAAAGCTCACGATCACATAAAGATCACATCATGGGAGAGAGAGGTGAACCACATAGCTACCGGTAGAGCCCTCAGCCCCGGGGATGAACTACTCCTTCTTCATCATAGGAGACAGCAAGGTTGATGGAGATGGCGGTGAGGTCGATGGAGACGGCAGAGACGGCGATGGAGACCGATGGAGATGGCTCTGGGGGCACTTACCCGTCCCAGCAGGGTGCCGGAACAGAGACTTCTGTCCCCCGAAATTCGTCGGCGGTGGCGGCGGAACTGCGGAACTCTTTCTGGAAATTTGCCGACTCCCTCAGGGTTTTCCGTCCCGAGGCTTCTTATAGGCGAAGGGGCGTCGTCAGGGGGCAGCCAGGGGCTCCTCACACCAGGGCGGTGCGGCCAGGGCCTGGGCCGCGCCACCTATGTGTGAGGGCGGCCTCTGCCCCCCCTCCGGCTCTCTTTCGGTCTTCAGGAAGCTTCCGGGAAAAATAAGACTTCTGGAACTTGTTTCGTCCAATTCCGAGAATATTTCCTGTGTAGCTTTTCTGAAACACAAAAACAGCAGAAAATAGGGAACTAGCACTGTGGCATCTTGTCAATAGGTTAGTTCCGGAAAATGCGTAAAAGTGCCACGAAGTGTAACGAAACATTAGGCAAATGGTGTAAAAACAAGCATGGAGCATCAAAAATTATAGATACGTTGGAGACGTATCAATGTCCAACAATCAATGATAAAGTGCAAAAACAAATGAAAGTACTATGGACATTAAACATGCAAGTGCTTGTGCTTGGAACTTTTTCTTTCTTTCTTTCTTTCTTCTCTTTTCCTTTATTTTGAACAAGTAGCCACTGAAAGTAAGTAGGGAATATATGTGCCAAGATTTGATGCTAAAGAGAAAATAAATTTTAGAATTGTGCAATTCAAGTCAACGGTAGTGAAGACCAAATACGGTTTACATGATGAATGATGACCCACAAGTATAGGGGGTGTATCGTAGTACTTTCGATAAATAAGAGTGTCGAACCCAACGAGGAGCAGAAGGTGTTGATAAGTGGTTTTGATCAAGGATTCACTGTAAATACTAGCAAACCGGTTTTCAGGGGTATTTGGTAATACAAGTAAATAAAGTGCGAGTAAATAAAAGACAGTAGTAATAAATGCAGCAAGTGGCCCAATCCTTTCTTCAGCAAAGGACAAGCCGGTTGTGTAACTTATAATAACCAAACGTTCTCGAGGACACACGGGAGTTTCTGTCAAGAGCTTTCGCTTCATACCGCTAATAGTCTTTATTGGTTTGATAGGTGTTATGGGGGTGAACCTGTGCTAGCGCACTACCCTTACTAGGATAAATACACACATGTGATTATACCCCTTGCAAGCATCCGCAAATACAAGAAAGTAATTAAGATAAATCTAACCACAACCTTAAACTCTAAGATCCTACGCTCCCTGGTGCAATGGTTTCCCAATGGAGGTTTAGGTTTCTGTCACTCCAGCAACCCCACAATTGGTAGCCAAATACACAATGCATCTCACTAGGCCCATAAATGGTGAAGTATCATGTAGTCGACGTTCACATGACACCACTAGTGAAATAGCACCACAATAATATCAAACCATTAAATATTTCTCAACAATAATTCACTACTAACATCTTGACTTCTCCCATGTCCTCAAGAACTAAACGAACTACTCACAAGACATCATATATATGGATCATGATCAGAGGTGAAATAATGGTAAATAACAATCTGAACATAAACCTTAATTCAACGGTTCCACTCAATAGCATCAACTACAAGAGTAATCAACACCAGGAAAGTTTCCCCTATGAATATAACAAGATCCAACTCAAGATGTTACAGCGGGATGGCGTGGTGATGGTGGAGATGAAGGTGCTGGTAGTGGAGATGATGATGATGATCCCGATGAAGTCCGGTGCGATGATGATGATGATGATGGCGACGATCTCCCCTCTCCAGGAAGGAATTTCCTTGGCAGATTTCTCCCTGCCGGAGAGCTTTTCTCTCTCTGGTGTTTTCCGCTCCGCAGAGGCGGCTGTGTCTCTCTCTGAGCCCCCCCTTGACTTAGGTTTTTGGGGACGATGAAGTACGCGAAGGGGTGAGACCAGATGTGGGCCAGGGTGGCCTCACACAGGGCCGGCGCGGCCAGGGGTCAGGCCGCGCCCCCTGTGCGTGAGGCCGCCCCCTGGCTCCTCTCTCCTTCTCCTTCTGGCTTCCGGAGTCTTTTGGTAAAATAGAATTTTTTGGTATTTTTCTGGAATTTTTCTGATCTTCCGAAATATGGTGTCTTGACGGTCCTTTTCCAGCAGAATCCTGACTCCGGCAGCAAATCCTCCAATGATCATCAAACATGTGAAAACAAAGGAAATAACATAAGTATCATATCTAAATATGAAATATATCAATGAATAACAGTAAATTATGATACAAAATAGTGATGCAATATGGACGTATCAACCCCCCAAGCTTAGACCTCGCTTGTCCCCAAGCGAAAACTAAACTCGGTAAACATGACCATAGGTTTATGGAGTGAAGTGTCGATAATCAAAATACGGACAATAAGCTTCACATTGACCAAAGGCACAAGTTATAATAGACATCAACTTCCCTTTATATAATATAGACTTGTAATAAGTAAAGAGAATCACATATAAGATGCACAAAGTAAACTATAATTGGTGATGGCAAACCTTAGTTCTTGGTCAGAGAACAATGAACAACTATACTAGTCTTTTGAATGGAGCCTTTTTAAAATAGAGCTAATATAGCAAAAACCATATGCTCAACAAAACAACATTTTTGCATCCATAGAAAGCTTTCAAAGATATATTCCTTCAGACAAAAGCATTGTACAAAACAAGGAAGATAGTAAACATGATTAAACAGATCAACATATGGATAAGTGAAACATAACAACTCAAATGCTTGCTTGAGATAGAGGGGAATAGGTTGACTCAACATAAAAGTAAAAGATAGGCCCTTCAGAGAGGGAAGCAGGGATTAAATATGTGCTAGAGCTTTTCATTTGTAAACAGAGATAAAAATTGTTTTCGAGAGGTGGTTTCTTTTGTCAACGACTAGCAACGGAGTTCTTGATATCTTCCATACTAAACAAGTGAGAGCGGTTCCGAAATGTTTGATTAATTGGCACTTTGGTGCTCTTTTATAGCTTTGCACTCCTCCCCACCTTTTTCCTTTCTCAAACCATGGCTAACCGATTCCATCGGGTGCCGACCAACTTTCACATACCATGGAGGAGTGCTTCTTTTTCTTTTCTTTTTGAGATTATAATGGTCTGACCAGCTCCCTTGCAAAATTAGTGACGAGCAGATGAAGCTGCCTAGTCGAGGGGTACTTAATTTAGTATAGAAGATAACAAACCCATCCACTACGTCCTCATGAGCTAAAAATAGTGGCACAAAATGAGAAGTATTTGAAGGTTTTTGAAAGGTAGCACATGAAAAATTTACTTGGAATGGCTTAAAATACCATGCATAGGAATTTATAGTGGACTCTTTGGAAATGACTTGGCTTTTGGAATTTGGATGCACGAGAAGTATTTCCTCTCAGTACAGGTCTTTGGCTTGCAAGGCTGGGTAGCAAGCATAAGAGTTGCATGAAACAAACAAACATACATATAATAAGAACAATCATGCAAACTCCCTTGAAGGTACAATGATTTTAACTTTGAGAATAACAATGCTTATAAGCCAAACATAAGGAAAACTGAAGTGATGTAACCACAAACACTTCTTTATTCTATTCTACTCAAACCTCAAGGTAATGCTGCTACTGACCAAGCTAAATTTGCCCAAACCAACTAAATTTACTCATGCTCCCAAAGTGATACCAATACTAATCATATAAGAGACTTTGCAAACTAAGATAAAGTGTGCGGAAAGTAAACGATAGAACTTCTCATTAATATTTCATTACCGCAACTCACACCAAGGGATACATAGATAACCAACTAAGGAGGATACTTCCACACTGCAAACTATTCTATAGGATAATTTCTCTATTCATGATATGACTCTACTTGAAAAGTAAATGAGTAAAAGGTAATGATGTGATACCGCGGCACTCCCCCAAGCTTGGAACAAGCCAAGGGGATACCTATACCGATGACGAATTATTCTTGTGGCGGTAGTGGAAGCAGCCTTGGATTAACAAAGTATTCCAGCATCCGACGAAGCCTAATATTCTCTTCTTGAAGCATCTCTACCTCCCTCTTCAAAACTCGATATTGAGCACAAAACTCATCAGTGACCAGAATACCCTCTTTTATAACATGCATGGAGTTTAGATCCAGAATGTGTAGTGTTGGCCCCTCCATATCATGAGAAAAGATACGTCTAACTTTCGTTGGTCCTTCAAAAGCAGGGTTTCTTGGCTTTGCTCTTCCTGAAGCTTGCTCCTCCTTCCACTTTTGGCTTTGGTGATTATCTATCCAGGGCCTTTTGCCCTTGTCGTCACTTGAAGAGGCCATGGTGCTCCCCCAAGCTTAAGATCAACTCCTGACAGAAACAGCTCGAAACAAAACACAACGAGAAAACGATATACAGACCTCGGGTACTCCGGGGGGTTAAATAGGCGAAAATTATACATCGAAATGAAATCACAGGAGGAAACCGGGACGGAAATGAGTTCCGGTGTGCTCGCACACCAGAGCGGCGCGGCCAGAGGTGGGCCCACGCCCCCTGTATGTGAGGAGCACACGGACTCCTTTTCCTGCCCGTTTTCGTCTCATGATTTTTCTTATTTAGTAAAAACAGCAAAAAAAATAAAGTAAGAGTTTTTCGCGAACCTTTTCTGACTAGAACTGTTACCTATTAAAAAACGAACTCTGCAGGTACCTACAATTTGTCTCGGATGAATTCTTCTGGAGAAACTGTTTCAATTACATCAACATCTTCATTATAAGAATCTCCAGAAATATAATGTTTGAGTCTTTGCCCATTCACCACTTGTGTAGAGTCATCTTTCAATGAAACAATCTTAATGGCACCTGAGCGGTACACTTCCACAATAACATATGGTCCTTCCCATTTAGAGAGTAATTTCCCTGCAAAAAATCTGAGACGAGACCTATACAATAGAACTTTCTCACCAACACGAAACTCTCTTTTAAGCATTCTCTTATCATGCCATTGCTTGACTTTCTCTTTGAAAAGTCTAGCATTCTCATACGCTTCGTTTCTCCACTCGTCTAGAGAACTCAAATCTAACAACCTTTTCTTACCGGCTAGTTTAAAATCTCTATTAAGCTCTCTCACTGCCCAAAAAAGCTTTGTGTTCTAATTCTAAGGGCAAGTGACACGCTTTTCCGTAAACCATCTTATAAGGAGACATACCCTTGGGGTTCTTATAAGCAGTTCTATAAGCCCATAAAGCATCATTTAACTTACTAGCCCAATTTTTCCTAGATCTATTGACAGTTTTCTGCAAGATAGACTTGATCTCTCTATTAGAAAGCTCTACCTGCCCACTAGTTTGGGGATGATAAGCAGAAGCAATTCTATGATTAACATCATATTTAGCAAGAGTTTTTCTAAAACCACCGTGAATAAAATGAGAACCTCCATCAGTCATAAGATATCTAGGCACACCAAACCTAGGAAAAATAACATCCATAAGCATTTTTAACGAGGTTTCACCATCGGCACTCTTTGTAGGTATGGCTTCTACCCATTTAGTAACATAATCAACAGCAACAAGTATGTGGGTATAGCCTTTTGAAGGAGGAAAATGACCCATAAAGTCAAATCCCCAACAATCAAATGGTTCAATAACAAGAGTGTAACTCATAGGCATTTCATTGCGTCTAAAAATATTACCAACTCTTTGACATTCATCACAAGATAAAACATACCTTCTGGCATCTTTAAAAAGGGTTGGCCAATAAAAACCTGATTGTAGAACCTTTTGTGCGGTTCTATCTCCAGCATGATGCGCTCCATAAGCATTACCATGACATTTTCTTAATATCTCTTGTTGCTCATATTCCGGTACGCATCTTCGCATAATACCATCAACTCCTTCTTTATATAAGTGTGGGTCATCCCAAAAGTAATGCCTCAAATCATAGAAGAATTTTCTTCTTTGATGAGCTGTAAAGGTTGGAGGCAAATACTTGGAAACAATAAAGTTAGCATAATCAGCATACCAAGGAAGGTCTCACGAAGTTACATTTATTGCAGCCAACTGTTCATTTGGAAAACTATCGTTAACACGAATAGGATCAAAAGAAATGTTTTCCAATCTAGACAAGTTGTCAGCCATAGGATTTTCAGCACCTTTCCTATCTACGATATGCAAATCAAATTCTTGTAAAAGCAACACCCATCTAATAAGCCTAGGCTTAGCATCCTTCTTAGTCATAAGATATCTAATAGCAGCGTGATCAGTATGAATAGTAACTTTAGAATCAACAATGTAAGATCTAAACTTATCACATGCAGAAACAACAGCAAGAAACTCTTTCTCAGTAGTAGCATAATTCTTTTGAGCAGCATCAAGAGTCTTACTAGCATAATGAATAACATTCAACATATTATCCATGCGCTGTCCAAGAACAGCACCAACAGCAAAATCACTAGCATCACACATAATTTCAAAAGGTAAATTCCAATCAGGTGGTTGAACAATAGGAGCAGTAGTTAAAGCCTTCTTAAGAGTTTCAAAAGCTTCCTTACAATCATCATCAAAGACAAATGGTACATCTTTTTGAAGAAGATTAGTAAGAGGCTTTGAAATCTTCGAGAAATCTTTAATAAACCTCCTATAGAAACCAGCATGACCAAGAATACTACGAATACCTTTAACATCTCTGGGACAGGGCATTTTCTCAATTGCCTCCACTTTTGCTTTGTCAACTTCAATACCTCTTTCAGAAATTTTATGTCCAAGGACAATTCCTTCATTTACCATAAAGTGGCATTTCTCCCAATTAAGAACAAGGTTAGTTTCTTCGCATCTCTGCAACACTTTATCAAGGTTGTGCAAACAATTATCAAAAGAAGTTCCATAGACGGAGAAATCATCCATGAAGACCTCCACAATCTCTTCACAAAAGCCATGAAAAATAGCAGACATGCATCTTTGAAAAGTAGCAGGAGCATTGCATAAACCAAACGGCATACGTCTATAAGCATAAGTTCCATAAAGACAAGTAAAAGTGGTTTTCTCTTGATCTTCCTTTTTAACAGCAATTTGAGAAAAAACAGAATAACCATCAAGGAAACAAAAATGAGTTTTCTTAGATAACCTTTCTAGCATCTGATCTATAAACAGTAAAGGATAATGATCTTTCTTAGTAACTTTGTTTACCTTCCTATAATCAATGCACATCCTATAACCAACTACTACCCTTTGAGGAATAAGCTCGTTATTCTCATTAGGCACAACAGTCATACCTCCTTTCTTAGGAACACAATGAACAGGACTAACCCATCTACTATCAGCAATAGGATAAATAATACCAGCATCAAGGAGCTTTAATACCTCATTTCTTACCACATCCTTCATCTTGGGAATTAGGCGGCGTTGATGCTCCACGACTGGCTTGACGTCTTTATCCATATTAATGGCATGCTGACATAAAGTGGGAGAAATCCCTTTTAAATCATCAAGAGTATATCCCATAGCTCCTCGGTGTTTCCTCAATATCTCCAATAATCTTTTTTCTTCCTTTCCTGAAAGTTTAGAGCTAATAATAATAGGATATATTTTCTTATCATCTATGTAAGCATATTTAAGATTATCAGGCAAAGGCTTTAATTCAAACACAGGATCTTCCTTAGGTGGCAAAGTGGTACCAAGATCCTCCACAGGTAGATTATGCTTGATTAATGGTGGTTGACGAAGAAGAATATCGTCAATCTCTTCTCTTTCCTTACTGAAAACATCACTTTCGTGATCTTCCATGAATTGCTGCAAGGCATTATTAGGAGCAAGAGCAATAGAAGCAAGCTGTTCAACTCGAAAATTTTCATTAGGCGTGTCATTTTCATAAGAAGTCTTAGCAAACTTGGAAAAATTAAACTCATAAGACTCTCCATTAAACTTAGTAAAAAAATTCTCCTTCTTACAATCTATCACGGTGCCACAAGTGTTCAAAAATGGTCTACCAAAAATAATAGGACAAGTTTTACTAGCTTCCTTACCAAGTACTAAAAAATCAGTAGGGTATTTAGTCTTACCGCAAAGAACTTCCCACATCTCGAACAATACCAAGAGGCCAAACAGTCTCTCTGTTAGCAAGCTGAACAACCACATCAATATCTTCAAGTTCACAAGCGCCAATCTCATGCATAATTTCTTTGTAAAGCTCTAAAGGAATAGCACTTGCACTAGCACCAATATCACATAAACCATAATAGCAATGATCTCCAATCCTGACAGAAATAACATGAACACTTGTTTTCCTATGCTTTTTGGGATGTGAGAGAATGTTAGAAGCATCTTCACAAAAAAGAATATATTCATCCCCTACATCTTTAGTAACAAGATCCTTCAATATAGCTACAGGAGACTTAATAGTAATTTGCTCATCAGGTTCTGCAGCTTTCTTAGTACTTTTATTAGACACACTTACCAAAGTAGAATACTTCTTTACCTTAGCAGGGAAAGGTGTCTTCTCAAAATAAGGTTCAGGCACAATGCTATCAACAGTACAAACTTCAGTAGCTGCAGCAGGTATATGACTAATAGAGTATTTATAAGGCGCATGATATTTGTTCCAATCTTTCTTTGGAACATCAAGATAAGAGGCAAAGGCCTTAAGACAATTAGCAAGTATTTGTGAATCAAGACCATAAGCAATGCTAACACTATGAAAGTCATCGGTTCCCATAAAAGATTTAATGCATTCATAATCATAGTTTATACCTGACTTCCTACCTTTGTCGTTTTTCCATCCTTCAGCATTCTCTTGTATACGGTCAAGAAGTTTCCACTTAGCATCTTATTTCATATGAGTAAATGATCCAAAGCAAGAAGCATCCAAGTAATCCTTATCAGGAAGAGTAAGCCGCGCATAAAAATTATCAATAACAATATTATTGGGGAGCTCATGAATGGGGCATTTGAGCATTAGTAACTTCAATCTCCCCCACGCTTGGGCAATACTCTCTCCATCATGAGGCCAAAAATTATATATCCGATTACGATCTTTATGGATTTCACTTGGAGGATAAAACTTGGAATAAAAGAGAGGTACAATGTCCTCCCATGCCATAGATGGACCATCTTGGAGCAGTCGATACCACTCCTCAGCTCTGCCTTTCAATGATAAAGAGAATAGCTTCTTCTTGACCTGGCTTGGTGAAATACCTGCACACCTGAACAACTCGCATAATTCATGTATAAATAATAAGTGATCACCCGGATGGACAGTTCTATCTCCTGAATAGCCGTTATCCATAATACGCCCAACAATTTTCATAGGTATTTTAAAAGGATCAATTTCAGCAGGTCGTGGCGGTGGTGGTTCATCCACATGTGCAGCAGTAGTAGATGTGTTTCCAAATAGGAAACCAAATGGAGAGTTCTCCGTAGCAAAGTAAAATAAAAGTAAAAGACAAAAATAAAAACAATACTCACAGCGACGGTTACCTTTACCAATTCCACTCTTCAATAGCGCTTCACTCCCCGGCAACGGCGCCAGAAAATAGTCTTGATGACCCACAAGTATAGGGGGTGTATCGTAGTACTTTCGATAAATAAGAGTGTCGAACCCAACGAGGAGCAGAAGGTGTTGATAAGTGGTTTTGATCAAGGATTCACTGTAAATACTAGCAAACAGGTTTTCAGGGGTATTTGGTAATACAAGTAAATAAAGTGCGAGTAAATAAAAGATAGTAGTAATAAATGCAGCAAGTGGCCCAATCCTTTCTTCAGCAAAGGACAAGCCGGTTGTGTAACTTATAATAACCAAACGTTCTCGAGGACACACGGGAGTTTCTGTCAAGAGCTTTCGCTTCATACCGCTAATAGTCTTTATTGGTTTGATAGGTGTTATGGGGGTGAACCTGTGCTAGCGCACTACCCTTACAAGGATAAATACACACTTGTGATTATACCCCTTGCAAGCATCCGCAAATACAAGAAAGTAATTAAGATATATCTAACCACAGCCTTAAACTCTAAGATCCTACGCTCCCTGGTGCAATGGTTTCCCAACGGAGGTTTAGGTTTCTGTCACTCCAGCAACCCCACAATTGGTAGCCAAATACACAATGCATCTCACTAGGCCCATAAATGGTGAAGTATCATGTAGTCGACATTCACATGACACCACTAGTGAAATAGCACCACAACAATATCAAACCATTAAATATTTCTCAACAATAATTCACTACTAACATCTTGACGTCTCCCATGTCCTCAAGAACTAAACGAACTACTCACAAGACATCATATGGATCATGATTAGAGGTGAAATAATGGTAAATAACAATCTGAACATAAACCTTAATTCAACGGTTCCACTCAATAGCATCAACTACAAGAGTAATCAACACCGGGAAAGTTTCCCCTGTGAATATAACAAGATTCAACTCAAGATGTTACAGCGGGATGGCGTGGTGATGGTGGAGATGAAGGTGCTGGTGATGGAGATGATGATGATGATGATCCCGATGAAGTCCGGTGTGATGATGATGACGATGGCGACGATCTCCCCTCACCGGGAAGGAATTTCCCCGGCAGATTTCTCCCTGCCGGAGAGCTTTTCTCTCTCTGGTGTTTTCCGCCCCGCAGAGGCGGCTGTGTCTCTCTCTGAGCCCCCCCTTGACTTAGGTTTTCAGGGACGATGAAGTACGCGAAGGGGCGAGACCAGATGTGGGCCAGGGTGGCCTCACACAGGGCCGGTGCGGCCAGGGGTCAGGCCGCGCCCCCTATGCGTGAGGCCGCCCCTGGCTCCTCTCTCCTTCTCCTTCTGGCTTCCGGAGTCTTTTGGTAAAATAGAATTTTCTGGTATTTTTCCGATCTTCCAAAATATGGTGTCTTGACGGTCCTTTTCTAGCAGAATCCTGACTCCGGCAGCAAATCCTCCAATGATCATCAAACATGTGAAAACAAAGTAAATAACATAAGTATCATATCTAAATATGAAATATATCAATGAATAACAGTAAATTATGATACAAAATAGTGATGCAATATGGACGTATCAATGAACACTTTACTAGTTGTAAGTCTCATACCCCGTTATTAATAGTACCTTCCACCACGCACTACTCAACTATAGAATTATCATATATTTTCATTATGTGCATACAGTTTCAACCAAGTGCTCGCAAAGGTGTACCTCCATGTCACATGTACAAAGTGCCTTTTGGATTTTCATCTTTTTGCAAAAGCAATACATACCAGGACGACAAAATAACAGACAAATGAACTCCTCTTAAAGTCACTGAGTAGTAAATTAAACTTGTTTAAGCTAATCAGGAAGTCCATGCTGAAACTTCTACCATGATTAAGCATGGTTTCGGTTAGCGACCCAATGCTCTTCTCTAACAAATATGCACATTCAAATCTTTAACATGATAACCCCCACCCATTTCACACAGGAAAGATATGCATAACCCAAGGTGTATGACAACAACTAAATGAATGTTGAAAGTCTTGTTCCATGAAAGCATGGTTTAACTTAACCCCAACTAATAAAATGTCAAACATGCAACTTACATATATGAACTCCACCGTAGACTGCTACTTTCCCATGAGCTTCGAATTGCACAATAAAAAGAAGTATGATTTTGAATGCAAAGACATGGCACATATACTATACTTGGAATAGAATTTTGCTATATTGGTAGGTATGGTGGAAATTTTGCAGAGAAGTATGGCTCAAGGTATTCGGATATACAAGTCTTTTACTTGCATTTTTTCTTTCTTTTCTTTTCTTGGCCATTGGAATGGTATAATGTCACAAGCATGCATAATGTCCATAATGCTACACATTTATTAATGAACTAAGTAACTCAAAGTTAACCATCAATGAGCAAATAAGAAATAGCACTAAATATGACACTAGCAAATTACTATTCAATCAAAGCACATGAAGCATAGAACATAAGCATAACTTGCATTGCTATCTCCCTTTCTTTCCAAAATTACTTTTTATTTTTTTCCAGTAGTTTTCTCATAAATATATAGTATACCTACAGGTGGTGTTCTATTTATTCAAAACAAAATATGCAAACAAAAAACTAAAAACTAGATACAGACGCTCCAAGTTTATGCAACAGTTAAATGATGCTCAAAGAACAAGGCAAGAATAGTATGCAAACTGAGGAGTTGATAGGTCTAGGGGGTTTCCATGGGAATCCCCAATATTATGGTGTTATCCATTACTTAGATGACTCCTTGCTTGATATTTATTCCTTTCCAGTGAAAAAAACTTCATCACAAAACTATTTCCCATCTCTTTTCTAGAGTGGTCGACATTAGAGGGCATACAAATAATACGTGTGCTACAAAGAAAACCCCAAATAAAAATTTGTGTATGGTTTCCAAAGAGTATATTAATTTTCCAACATTCACTAAATATCAAAAGACTCAAAAAGAATCATCTTGGGACTCAAATCAATGCTCGAAACAACAAAAGACAGAATTTGTCAAGAAAAACAGCAGCAGCTTGGGGAATTTTTTGCCCCCCTTAAACATGTCAAAAAAATTATGAATTTTGTGCATATATGGGATGAAAATTTTCAACTTCAATAAATTTTTCACGTCCATAGGAGTTATAGAAAAGTATGAAAAATCAGGCACTAAAAAGTGTTGTGGAGATTTTAGAAACTCCGAGTAAGTATTGCAACTTTAAAACATGCAAGATGGGTAAAACTTGGCACTTTATTTTATGCTACAGTACACACACTAAAACAAACTCTCTTGCTACAGCAAGGACACAAAAAGAAAACTTAAAAATAAATATAATCGGGTTGCCTCCCGCAAAGTGCTTTCCTTATAGCCATATAGCTAGGCTTTCCATACCTTTTTAGTAGGGGCAACGATGTTGTATGAAGTAATGCTTATTGATTTTCCCCTTCTCATCATTAGAAAAAGAAAAAAAATGATAAAATACATGGGTCCCAAGATGTGATCATACCAATAAACACATCTAACACTTTAAAGCATAATAGTGCACACCATATAGTATGCAACAAGTAATATCAAAGTCTAACTTTATTCCTATGCATTGGGATCTTCTACATGAATGAATCAATAAGAGTATACCAATGCATATCTACAGTAGGTAAATGCAACTTATAATTATTAGTGTCATATAGAGGGCACTTATAACCTCCTCTTTCATAATAGTTGCAATTACTAGAAGAAAATTTAATGAAATGACTATTTGAATCATGCATCTTGGAAATTTTTGGTAAATAAAGAGGATCATCAAATTTATTATGGAATTCATTAGAATGCTTTACATTTTAAAATTTGTTAGTAGTACCATTTTTAATTATAGTATCATGGCTGCAATAGTTTTTTCATAAGAAAGTTGCAAACTCCATAGGTACTTCTCAACATAAGCATATTTCTCCTCTATGGTGTAAATATGAGATTTCAAGAATAATATGGGACTCTCATGAATGAGAGTATCATCACAACCAGCAAGGTCATCATTTTTATTCTCATGTATACATGGGGAGTTATCAATAAGTATAGGACCATCATCTGAAGCATTATCATATAGGACATCCCAGCAACACTGATTATTATAAATAATTCCACTAGTAGAAGAAGGGAATGGATTTTCAAAAATGACAATTGAGTTTTGAGTTTGAGTGTTATTATCATCTTTGAGATGTTCCAAAACATCCCCAAGCTTAGGTTGAACCGTATATTGTTCTTTCTCCTCCTCACATACTTCCTATTCCATGATTATGTTTTCATCTTCTTCTTCCTGCAAAACATTAGTACTTTCCATGGCACCAAGAGTTCTTTCTTTATAATTAATAACATAAGAATTATCACTAAATTCATTTATGCAAATTTGGAGGATAACATATAGGTCACGTTTTATCATACAGGCCATTTTACTAGTTTCAACTTTTTCATTAATAAGAGAGTCTAGCTCATGGGCTCCAGTATAAGCAATATACTTCTCAACCTGTTCTATATCATGGCACAAGAGTCTACTCTTCCAATAAGAAGAAATTATAGGATCACTATTATGTTTGCATTGATAATGATAGTGTTTATAGCATTCCCTAGTGCAACAAAGTCACATCATGTAGTTCACAAAAATCAACAGCTAAATGATTGAGATATCTAAGCAAATCATCCATTCTTTTTCCTTCCTTGGATGATCGATAATCATTGTAAGTTTTCATAATCTCAACATAATCATCAACCACAGAGATACTAGGAAGTTTCCCCATGGTTTAGTATGCATAAAACAGGACTACACTAATTTTTATGGATTTTTGTGTATAGTAAAACTAAAGAAAAAACTGAAAGTAAATTAAACTAAGATGCAAAAATAAACTAAAAACAAACTCACAACCAAACAAGTTAAAGAAGTAAACATCCCCAAGCTTACATGTTTGCAAGATATAAAACAAGCTGAAAGTAAAACAAATGCAAGATGCAAAACTAAAAGTAAAGCTAAAGTCTAGTGCATACAGGAATAAAAGCTTAAGCGCTACGCTACCTGGCAACGGTGCCAGAAAAGTACTTGATAACCCCCAAGTGCAGGGGATCACTATAGCACCTCTCAATGTGGAAGTATGAGTATCGATCCGCATGAGCAAGAAGGAAAAGCTATTACTCTCTCCAACTAGAGTGTCACAATTCTAGTTGTTTATGCACTAAACAATTTAAAGTAATAAGGGAGGTTGATTTAATGCAATAAAGTAAAAGGTAACAAAATAGTAAAAAGTGTCCCAATCCTCTAAATGCAAGAGGACAAGACAAGGGGTTTATGTTAATGGGAATAGGAGACCTAGGTTCATGGTTCACTCAATCCTCTCTCTCTCTATGGTGATGATCATGTATTAGATGATAAAAGTAAATACAAGTGTTATGCTTTAACTATATGGTGGCTATATGTCCTAAAACACATAGTTGAAAGAAGTACCCATATGTGTTCTGGTGTCACCCCAGAGCATGGATTATCATTCCACCATGTCATACTTCTCCCTTCTTACCCCCGGATAAAGGATGTTTTCTACACTATTTTTGTCGCTCGATGCTTTATGTCGGTTGTCACCTCGGACACCACTTTACCCACATACATCATACTCTATAGGAAAACAACCTAAGTACTAGTGCAATGATTTATAAATTTATGTGCTTTCATATCTCTCCCATTTACCAACACTCGGTGGTGTCAAGCACCTCATTACATTATAGACAAGGAATTATGCATAGATAATTCATTGCATGTACCATAGGTGCAATCCCAAAGTATGACAAACCATAAAGTCTGAACACAATAGTAGATGCATAACAAATATCATCTCAGAACAGAATAACCACCATAGGAATTACATAGATAGTTCCATAATCATGCAAGGCACATCATACGAACTTCAAAAATGACAATACATAGAGATATTAGACCAAGTTACCACCACAAACCCATAGTCTAGAGGGTGAACTAATTCCCCCTAATGGTGGAGATCAGGGTGGAGGCATTGATGAAGGAGGAGAGGCGGCCGAAGGCGATTCCGGCAGCGGTTCCCCCTCCAATCTTCCTTCGGCGACTAGCAGCAGCCTCTATTTCATGTATTTCATGTTTTCTCTGCCGTCCCCCTTTGGGAACGCTCAGGAGACCCTCTATATAGTTGGTTTTAGGTCAAGACGAAGAGAACCACGCGAACATTGACGACATCGGACGCTCGAGGTGCAAAAGAGCATAGGTGGCATGGTCTGACTTGTTGGGCTTGTCATTTCTAGCTCGGTCGGCCCCCGGGGCTCTACTTTTTCTAGATTCGTTTGTATAGAAGTTATCTAACTCCTCATGTTGACCTAGCTCCATTTCAAGTCCCATAGCTCTTGGAAAGTGATACGTCTCAAACGTATCTATAATTTTTGATGCTCCATGCTTGTTTTTACACCATTTGCCTTGTGTTTCGTTACACTTCGTGGCACTTTTATGCATTTTCCAGAACTAACCTATTAACAAGTCGCCACAGTGCTAGTTCCCTGTTTTCTGCTGTTTTTGTATTTCAGAAGTGATACACAGGAAATATTCTCGGAATTGGATGAAACAAGTTCCTGAAGTCTTATTTTGCCCGGAAGCTTCCAGAGATCCGAAGAGGCGAAGGAGAGGGGCCACAGGCCAGCCTCACACTAGGTCGCCGCGGTCCAGGCCCTGGCCGCGCCGCCTAGGTGTGAGGAGGCCTGGGGCCACCCCTGACGACGCCCCTTCACCTATATAAAGCCTCGGGACGGAAAACCCTAGGGGAGTCGACGAAATTTCCAGAACAATTCCACAGCGCCGCCGCCATCGAAGCCAAATTTTGGGGGACATAAGTCTCTTTTCCGGCACCCTGCCGGGACGGGAAAGTGCCCCCGGAGCCATCTCCATTGGTCTCCATCGCTGTCTCCGCCGTCTCCATCAACCTCACCGCCATCTCCATCAACCTTGCTGTCTCCTATGATGAGGAGGGAGTAGTTCATCCCCGGGGCTAAGGGCTCTACCGGTAGCTATGTGGTTCACCTCTCTCTCCCATGATGTGATCTTTATGTGATCGTGAGCTTTGTATCATATTGAACAAGTAGATGTTATTATTCAGATATTATGTGTACTCTAGTGGTATTATTAAAGTAATCTATTCCTCCTGCCATGGTGTAACGGTGATAGTGCGTGCATCATGGTGGTACTTGGTCTAGGCTATGACTGTGATCTCTTATGGATTATGGGAATAATTATCACTATGATAGTATTGAAGTGATCTTTTCCTCCTTTTATGGTGTAATGTTGACAGTGTGTGCACCGTGTTAGTACTTGGTCTAAGTTGAAATAATATTTATCTTGAGTTGTGATTTGATTTGGATATCTCTATGAGTGGTGTTTGTCAAGTACTTGATGAACTTTAAGGAGTGCTTCATAGCCCTACGCAATGATTAGTGTTGTTCAATAGGAGAGTAATTCAGAGTACCATAGTGAAGAGAAGTTATTTATTTATTCAATTATGTTATATTTGTTGGGGGTGTGTCCACTAGTGAAAGTATGATCCCTAGGCCTTATTTCCAAGCTTTGCACACTGTTTACTTCCTGTTTTGTTACATGTTCGCTTGCTGCCATTTTTATTCCAGATTGCATTTACTACTTATAATCATCTATACCACTTGTATTTCACTATCTCTTCGCCGAACTAGTGCACCTATACATCTAACAAGTGTATTGGGTGTGTTGGGGACACAAGAGACTTTCTGTATCGTAATTGCAGGGTTGTTTGAGAGGGATAGCTTTGACCTCTTCCTCCCTGAGTTCGATAAACCTTGGGTGATCCACTTAAGGGAAACTTGCTGCTGCTCTACAAACCTCTGCACTTGGAGGCCCAACACTGTCTACAAGAACAGAAGCGTGTGTAGATAGCAAGCTCTTTTCTGGCGCCGTTGCCGGGGAGGTAAGGTAAAAGGTACTCGCATCCTCCTGTGTGAGTGCTCAGAGTTATTTCCTTTAGATTCTGCAATTACATCTTTTTGTTTCTTGTTTTTATTTTCACTAGTTAGGCTTAATGGAAAACAAAGAGTTCTTTAGTCTTTTTCCTGAGTTTAGATATGAAGTGTTTGAAGATAAAGTTGAAAAACCTTTGGAGCTTAATTTGCATGCTAATAGTGTTGTTAGTATGAATGTTTTGAACACTGTTATTACTAATGCTATAGAAAAGTCTAAGCTTGGGGAAGCTGGTTTTGTTAAGCATGATACTTTTAGTTCCCCAGCTTTAGTGGAGAAAATTTGCTCTGATGATATTTTATCTCCCATATGTGATGTTCCTTCTTATGATGATATGTTTGAAGAATATGCTTTGCGAAATAGTAGTTCTCTAGCTTGTGATGATACTAAACCTCTAGTTTATGATGGTTATGATGATGAGTATAATATTTTTAGTTCACCTACTTTTGAGGAGAAAATTAGTTATGATTACAATATGCCTCCTATTTATGATGATTATGGTGATGAGAATAATTATTCTGTTGAATCTGCTCCTACTACTATTGTTCCTGTGGTGAGTATTAATTCTTTTATGCATGTGGCTCATGATAGGGATGCTTTATGTGATAGTTATGTTGTTAGTTCTACTCATGATGCTACTGAAAGTTATTATGAGAGAGGGAAACATGGTTTGATGGATCTCAACAATATTAAGTTTCCCCTCTTTATGTTGCAAATCTTGAAGTGGCACTTGTTTTATCTATCCATGTTTGCTACAATGTGCCACGTTGATTTATTTTCTTACAAGATTCCTATGCATAGGAAGTGGTTCAGATATAAATGTCTTTCACATTTGCTTTTTGATGCTCTCTATTGCTTCAAGTTCTTATATGGCGCCCACATGAGCATCTTTGCAAATTATTGCGCCTAGCTCAAAGGCGTTAAAGAAAAGCACTCTTGGGAGATAACCCATTGTTTATTTTCAGTACTTTTTCTTTTATTTGAGTCTTGGAAGTTATTACTACTGTAATAACCACTCCTTATCCTTTTTATTTCGTTGTTGTGCCAAGAGAAGCCTCTAATTTGAGCGAGGTAAGATTTGGGGATGTTGCTGTCCTGAAACAGTTTTCGGTGCTGCACCGTAAAAATTCGTATAAATTCTATGTATATCTTTTAGACCTGCGATTTCTTGTGCATATGCCCCAGGTTATATACAAACTTTCATTAGTTGAACACTTTTTGATTTGAGCAACAGAAAACCCTTCAAAAATTCGACCTTTGTCAGCTGTTCTGTTTTGACAGATTTCTGCCAATATTTGTGTTTGCCGCTTTATCGCTTTCTTTTTGAGTTCTTTTGACCACGGAACTTTTGGGGAAGTTGCTACAGTAGTATATACTTTATATGTGGTGGTTTTGGGTTGAAAACTGAAGCAAAAAAGGGTTGATTCAATGTTATGCTTACACTAATGTTGCTAATAGATTTGTGTTTAGTTTTGTATGAAGGAAGTTTTCAAGTGTAGGGATCGGAGAGTGATGAGATGAGTTGAACAATGGACAAAAGCTCAAGCTTGGGGATGCCCATGCATCACCCCAAGAAATATCCAAGAAGTACAAGCATCAAAGCTTGGGGATGCCCCCGAGGCACCCCTTCTTCATCGGCAAAAATCAGGTCACCTTTCAAAACACTATATTTTTATTGCTTCATGCACTATGCGTTTTTCTTGGAGCGTCTTTACTTTTGTTTTCAGTATTAGTTTAGTTTAGTTTTCTGCAATAAATGGTTAGATCACATCATGTTTCTTTTGGAGGAGATGAACTCGCTTTTCATTTGCCAAGAACACTCTAGTTTTCACTCTTATCGTTCAATGAGTGTTCTCTTTTTCTGCTACTGCGTTTAGCCTTTGTTTTTCGTCTTGATTTTTGTTCAGATCTTTTTTTATCTTTTCATCAAGGTGTATTTTGACCTCTGGTCCATGTTGGTTTTCATCAAAAGAGGTGTTTATAAAAAGTTCGAATGGTGTTGGAAAAGAGAAAAAGCTTTATGCAAAAAAGTGGTACAAAGTAGGAGCTTGTGTAGACTGCGGCCTAGGCTTTTGCATGTTGTGCTTGATGTCTTTTTGATAGTATGCTTAGTGGTTTTGCTGTAGCATGACTTGTCTCAAATAACTGAGATTGCTTAATGAGTCTTTGAAAAAATCATGCGTTGTTTATATTATTTGGAAGCATTAATTTCGTTTTCTCCTTTGATGCTTTATTTGGGTTGACTTGGCGCATGCTCACACATGTTAGACTCATACAAAGTCGCCAATAGCCTTTATGATCATTTAGTTTTTGACTTTTGATGCCATCTTATGCTTCTTTTAATGTTGCTTTGTCGCTTTGCATGATTATGGCCATTATTGCTCTCTTAGTTGGTCGCTCCCAGTCTTTTGCTAGCCCTCATTTTGTACTGAGTATGAGCTCTACTCGTGCATCCAACTCCTAAAAACCAAGTTTTCCATTGTGTCCACTATAAACTCCTATGCATGGTATTTGTATGCCATTCCAAAGTAAATTTTCATATGCTACCTTTCAAAACTTTCAACTACTTCTCGTTTTGTGCCACTGTTTTTAGCTCATGGGGACGTAGTGGTCGGATTTGCTATCTTCCATATTGCTTATTCCAAAAAGAAGAAAAAAAAGGAAAAAAAAAGAAAAGAAAAAAGGCACTCCTCCATGGAATGTGAATGTTGGTGGGCACCCGATGAATCGGTTAGCCATGGTTTGTGAAAGGAAAAAAGGTGGGGAGCAGTGCCAAGCTTTATAAAAGAGCACAAAAGTGCCAATCTCTCTCTCAAAAACTTGCTTCATTTTTATATGGAAGATAGTAAGAACCCCATTGCCAGTCGTTGATAAAGACAACCAACTCTCAAAACCCAATTTTTATCTCTCTGTTTTACAAATGAAAAGCTCTAGCACATGTTGAATCACTGCTTCCCTCTGTGAAGGGCCTTTCTTTTACTTTTATGTTGTGTCACCACCTTCTATCTTTATGCACCGTCTAAGAGAGCATAGTTGTCATTCTGAGTGTAATGTGCATTGTCCCAAAGTTTTCATTGATTGATTCATGATCATGGTTTCACTTGTTCTTAAATTACTTGTATCTAGTCACCCTCTTAAACTTGAAGGTGTCCTATGCATTTATGTTTTGCTACTCCATGAGGGACAAGCTGAAAACCATTTACTATGTTTTTCCGTATGATTTGAACACACGTTTGACTTTCATTGTTTCATTATTCATGATCTTTTGTTTGTGTTCATTTTCATGTTTATAACATGGTTGCTAAGTTCCTATTGTCAAGATTATATCTTCATGCCCATGTTTTAAGTTCTTTTGATCCCAGCTCACAACGCTTACATATATGATCAAGATTGTGTAGGTGCATGTCACCTCAAAAATTATTCTTTTGTTATCACTTACCTACTCGAGGACGAGCAGGAGTTAAGCTTAGGGATGCTGATACGTCTCAAACGTATCTATAATTTTTGATGCTCCATGCTTGTTTTTACACCATTTGCCTTGTGTTTCGTTACACTTTGTGGCACTTTTATGCATTTTCCGGAACTAACCTATTAACAAGTCGCCACAGTGCCAGTTCCCTGTTTTCTGCTGTTTTTGTGTTTCAGAAGTGATACACAGGAAATATTCTCAGAATTGGACGAAACAAGTTCCTGAAGTCTTATTTTGCCCGGAAGCTTCCAGAGATCCGAAGAGGCGAAGGAGAGGGGCCATAGGCCAGCCTCACACTAGGCCGGCACGGCCCAGGCCCTGGCCGCACCGCCTAGGTGTGAGGAGGCCTGGGGCCACCCCTGACGACGCCCCTTCGCCTATATAAAGCCTCGGGACGGAAAACCCTAGGGGAGTCGACGAAATTTCCAGAACAGTTCCGCAGCGCCGCCGCCGTCGAAGCCAAATTTCGGGGGACAGGAAGTCTCTGTTCCAGCACCCTGCCGGGACGGGAAAGTGCCCCCGGAGCCATCTCCATCGGTCTCCATCGCCATCTCCGCCGTCTCCATTGACCTCACCGCCATCTCCATCAACCTTGCTGTCTCCTATGATGAGGAGGGAGTAGTTCATCCCTGGGGCTAAGGGCTCTACCAGTAGCTATGTGGTTCACCTCTCTCTCCCATGATGTGATCTTTATGTGATCGTGAGCTTTGTATCATGTTGAACAAGTAGATGTTATTATTCAGATATTATGTGTACTCTAGTGGTATTATTAAAGTAATCTATTCCTCCTGCCATGGTGTAACGGTGACAGTGCGTGCATCGTGGTGGTACTTGGTCTAGGCTACGATTGTGATCTCTTATGGATTATGAGAATAATTATCACTATGATAGTATTGAAGTGATCTTTTCCTCCTTTCATGGTGTAATGTTGACAGTGTGTGCACCGTATTAGTACTTGGTCTAAGTTGCAATAATATTTATCTTGAGTTGTTATTTGATTTGGATATCTCTATGAGTGGTGTTTGTCAAGTACTTGATGAACTTTAAGGAGTGCTTCGTAGCCCTACGCAATGATTAGTGTTGTTCAATAGGAGAGTAATTCAGAGTACCATAGTGAAGAGAAGTTATTTATTTGTTCAATTATGTTATATTTGTTGGGAGTGTGTCCACTAGTGAAAGTATGATCCCTAGGCCTCGTTTCCAAGCTTTGCACACCGTTTACTTGCTGTTTTTTTACATGTTCGCTTGCTGCCATTTTTATTCCAGATTGCATTTACTACTTATAATCATCTATACCACTTGTATTTCACTATCTCTTCGCCGAACTAGTGCACTTATACATCTGACAAGTGTATTGGGTGTGTTGGGGACACAAGAGACTTTCTGTATCGTAATTGCAGGGTTGTTTGAGAGGGATAGCTTTGACCTCTTCCTCCCTGAGTTCGATAAACCTTGGGTGATCCACTTAAGGGAAACTTGCTGCTGCTCTACAAACCTCTGCACTTGGAGGCCCAACACTGTCTACAAGAACAGAAGCGTGTGTAGACATCAGAAAGTCAAAAACGCTAGAAAAGCATTTTCTGCCAGAAAAAACTAAAACCAAAAGAGAGGGGATTGTTTGGAAAATCCCCAAAATCAATGCAAAACATGATTATAACATCTCATAACATGTAAATATGTTGGAATATGTAATAATAAACTACAAATTTCATGCATGAATTTTACATACATCATCGTGTACGCCTTCATTAGGGGGCTCATGCAAGCCCCATCTGCTTGGCTGGCCGTCAGTTGGTAGTCACCCCAGACAGCGAGGTGGGTGACACCCCTGTCGTGATCCTTAGAGTGGCAAGAAGGCCTTAACAATCTGTCGTGCTGCTGGCATAGCTTTCCCGGGGGAAGGCCAGCTGGACGACGTACTTGAGGCGCTGGCCTATTGGCGAGACCACGAGTATGCCGGGCCCCAAGCCTTCCCGAGACTGGGATTTGTTGAAGTAAGCGACCTAGTTGCCGGGGGCTTCCCCTTCGAGCTCTCTTCTCTTCGCGAGCACCAGGCCCGAGCGGGGGTGCTCAAGGAAGCCCCCTGCCCTTAGTCCATTGAGGTCCAAGGGAGCCATGTATGGCTACACAACTCGGTAGTAGCTTGATGTTGTGACGGAGGGCACATCCCACATGTCACGCAGTGCCTTTCAGGTGGTATCGAATACCCTGCAGATCTCTTCTTCCATAGCATCGAAGTCTCAGTGGTTAGGGCCAGAAGGTTCCAGGGAAGAACGCTTCTTTGCTGACCACATGCCTTGAGTCGCGCCTGCCACCATGGCCGGGTGGGGCCTAACTCCTGAGGCTTCCCCAGGTGAGGGCTCGATCATGCCATGGCCGGGAAGTGAGGCAACACCGCCGTAGCTGCCGGTGGGCCTGGCTTCCTCTGTGTATTCCTCGGTGCCGCCTTCCCCGCTGCTAGCGGAGGCAGGATGGGTGTCGTGGCCCCTAGGAGCTCTTTCCAGGTGGCCACGGACGGGGCCACGCCCCCCGCGGGCCTACGCACGTCCACCGCTTCGGCGTCCCGGTCCGCTAGGGTAAGCAACCTTGCCAGGATAGTCACGCGATATGTGGCCCTGCTGGCCATAGCTGAAGCAACTGCGGGCGAGTCCCGCGGTAGCACGCTCTGCAAGGCACCTCTTACAGTCTTCCACCATGCTGTTGAGGTAGCGATAGGTCATCATGTCGTGGAGGCTGGTTTCTTGGAGAGGGCACCACCTCCATAGGGTCGGCGTCGTGGCGGCATCTATGGGGACGCTGGTCCTGTCCTTCTTTCCTGTCGTGGTGGAGGGTACTAGCTTGTTTGCTAAGGGCTATGAGGAGATGAGCTGACTCGCCCCCTTCTTCCCAGCTAGGGGCTCCGGACTGACGACAGTCTGCTCCATTCGGATCGAGGCCAACCGCCCTTGAAGGCAAGGAGCCCCCGTGCCACGGTACTCCGTGCGGTGAAGCAGGGAGAAGGTCATGCCGCCTGCCTCCGACTGGGCTGGGAATCCCCTGGTCTGGGTAGGTTGGCAGGATGCAGGGGTAGGCATCACCGGTCTGCGCGCTGTGGGCACCGACGGGGCAGAGCGTGATGCACCAAGCCCCTCCGCGTCACAGCCAGTCGCGATAGGCATTGCTTTGGCGTGGTGCACAACCACAGTTCCCCTCCCGTGGGGAGGAGGGTAGGGGCTGGGTCGCTCCATGATGACGTAGCGCTACACGAACTCGGTCAGCTCCTGCAGGCGAGCTTCCCATGTCCCATACACTGGGGGCCCTAGCATTGGAGGGAACAAAGCGAGGGAGCAGATGGTGGCCAGGGCCTCCCCGAGGTTGCTAACGCCCCATGGAGCCTGGGCAGAATGGCGAGACGTCGTCCCTCTGCCATGCGCTCTGCTCGCCGCCCCGTGCTGGCCAACACGGGGGCCCTTGGCACGGGGCACTCTAGTCTGTAGAATTGGAGGAGAAAGAGTCCTCATTGTATATCCTCCGCCGGTGGCGCCTCCTGCGCCACCCTAGGGCTTTTCGGTGGTGGTGCCTCCCGCACCGCTTGTCCGGGAGGTAGCGAGGGCGCCTCCTACGCTCTCACTGGAGAAAAGGCGGGTGGAAACTCCTCCTGCGCCGCCACCAAACCCAGGACCTGGGATGGTGACGCCTCTCGTACCATTGTCCCGTCACTGAGCGGCGCCCGCAGGCTCGGCAGATGGCGCACCCGTGCCTACCACAGGGGACGGCGTGAGTGCTTGCTCCATCGTCGCCTAGATGTGCTACTGTGCCACGATGCTTGAGCGGGTCACCTCCTATTCCTCACCAAGCATGGCGGCCCGACAGGCCATAGCGTCTCCTTCCCCAGGCATGGCCAAGGGACGGAGAAGTGGAGACATCGAAGGTGGTGAAGCCAAACTCAAAGAAGATTATGAAGATGAATATCGTGCCCCCTACCTGGCGCGCCAGATGCCGAGTGTTGGAACTCGTACACCGGGGGATCCGTACCCCCTAAGTTGTTTGGCATGTGGCGCAGATGAAACGCCTTCGTCTCCACAGAGCACACACAAAGCACACAAGGAGTTTACCCTGGTTCAGGCTGCAAGAAGGGATCACGCGTAAAACCCTATGTCCAGCATGTCTAAGCTTATTAATGAAGATATCGTCGGAGTGTGTACAAAGTCACTGGTGGCCATCGAGATGGGCTTCCGACCACCGGACCTGGCTAGTTTAGGCCTAGTCTACTCTAACTTCCCCCAAGGAGAGGAAGATAGCTAGGTGGATCTGAGAGTGAGAACTCTCCCCTATCCCTATCTTAGAACTTGGAAGATGTAGATCTTGTAGGTCTCTACCTCTCCTTACTTTTCCTTTTCTGTGGCCTCCTCTAACCTTGTCCCCCTCTACTGTGGCCTGGCCCTCCTTTTATACACAAGGGGATACCACAGTGGCCGGATTGCATGCACAACAGATGTCACACGGCTTTAGGCAGTGGCGTGGCCCTGCAGGGCTACGCACTGTGCTGTCTTTCACTCTGCTGGCATGCTACGCTGATGGGACTCAACCAGCAAGTCTTGTCTATGATTACCACGCCTGCCGCGGTAATGATGCCTTCTACAAGTCCGCGACAGTGGAATTCCACCGTGCGTCCTCCATGCATGTTCCTGGGGGGAGACAGGAGATCTCCCTGTGGGATACGTTGGCCACGTGCCTAGCCGCTTTGACTCTTGGGAGATGTCCCAATCCTTCTCCCGTACGCTTACCCCTCCTGGCAAGGGGAGGTGCCTTCGCTCGTAAGCCTTCTCATCCCCGCTAGGACGAGGATCCTTCTTGTGCAAGCTTCCCTCCCCAACAAGGGGAGAGCCTTCTTACCTCCTTCCCACCGAAGGGAAGGGCCTTGTCTGGTGCCCGGCAACGCCTTGCCAAGCTGGAATGCTATCGCCGACACAGAGCTTGCTAGGAGGCTTGCCACAGGCATCGTCCCTAGACACCTTCCAGGTAATGGCAATAGGGCCAAGGGATACCGCCATGATAGAGCTTCCTGAGATGTCATGTGAGGCGACCTCACAACATCTTCGAGAAGCTCTGCCATAGGAGCAGCCCTTGCCTTGCCATGTTTCACAAGCCCCTGGTAGGGCGTTGCTTCAACTGGTTCCCGGCCACCTTTTGTGAGAGATGAGTACCGCTTCCATGGCAACATAGCATGGCCACGCCTGTGGCAGCCTTCACCTTCTGTCATCGTGGAGCAAGTCGAGTGGCTGGCGCTGGGACCCCCTTGTCCAGAGCATCGAGAAGGGTTTCTTCCGAAGTAGCCCAAGCAAGGTGAAGGCCAAAGTGACTATGCCTTCAAGAAGGTAGCGATGCACATGCGCTTCCATCGTCCACCATGACCGAAGTCTAGCACGGTTTTCACTAGCAGCCATGCCTCACCATCAGGGACCTAAAGATGGATTGCGAGATCTAGCAATCTAGCCATAAAACATAGGTCGACCACCTCCGATGGAGGAGGCTGCCACCACCACCCGACCTAGGACTGAAGCCCTCGGCACCCTTGTGCTGCGAGAAGTCCATGGGGGTCCAAAGATGTCGGTGGAACCATGGAGAAGCAGGAGCTACAGATTTGGATGCGGCCCATCCAAGCCCATATGGGCCCAGATCGGGCCCGTCTACCCTACCACTCCATCACCGCCACCACCTGCCGCTGCCATGCATCGACCTCTATCCACCGCCACCCGCCTCGCTGTCGGTAGAGACAAGAGGAGTGGATGCCGTTGTTGCCTCCCGAATGCTAGACCGAGGGAAGACCGCCACCGCCACCAGGGCTTTGCCCGACGGTGCCTCTAGCGGCAGCGGCGGGAGGAGAGGAGCGCGAGGGGAGGTCAGGCCTGGGGAGGAGAGAGTCATCCAGGCGCAGCGCCGCCGTGCAGGGTGAGAGGAGGAGAGGTTACGGTGCGAGAGGAGAAGGGTCTAGGATATCGCCTGGAGGGGGTGAATAGGCATTTTAAAAACTATTACGGATTTGTCTTGTAAGAATGCAGAATTATACTAACATTTATTTTACAAGCATAAAACCTAAATAAGCTAAACTCAAGTAAGTGCACCAACAACAACTAGAGCTAAGCAAGATAGCAAAATATATATTTCAGAAATGTTAAACAAGATATAAGTACTTCAAGCATGATGGTTATCACAAGGAAATAAACTTGGGTATAGAGATAACTGAGGCACGCGGAGACAAAATGTATCCCGATGTTCACTTACACGAAGTAAGATAATCAGCATTGGAGAGATGCAGGTAACCACGAAGGCCCCCAAATGCCACGAAGGTTCACCTTCTTGTCCGAGTCCCCTATGAAGATAGGGACCCCTTCTTATGGTTAATTTTCCTTCACACCAGAGATGCCAAGCTCCACAACCACTTCACAAATCCCACGAAGGGAGAATCCTGAGCCTCCTCACAATCTTCCACAAAGAGGTCACTGTGGCACCAACCGCCAAGCTAACTAAGAGGTCACACTCCAAGAGTAACAAGCTCGCGCGGTCTCTCACTCGAAAAAATCAGAATAGAGAGCTCAATACTATGTAGAAATGCAAAGCAAGAACACCAAGAAATGTGCTCAAGTCCTTCTCTCTCAAATCCACCAAAAGCAACAAATGATATGGAGGAGTTGGAGAGGAAGAACAATGGTGGAATTCAACCAATGACTCTGAGATCTGGATTCAATGGGTTCCCCTCACTTAGATGAGGAATCGATTAGTGGAGATTATAGATTAAGATCTTCTTTTCCAAAGCCCTAAAAAATATGCAAGAATCATAGGAGGGAAGGGTGTCTAAGAAAGCTTATGGAGGTCAACAATGGTGGTGCAAATGAAGCTCAAGAACCCTAGAAAACATTGGGGCAGAAGACCCCTTTTATAGCGAAAACCAAATACGACCGTCGGGGTCATTTTTCCACTTTTTCGGGTTGATCCCGGTCCAAATCCTGGTCAGACTGGACCAAAACTGAGCATTGAAGAAAACAGATCAGAAATTGTCCGGTCTGATCTCGGTCCAAATTCTGGGTTAAACCGAGCTCAGAACCGGCAGAAAATGCCCTGACAAAAAAATGCAATAACTTTCACATTCGGACACCGATTTTAGCAAACTTGGGCTTTTTGAAAATCTAAGAACAAGATATATAACTTCACACAAAGAAACATTAAGAATTTTCAAAGGAGAAAAGGTAAAATATGGAGAGGTGTGAAACCTTCCAAAACAAATAATTGGTAAACCTCCTTACCCAAATACGCAATAGAAGAAGCAAACAATTTCTGTTTTCGATGAACTTGGACTTGTCGGAAAGCTAGAAACAAGCACAAGAACCTCACATGGAGAAATACCAAGAAGCAACAAAATAGGGAGATGCAAAGTATGCAAAGTATTGAGCTCCCTAAGATGATGTGATCAAATTACTCGACCAAAAGCCCCTCTTGATAGTGCGGCTATCTATCCTATAACTCGGTCTCTCAACAACCACCTTGAGACTAGTAAACGAAAAAGCTATCAAGGCCATACCTTTGCTAGCACACACCTCTTGATCTTGATGACGATGCTTCATGCTTCCTTCAAGATCCTCAATTGATCATTGTTGCATCATGAAGACTCATAATGTCGAGGGGATGACCCCTGGTAGGGTCAAGAGACTAGAAAGATATGAGCTAAGTGGTTGAATTTGTAATGTTTGACCAAGATTGGGCCTGGCCGGCATATAGGAGTATCGGCCAGGCCGGCATATAAGCCGTATCCCGGCTAGTGTTCAGGAATGTCGGCATAGCCGGGATATATTGTGTAATGTGTCAGCATATATATAAATATGCCGGCCTAACCAAGTTGGTATGTTATGCAGGAACAGGGGAGGCTGGATTACCCGACCTTGGGTCATTAGTCTGGCATATAGGTCTGGGATACGGCCAACGGCTATGTCCGGGATGCAGAAGTCAACTAAAGGGTCACATCCCTACAATCAAGGAAGGAACCTTGCAAGTATGGAGGAAGATCATGATGATAGGGTGCACAGTGGTGGTCTAACAACCATCACTGTGCGAAAGTACGGTCCTTACCTCACAGTGGTAAGGTCACAGTCAAAATTTGAGCATCACGATCTCGGAGGGGTTAGGAATAGGCACTGGGGCCTTGAAGTCAGTTCGCCATCCAGATTCGGCTTGAGGAGCCACAGTGCCCTCGCCTTCCATGGCCTGTACATCAGAATCCTTAACATGGGATTTCTGCCAATACCCATGGAGGTTCTGGGGGATCTACTCTTCCTCGTCCTCAGCGCCTTCCTCCTCAGCCTCGCCATCCACTTCCTTGTCTGCGGGATCATCCGGGTTTGCTTCCGCCATCTCCTCTTCGGCCTCAGACATAATGTCCTCTAGGTCCAAATCCGCCATTGCAGGATGTGTTCCCTGAGTTGACTGTTGAAGGGGGGAATCTTCCTCCTCGGCTTCGGAATGATGGCGGGAAGGTGATCCAGCGTCCATGGCATTGAGCGAAAGGAAGATTTCGCTGTGAAATCTGTGCGTACCATCAGTCAAGATGGTGGATCCAGAAAATCCGGAGCTAGCGAGCTCCCCTGTTATGGCGGTTTTGCCAAGCAATCCGCCATGGGCAGAGCCCTACCTGGAATTTCTGACGAACAAGAAGCTTCCCGAAGACGAAGTCCAAAAAAGACAAATCGAGCGTAGAGTCAAAGCGTACACCATCATAGATGGCCAACTCTACAAACGAAGCACCTCGGGAGTTTTCATGAAGTGCATATCCCAAGTGGATGGAATCGAAATACTAAGAGAGATCCACGAAGGCGAATGTGGGCATCACGCCGCCGCCAGATCCCTAGTAGCTAAAGCATTCCGCCATGGATTCTACTGGCCAACAGCCAAGGCAGATGCATACCGCATTGTGGAGCTCTGCCATGGTTGCCAGATGTACTCCAAGCAAACCCATATGCCCGCCACAGCACTGCATACGATCCCCATAACTTGGCCTTTTGCTGTCTGGGGGCTGGACATGGTGGGTCCGCTAAAAACAGCACCTTCGGGATTTACGCACCTCCTGGTAGCGGTAGACAAATTCACGAAGTGGGTGGAAGCTAAGCCCATCAGAAAACTTGATGGCAAAACTGCCCTCAAATTCATCAAGGACATTGTGGTTAGATTCGGCATCCCACATAGCATCATCACCGATAATGGCACTAATCTGTCTCAGGGAGAAGTTGAAGAATACTGCCATCACAACGGAATCCGCCTTGACCTAGCATCTGTGGCACATCCACAGTCTAATGGCCAAGTTGAGCGGACCAACGGACTAATCATGTTAGGGATCAAGCCACGCCTAGAAGCACCGCTGCACAGAGCAGCTGGAGCCTGGGCAGAGGAGTTGCCATCTGTGCTGTGGTGTCTACGGACCACGCCAAACAGATCAACTGGCCTTACCCCTTTCTTCTTAGTCTACGGAGCAGAGGCAATCTTGCCAAGTGATGTTCAGTACGATTCTCCAAGAGTCGAGGCATATAAGGAAGAAGATGCAGAAGCGTCCAGACAACTATCTGTGGACCTGCTGGAAGAAGAACGAGACCTAGCAGCCCAGAGATCCACCATCTACCAGCAGAATCTCCGCCGCTATTACAGCCGACGAGTTCGCCAACACTCGTTCAAAGAAGGTGACCTGGTGTTACGCCTCAAACAGCAGAAGTCCCACAAGCTATCCCTGCCTTGGGAAGGACCCTTCGTCATCAGCAAAGCTCTACTGAATGGTTCCTACTACCTCGTTGATATTCGCAAGCTAGATAAGCGACCAAGTAAGAAGCGCAAACGAAGAGACCCTGATGATATCTACAATGAGACAGATCGTCCATGGAACATCGCACAGCTACGTCCTTTCTACACTTAGCACTTACCTAGCTATGTAATAGGCACCTCTATATGATCAATGAAATAAAGCATTTGGTTCACTCTTGATTTTTTCTGAGTCTTTTACCTCCTTTATTGTTCATTTAGATCGTATAGAACCTTTTGCGCAATTGTGCTTTGCACTTGCGTCTCTTTTAAATTCGCCATAAGCGGTCCGCGTAGCTTTTTTATGTTTTGATCTTCATTCGATGTTTTATGTGTGGATTCCCGAGTAGTGACTTTTTGACGATCTAAGCCGCCATCTGCTCAGGGTTTTGGATGGTTGCTATTAAGTATCATCGCCCTAGCAGATTGTTCGTGTGAAGATTTCGCCATCTCACGAAAAGTCAAGCACAGAGAGCCGGATGGCGGATCGCATAATCCTACGCGTGAATTTTTTTTCAAAGTGTTATTTTTTGGGCATGGCAAAAACTGCAAGTTGCATAAAACTAGGCCTGGCAGTTTCTTCGCGCAATTAAACCACTTCATAAAAAACAAGCTGCAAGAGTTCAAAAGCATTCCACTGATCCGCTACAAGCAGATCAGTCACAGTGCAGAAACATTCACACGCAGTTTAAGTTTAAATTACAGACCCACTCAGGGGCCGAATTGATGCAAAGTGTTTTTCCTGCCATATTGCAGGGCACGTCCTAAGAAGACGGCGGAACCTTGGAGGACACCTCGTCACCGCCATCACCACCTGCAGTGGCCGCGGAGGCTGATGCCGAAGCCTGGCTTGGCGACCCTGGCAGATCATATGCTTCATAGTATACATTCAACTGAGTGCCAAGGGCACACAGTTGATCGTATCCAAGCACGCTCTGCCGGATGGCGGCCTCGTCCACAGGCGCGCCATTCTCGCCGCTCTCCGGGATGCCGGAGGTGAGCAGGTCCAGGTCCATCTCGGGATAGTAGGCCTTCACCAAGGTCAGAGCTGTCCTGGCATCGCCCCGAGCTGAGGACTGTTTCCAGTCCGCCATGAGCCCTGGCACTAGCAGCAGCTACTGGGTGAGCGCGATGGCAGAGAGGTTGGAAGAACCCGCTATCTGTAGGCTCCCGCACGCTTGGTGACCAGCGTTGAGAAGGCCATCAAGCTCCTTCTTCGCTGCGTCGGTGGCCATGCGAAGCCTTCGGCGGTATCCGCCTCGCCCTGCCCCAAAGCGACTGCATAGCGGAAAAAGAAGATGCGTCACGCACGGCATAGCAGAAATTGGAAAAAACTTTACGTTATAAGTAGGAATGGTACCTAGCAAGTTGTCCTGGAAGTAATGGAGGAGCTCATTGAAGCCTTCACGCCGCTTCTCAAAATAAGCGGCGGTTTTGCGGAGGTCCGCTATCTCCTTGTCCTTCTTCTTGCCTTGGTTTTTCTGGTCCTTCAGCTGCTCTTCGAGGGAGGTGTTTGCGGCCAGAGATTTCTGGAGCTGCTGCTGCAGCCCATCCATCGCAATGGCGTGGCCCTTCTCCACCCCCTCAAGTGTGGACTTGAGCTTGGCAGCATCTGCATGGCGGAATTTTGTCAGCTCAGCATTGATTGAATAAGCATAAAGGAAAACAAACTTGTTAAGGTAAATTGCCGCTATTCTCAAGATGCTGCTGCAAGTCCACCACCAGAGCGCTTTTTTCCGCCAGCTCCTTCTCTTGTGAGCTGACGACCTGGACCAGGTCCTCCACCACCTTCTTGTAGTTCTGGCAAAATTTGAAGTGTTAGTCACTCTTAGAGCTTTATGCCGGATAATAATCCGCCATAACGCTCGGGGGGATACTCACGATGATTTTCTAGTCACTCTTAGAGCATCATAATGGACAGAATCCGCCATGATGCGCGGGGGCTACTTATGCTGATTTTTTGTCTTCCTAAGAGCTTTATGCCGGATAGTCATCCGCCATAACGCTCGGGGGCTACTCAGTATGAAATTTAAAAAAAAGCTCTATAGAGCACTATGTGAACTACCAGCGCTCGAGGGCTGTGCTATTCAAAAACTTGCAGAAGTCATTCTTGAAGCCCCATAGCGGATCGAATTTAGAAATCCGCCATGGCGCTCGGGGGCTACTGGGAGTACATACCTTCTTCATAGTGGCTGTTTTCTCAACGAAAGCGGTGATGCCACTGGACAGCTGGTTGCTGGCATCTTCCTGGCTGGAAATAAGATTGACGACCTCAAGTTGCTTTTGTCTCCAGTATAAACTGCCCCCTGTCGGAGCATCCGCCACTTGACCCTGAAATGAGCCAGAAGCCTTTTCGCTTTGGACGACATCATTAGCCGCAGCTTCAGTCATTGGGTTGGCTTCTGGCATTGGGTCAAACTGACCACCAACATCCTCCATATCAATATCGATACGAGCGGAGGAGGGAGTTGGTACGTCAGGGGTGAGCGGAACAGCAGCAGGGGAGGGCTTGGCTTGCTTGGATGACGGCTCCTTGACAGTAGGCTTCTTTCTTCTGAGGAAAGGAGGATTAGAGATGGAAAGCAGCAAACAATGAAGAAGGGTGTCCAAAGATTACCTTGACTTGGGCAGATTGATGGTAGCGGTATTCTCGGATGGCGTTTCTAACTCCGCCCTGCGTTGAGCTTCGAAACGACGGGAATCAGCAGATTTCCCGCCACCACCGCGAGTTTTTCCACTACCAGCCCGTTTCTTGGGAACCACCTTCTCCTGGGTCGTATGGGCAGTATCATCCACATTCCCTGCCATCTCCTCTTTGTTTCCGCTAGAGTGAACAACTTCCTCCTTAGTGGCAGATTTGAGGTTGGAGCGGCGAAGGGGATGGGCAAAGTGAGCAGGACCAAGCGATTTGAGCTGATAAGAAGAAAAATGTTATGTCCTATGAAATATAAAGATATTATGCAGTACTATGGCGGAAAGGGAACTTACCGAAGGGTAGGTGCCATTCTCAAACATAGCCATGCCAAACTTCAAAGGTTTCTTCCTAGGAGACTTCATCAGGGAACGGATGCGCTTCTCGATGACTTTAGGGTCCAGCTCCTGGTCCGAACAATGCATGCCATCATTTGCACCAGTATACTCGTGCATCAGGTTGTCGCGGTGTTGCAGCGGCTGAATCCGCCTGGATATCCAGCAGTTGATGGTGTCGATCCCTTTCAAGCCATCCACAGATAGCCTGGCAATCCGCCAAGCCAAGAGCTTGACGTAGGGAGTGGCGGATTCATCGTTGACAGCCGTCCAGGAGTCGCGAGATTCAGCAGCAACGTTCTTAAAGGGAGGAAGGCCGCGCACTTGAGATGGCGCGGGCTTATCCGCCATATAGAACCAGGACCCTCTCCATCCGATGGCGGAATCCAGAGGCATGATGAAAGGGTATTCCTTCGACCTTCGTGGAAGAAAGCAAACCGTTCCGCAGGTCCGAAGGGATCCGTCATCTTCATAATTGGCCCGCACGGAGAAGAAAAGTTGGAAGAGGTCTACCCTGGGGCGGATCCCGAGGTATCCCTCGCACAAAGCTGCGTAGCCCGCCACAGACACCAGGCTGTTTGGTGATATGTGGTGGAGCTGCAATCCATAGAACTTCAGAAGATTAGTGAAGAAAAGAGATGGAGGCATACTGAGACCCCTCTCCACGTGAAATTTGAGCATCACGATCTCGGAGGGGTTAGGAATAGGCACTGGGGCCTTGAAGTTAGTCCGCCATCCAGATTCGGCTTGAGGAGCCACAGTGCCCTCGCCTTCCATGGCCTGGACGTCAGAATCCTTAACATGGGATTTCTGCCAATACCCATGGAGGTTCTGGGGGATCTGCTCTTCCTCGTCCTCAGCGCCTTCCTCCTCAGCCTCGCCATCCACTTCCTTGTCTGCGGGATCATCCGGGTTTGCTTCCGCCATCTCCTCTTCGGCCTCGGACATAATGTCCTCTGGGTCCAAATCCGCCATTGCAGGATGTGTTCCCTGAGTTGACTGTTGAAGGGGGGAATCTTCCTCCTCGGCTTCGGAATGATGGCGGGAAGGTGATCTGGCGTCCATGGCGTTGAGCGAAAGGAAGATTCCGCTGTGAAATCTGCGAAGTGCCTGAGCAAGCTGCTCCGGCGGAAATAGCTACCGGCAGCGAGATTTTCCGCGGTGGCTCGTCGGAGATGGTGAAGCTCTCATGGCGGCACTGAAGAGAGAGAAAGCGACGGGGGTGAATGAGGGGTGACCGGCTGGGGGTGAGAGGTCGGGGTATATATAGACCATGGGCCTCGAGATCCGTGCCCGCCATCACCACCGTTCATCCTGATCGCAGAAACCCTAATCTGGCGACACGTTTCTGGGGGTAAAAAAGTAACTTGGTGAAAATAGTGCGTGCACTGTAAGTCTTGCCCTAGAAGGAACTGTGTGCCGAAATTTACGGCAGATTTCAACGGTATGATCCAACGGATCCCGAAAATCTCGCTAGGATAACTACATCGCTTGATCCGTTATTTACGGTGGATTGATAGATGGAAGAAGGAACATAAAGATGGCCGCCATCTCAGCGCAAAGGAGCTATGGCGGAAGTAACTCACCAGGAACATGCATGGTGGATGTAGATGGCAATCTTGAAGTTCCCTGGGGGCTACTGTTGGGGATATACCAAATAGGTATACCAGCGACGTAGTCCTAAATCAGCAAGCCAGGGTGGCCCATCAGGGGTGGTATGGCGGATTCGCCATACCGGGCGGCCCAGTTGCTGAAGTTGACATGGCGGTACTGGACGCAGGCGCTTATGGCGGATCCTCAGATAGGCCTGGCGGATTACTGACGGCAGGCCCATGGCGGATCTGGAGACGGCCCATGGCGGGTTACCTTGACGTACATGCATAGGACTTAGTCTAGGACTCCAAGTTGTATCCGCTCCGGTACCAACATGTAGCCCACGCCAGGCGCCTTTATAAGCCCGGCGTGGAGCAGCCCTTGAGGCACGTTAGACGTTCTAGTCATAAGGCCAATCGCATAGCCAAACAGCCAACCTCATCATTGTAATCGAGCACTTGTTGCCATATAGTGAATTATAGCAGCACGTAGGATCTTGCCACCGTCGCGGGATCTGAAGCTAGGTAAACTCGTGCTACCACCGTCCTGGATCGCTCCTTCGTGTTCACCCCCTTCCACAAACCGCCATACCCCTACCTCTATGGCAGATCTGTTGACGGAACCGCGACAGCAAGTACAAGGTACAGGGATGCTGACGAGGGTTAAACTCGACAAATGTCCTAGATGAAGGACTTAGGATCGGGGAGACAGGGCGTCGGATGAACTCGAAGGTAAAATCAGTCAAACAAGGTGGCTATGAAAGTAACATGTGTGTAGAACCTGACTTGCTTTCAATCTGTCCCACACCGTCCCCTCCTGGCCCCTTTATATAGGTGGCCAGGTCTCAAGGATCGGGTGGGATCCGATATAGATTACAATATCGACATACGACATGAACTCGTATTTCGACTAGTATTACAATTGGGCCTAGCTTAACAGGCCTCAGGGGTACTCAACTAACGGGCTCTATGATCTATACCCTTGTCAGTAGCCCCCGAGATTCTACCAGAATTGTAGATTCGGGTTGAATCTCAGATCTTCAATTCTTCGACTTGATCAATACTTGACTTCTTCAAATCTTGAAATCTTTGACTTGGTCTTTTGACTTATCTTTTTCTATAATATCTTGCAAGGGGCTTTGATGAACAAGACTGACACCTCTGACGGATCAAGAGGTCAGTTAACTGCCGGAACAAACACTTGCCACCTACTTCAAATTCAATCCCCTTGGACTTGAATTCGGGAAACCGGTCAAACCCATTCTTTTGCCGCATTTAGGACTTACAAAGAATGAGTCCCAGTGGTTCTCAGGGTACGCAGTGTGTCCACCAGGATTTTTCTTCGTGTCGTAGACACGGATACATACCAGCAGAGCGCATCCATGTGCGTATACCAGGCCACACAGGACGGATCCTGGGGTCTTACCTTCGTGACATATTTCAGTCACGGCATTCAAGTTTTGTCGCGATGACGCAACCCGAGAATCATATGTCGCAGCCTTGTTTGACTGTTCCAGCGTACAAAATATTCGGGTTTATTCAACCTTGATCGATAAAAACCTTCCTCCCGATGGTAGTAATGGTGCTTCCAGAATCTTTTTTGCCTTCACTGTTCATTATAAAACATCGTCGCGAGCGCGCCCAGCATTCTTGAGGTAAGTAGCCCCCGAGCCTATAGTCGAAAAAAAATCTTTTTTTCGAGTATAGTCTCAAAGACAGCGTGCCTTCTTTCATATCATGATATCATAATGTGACTCAATAATATCATCGGGTGCGCGCCCATGGCTCCCAATGGTAGTAGCCCCCGAGGCTATAGTCGAATGTTTTTGGGTATAGACTCAAAGAATGACTCCTCTTTTACCAAGTTCAATTTTTTCGTTGGCTTCCTTGATCTTCCTTTTTTCAGGTTCGCCAACTCAAACCATCTTTGGAATATTCATATTACTAGCGTCCACTGCTTATCATAGTCTTCAATTCTCGTTACTCGTACATTTTGTGACGTCATTAATCTATTTCTAATTATCTCTAGATTTTGACTGTTACCCATGGGCAGCGCAGTAATTTTGCAATTCCGCTGCCCGTTAGTGGGCTACCGTTTCCACTCCTTGCGCCACTTCTCAGCCCACGTTCCGTTACCTAGAAGCTATATAAGGGGAGAGCGGGGAATTTTACTGTTTACCAGTTCATTGCCTCCGCCGCCGCCACCATTGTTGCAATCTCTGCTCTCCTTGATCTCCTGCTGAGCCCCCGTGCACAGATCGTAGATGCGCGTGAAGCATCAGGCGCAGAAGCACAAGATGACCAAGGGGATGAACGCCGCGATGAGCTGGGTGCCTTCTGCCTTTACGCAGAAGGAGCTGGACAAGGCCCGAGCGGATGGCCTTGTCTCCAACGACGACGAGGTTATCTTCCCAAGCGCTGAACGGATCCCCAAGCCCAAAGATGGTTTCCGGGTGATGTTCTTTGCCTATCTTTTGCACGGTCTTTCCCTTCCTGCTCACGAATTCCTTCGTGGGCTTCTTTTTGTTTATGGTGTGCAGCTTCACCAGCTCACACCAAATTCCATCTTGCACATTGCTTGTTTCATAACTTTGTGCGAGTCGTTTCTGGGGATTGATCCCCACTTTCTTCTTTGGAGACCCCTCTTTCGGCTCCGCCCCAGTGTCGCATTGTCCAAGAAACCTGAACTGGGCAGAGCTTGTATCTCTGTTCACTCTGAATCGCAGTATTTAGAGTTTTCAATGGCTGCCTCCGTACAAGGTGGGAGGACCAGGTGGTTTTATATCAAGGACCGAAAGAATTCCCCCTCCAACAAGTACGGTCTTGCCCCATTTGACGCCTCCCAAGAATTGAAGAAATTGGCCTCGTGGGATTCGCCTCCCACGGAAGCTGAGATGGAGGAAATCAAGCCACTCCTGGCCTACATCCAAGAGCTAAAAAGTGGTAGAGGAGGTGCTCTTTCGGGTACGCAACTCATGGCATTTTTCCTGCAATGTCGGGTTCAACCCCACTCTCACCAAAGATCATGAAGTTGCGGACTTAGCCGCAAGCCACTTCGACTCCGAGCATCCCTTGCCTGTGGTAATTTTTGCTGTCTTTATTTTGCCTTGTCTTTCTCTTATTATTCTTCGCCTTATATCTTTTGGGTTGTTTTGTCTTTTTAGGATCATCGACTTCTTGCTTCTCGCCCTCCTCTCCCAGAGGGAGGGGCCATTCCGCATGTTCCTGTTTCTGTGGCCTCCGAAGCCCCTGAGACTAAGGACAACCACGATGGAGACGAAGGCGAGGATTCGCTGGAAAGGACCAGTTCAACAACATCACCTCCTCCTGCGCTTTATGAAGACATTGTCATGGACAAGACGAGGGAACGTGTCGAAGAATTTGCTTCTTCCAGTGCCTCTGCCCCTAAGACTGTGGCCGGGGAATCCTTCGAGTCAGAGGACGGCGGAGAACTCTTCGACTTCATGGACTCGTGAGTGTTCATCTGTTTGTTTTCATATATTTAGCTTTTTATTGTCGACCTTGATAGATGACTTTGTCTCTTTCTCTTTTTTTCAGGGACGAGGAGAACCCGAAGAGATTTGCTGCTGAGGCCCCCATCACTGATACTCTTGTCATCAATGAGTTGTCGCCACAAGAGATTGATCCAGCAGCTAAACCTCAAAAAGCTTTGAAGAAGCCTACCAAGAAGGTAGTCACTGTTCGTAGCTCTAGGCGTTTGCAGAAAGCTTCCGACGTCGGTGCTACCCTTGAGGCCCATCAGTCCACAAGCTCCTCCGACAACGTGCGTAAACATACTGTTATATTTACTTCAACTTTTACATGTTGATGCTCACATCCTCTTTTTTGGACAGAACCTGATGAAGAGATTTGTCGACTTGGGCAATGAATGTGTCGAGTACCTAAAAGTTGCCAAGGCCTCTGAAGGTAAGTCTCGTTTTTAACACTTGCTTATCTTTGCATGCCTGTCTCTACTTCTTTGCTTGACTTCTTCTTTCCTCTTTGTTTAACTCAGGTGCTCTAAAGGCAGCCAATGCTCGCATTGCGTCGCTGGAAGCTGAACTCGAAGCTTCCAGGACAGCTTTTGATGTCGCCACTGCTGCCAAGGTCAATGCTGAGAAGACTGCTAAATTAGCATTGGCTAAGGCGAAAAAAGCAGAAAAGGACTTGGCTAATGCTAACAAGGAGCACCTCCAGCGGGACTAGGCCGTGGCTGAGCGGCTAAACCAGATGTCTACTGCTGTTGGAGGTACATACTATACTTTCTTTCATTTTGTTGGCTTTCCTTCTCTCTTATGCTTGCTGATGTATTCCTTTTCTGTTGTTTTGTTGTTTCCTTGATTTTGCAGAATATAGTGAAGTGTCTGCATTGGCTTTGCAGCTTGACGAAGATCCTCTCTTGGCCGCGGTCAGCTTGCTGGAAGCAAACTGGATATCTGTCCGGGAAATCTTCGAGTTGGTTAACCGTGTACTTGCGTGGATTTTATCGGGTTGTGGCCCAAGAAGAAGGCCAATGTACCGGACTTAAAGAATCTTGCCAAAGCCTTCGACGCCGATGACGACCCCATACTTACTATGAAGGGTCTCTCCTTGAAGCGAGGTGCCGAGGGGGCCATTGCCTTTGCATATGCGCATGGTGAGGAGGTGAACTGGGAGAAGGTTAGCTCTTCCCCTGGCCGTCCTCGTTTGGAACTGAAGCCCTTCTTCGAGAAGGCAAAAAAGTATGCGCCGGGCATCGTGTCGATGATTTCCCCTTCGGCGGCTTCCGCGACTGGTACGACGCCGATTTCTTTGACTCTGGCCACAAGTGGATCTATGCCTCCTCCTGATGCTGGTGCTGCTTTTGCTACGCCTTCTTCTGCTGTGGATCGTGAGGCCGAGGTGGCATAGACTTGGCCTCCTTTTGTAATTTTTAGTTTTACTTTGATGTAGTAAAAACTCTTAGTCATATGTAACCTTGAGAACTTTAGTCAGAGGGTTTGCAATGTTGTAAATATTTCTCCTTTTGCGAAAATATCGTGTTCAGTTTAGTCTTCTGAGATGCTTCTCTTTTCTTTTCTTTTGGCTTCCAGCCTATGCATGCTGGTGGATCGTCGGGTCGCGATCAGGCTCCATCTCCTGCCAATGTTGTCGACTCCGGAGCTTCGTCGCCTCCTCGTCCTTCTTGCCAATGTGCTGAGTATTCCTCAAGGATTTTAGACCTTGAGAGCCACTTGTCTTTGGCGAAGCGTCAAGCGCGGATGGCTATGGATAAGGCCAGCAAATCTTGCGGGTTTATGAAACAAATATCCATTCTTGAGGATAAGGTGTCGGGTCTGATGGAAAAAATCGTGCATCTCGAAGAATGCGACTCCTTCCTCATCGGTATTGTCGAGTCTGTTTGTGAGATGTTGCGATGTGAGGTTCCTTGTTGCTTCTCTTGTTCCCTTTTATTCCACTACTGCCGTCTAATATCTTTTGTTGTCTTAGGTACTTGTCTGGACTTTGCTGCTGAAGCACGTCGGGTTGCTGAGCGAAATACAGCTCTGGAGAAGGCATCAGAGGGGATTGACAGTTTGTGGTCCGATCCTCGACGCCGTCGTGCTATTGTGCTGCTTCAATACCGTGCTCAGCATATTGGAGAGGCAGTTGATGGTTGTCGAAGATCTCTGATAACCATGCACTCTATCATGCTTCCTCGCAATCCTCTTCCTGGAAGCTTTCCATTGTTACTCGATACTTTCAGATCGAGTTAGCGAATTCATCGGCGGATAGAGCTGAACTTGGTGGCTAGAGCCAATTTTGCTCTTGGGTGGGTGCGTAAGTGGCATCCAAGGCTTAATTATAGTTCCATGTCACTGAGTTATCCTCCAGGTGGAGCTAGTTTGCGAGTTCATCTGGAGAATACCCTTCAGCCTGCCAGAAGGATTATAGCTAGGCTGTTGTGAGAGGATGCCACGTTTTTCCGCGAGCATCATTACTTAGATCCCCTGGGGGTGGATGATTCTGATAACCCAATGTTATGATGTCATACTTGTGTGTATTTTTGTGCGTATAATGCGAGAGTTTTTGTTTTCTAACTCAGAGCATTTTTACTTTGTGTATATATTGGTGCGCTTGCCGCAGCTTTTGAAGACACGTAAACTCAAATAGGAGGAACTTTTGTCTTTTATTTATGCGTATAATGTAAGATACATGGGGTGACCCAAGAGATCCGGCCTGTGACCTATGTTCGGGATCTAGAGGGCATTGCCCTAGAATAACTCGTGGCTTTTACAGCCTTATTTTCCTACTCTATTTATTTGCCTATGTCGCTTGAGTCTTCTCTTCTTCTCGTGTAGACTTCCCTTGCTCCGATGGCTGCACCCGAGGTTTCTTTACTTCTGGTTCCTTGGGATTTCCTTCGAGTTGCTGCGCGACTCCTGTAGTCGTGCTTTTTGTTTTGCAGTTAGGTTCCCCGTAGCTTGCCATCATGCCGAAGTTTTGGGCCATCTTGTGAAATTCCTTGTCACATAGGTCTGATAACTCGAAACTTCCTTTGACTGTAATAATTCCTTTGGGTCCTGGCATTTTTAGTACCAGGTAAGTATAATGAGGTACTGCCATGAAACACAAAAACGCGGGTCGCCTGAGGATCGCATGATATTGTGATGGCCAGTCCATTACTTCGAAGTCAAGTTTCTCCCTTTTGTAGTTTTGCCAATTTCCAAAGCAGATGTTGAGTGCTATTTGACCAAGTGGATAGTTAGCACTCCCTGGGACTATTCTGTGAAAGGAGCAATCAGTTGGCTTCAGGAACTCCAATGAAATGTGCATTGCCTGTAGGGTTTTTGCGTAGATTAGGTTTATCCCACTTCCTGCATCCATGAATATTCTGTCGACATCGTACGTCCCTATTTGAGCTTTGAGTACCAAGGGCGCATTACCTGGCCGAGGTACTGTTATTGGGTGGTCGTCTCTGCTGAATTCTATGGGTTGCTCTGACCAATATAGATATTCCGTTGTTGCTGGAGGTGAAGTTATTGCGAGGTTAACTTGTTGAGTTATGCTTTTCTCCTCTTTGTTCGACTTGGGCACTGCTTGTATCATTGCTGTGATGTGCCCTTTAGATGGAACATATCCTTCCTCATCGTCACGTCCCTAGTTTGATTGATCTTGACCCTTGGGAGTTCCACTGTTTCCTTGTTGGGTTGCAGGTGTGTTGCTTGTGTTTCCCTCGTATCCCTGGCGTTTTGCCTCGGCTTGCTTGTTAAGTGCTGCTTCTTGTAGTTTCAAGAATGTAGTACAATCTTTGATTGCGTGTCTGGATACTCGTTTCCCATCGACAAACGCAGAGTGGATATGACACGGTCCATTGAGCATATCTTCTGGTGATGGGTTGTATTCTCTGGATTCCCTTGGCGGAAACATTTTGTACTCTTCTCTGCCATAGTTACGGTATCCCGAACTTTTGCGATCGTAGCCTTGGTAGCTGTTATCTTTATATCCTGCGGCTACTTGGCTGTGGGAGCCGTAATTGTCGTAATTACGGGACCTTCTCCTTTGACCTCCATATCTGTTTCCTCTATCATCTTCTGGCGATCGCGTGCATTTATTGTTGCACGCATCTTCTCCATCTGCGAATCTGTTTGCCAAATCCATTAGATCTGATACTATTTTTGGCTTTATTCTGCCCATCTCTTCGACTAGGTCTCCTCGTTGTAACCCGATTATGAATGCATCTATTGCTCTTTCGTTTGAGACTTCGACTGCCAAATTTTTGATAATACTCCACCTTTGGATATATGTCCTTAATGTCTCCCCGCGTTGCTGTACGCAGGCTTTGACTTCTTCTATGGATGCTGGCCGCTTGTATGTTGACTTGAAGTTACTTGTAAATTGTTTTGTGAGCTCCTCCCAGCTTCCAATTGTTTCCTTTTCTAATTTGCTTAGCCATGACCTTGCTGCTCCGGTGAGGTGTAATTGCAAACTTTGCATTGCTGTTTCCTTGATTCCTCCTAATAGTTTTACTGCTTGTAGATAATCTGAAAGCCATGACTGTGGCTTCTGAGATCCATCATACTTTTGTTGATCATGGGGTAGTTTGAAACCTTTGGGTACTGGCGTGATGCGAACCCTATGGGTAAAGCATGGCGCCCCCATCTCCTTTTCATCGTCTTCGTAGTTATATGTTCTGTTGGGAGTTCTGGATCGTCGGGTTCCTTTGTTCTTGGGACTATTGTATCATCCAGGTGATGGCGTCCTAGATCGCCGACTTCCACTTCTGTGCCGAGGACTGCTGTAACGGCGTGGTGATCTTGGTTTATGGGTTCCTTTGTTGCGATATGCCTCCTCCTCTTTTGCTGATAATTTGTTGCCTACCATCTTCAATCCATTTAGCGCTTCTCGGTGCATATGTTCCCTCGGGTCTCCTGGATTTGGCCGTGTCGTATGTAGGTATGCTTGAGCTGCCACCAATGCTGCTTCCGGAGTTTTTGGGACAATATTTCCTTGCTCGTCGACCGATAGGAAGGACGAGTCAAGGTTTTTCGAGATGCTTTGCCTTTCTGAGTACTTTAGATTCTCATACCTTGATCCATGTCGATGATGCCTTCTGTTTGTGTATAATGCATCACTTCGTGCTCTGCGAGCAATGTCGCTTGCTGCAATGGCTGAGTCCTTCCTTTTCTGTATTTCAATCCTCTCCTTTGCTAGTTGCTTCGCCTGTTGCCTTAGGGCGTAATGGTATCCCAAAAGCATGTTTTGGCTAGAGTTTGTTGGTATTGGCGTGCCGTGCTCCACGGCTGTATTGATTGTTCTCCACTCTTCTTCTGATAGTCAAACTTTTACCCTTGTTGTGAGGGAGTCAGCGGTTTCTCCTTCTGCTAAGTGATTCGCCCCTCTATTTATATTTGCTGGATTAAGCACTGGGTTGTTGTTGTCGTCGAGTTCTTCTGAGTTATATCTCCTGTGATGGCGAGTATCTGATAACGATTGTCGAACTTGCTGTTGTGACTTGAGAAGATTGAATTGTCATCTTCAGAAAGTTCTAGTCCCGTTTTCCAGGTGTCTGTGGATTGGCCTAAGGTGTCATCGTGGTAGATCGTGAGATCTTCGAGTTGCACTTCTAAGTCAAAATCCTCCATGGTTTCATCGCCTCTTGCGATTTTTCCTTCTTTTGCTTCTGCTAAGCTGACCGGCGAGTTTACCTTGCTGGAAGAGTCTTCTGATGACTCTGACATTACTACTATCTCGGGTTCACTTGCCGACGGACCCGTTTTCATTAGATCTAAAAGGCGAATCGAACCTAGTGATCTGACACGAAAGTTTAGACTTCCAATCGTCAAATCCATATATTGATCCATATTCTCGAATACTTGCATGAAACTTGACTGGTGAGGTTGAAGATCGACGGTTCCGAAGGGTATCTGTATTTCATCGACTTGCGAGTTGATGTTGGCTAAAAGCGAAAAAGCCATCGAGTTCATGATGCCAACGCCCAGAGTCCCCACGGTCGGCGCCAATTGACGAGGGTTAAACTCGACAAATGCCCTAGATGAAGGACTTAGGATCGGGGAGACAGGGCGTCGGATGAACTCGAAGGTAAACTCAGTCAAACAAGGTGGCTATGAAAGTAACATGGGTGTAGAACCTGGCTTGCTTTCAATCTGTCCCACACCGTCCCCTCCTGGCCCCTTTATATAGGTGGCCAGGTCTCAAGGATCGGGTGGGATCCGATACAGATTACAATATCGACATACGACATGAACTCGTATTTCGACTAGTATTACAATTGGGCCTAGCTTAACGGGCCTCAGGGGTACTCAACTAACGGGCTCTATTATCTATACCCTTGTCAGATGCTGAGTCCCATCGAGAGCAATCAGGGGCAAAGTCAAGGGTGGCAGCCATCGTCACCTTGTCCTATTTGGACTGTAGTCAGTGTCATCTGCTTGTAGATGACTGTTGTAACCCTGGCCACCACTATATAAGGTAGCGCAGGGAGCCCTAGCCAAGGGTTGGTCACTCCTTAGTCTCTCAGTCCATAGTTCATCTTCCTCCTCTCACAGAGAACTTGGGAGCACCATTGTTGTACACTCCATCGATCCAGATTTATACAGACAATAGTGCAGGAGTAGGGGTGTTATCTCCTTACGAGAGCCCCAAACCTGGGTAGATCGTGTGTTCTTCTCTGTCGTGCTTCTTAGTATGCTTCCCTCTCCCAAATCCTCTAGCACGCAGTTCGGCCCCATTTAAGCCACCCCATGGCATATGTTGTTTCACCACGATGACATTTGGCACCCACCGTGGGGCAGATTGATGTGCTAGGCGGAGTCTTCATTCGGACGGGATCTGTGATAGCATCGTCGGGAGTGCGCATGGTCTCTGGCCTCATCTAGAGGTTAGGCTCGCTCAGCTTCATCTCCGACAACGCCGGTTGTCTCGGTGGCCAGCCTTTCCCCAGGGATGGTCAGATCATGACTTTCGGTTCCCACGAGGTGTACATGGGGAGTAAGAGGGTTTGCAGGTATCCAGAGCACATGCAGGTGGCAGCGGATCCTCCGTCGCATCTGTTGGCTCACACTAGGCGTAGCGCTCGCCCAGTAGAGTCGGCAGAGGTGATGATGGCCGGCACTGCCGCACCGTCGGCAGGTGGCGCCGGCAAGGGTGCAGCAGCAGAAGCTCCCCCGGAGTAGGAGAAGGCCAAGAGATCAGCGCATCCGCCGCTGGAGAGGGCAGAGAACCTGGCCGGCACTTCCGGCGTGCCGGCTAAGGGCCAGCCCTTGATCCCCATCATCAATTGGCTTCTCGAGCCGGTGCAGTCCGGCGATGATCCAAAGCAAGCGAAGGTGATCCTAGAGGGGACGCGTCAGGCCCTCGTCGACGAGGCCCTGGCCATGCAGGAGGAGCGGGAAAGGTTCAATCGTCAACTACGTGAGTATGAGGCTGCCCAAGGTTTTACTCCTATCGTAACCCGGCCTAGCCGGATAGAGGAAGTTAGAATTGGAGGTAGAGATCTGAACACTGAGCTAGATAAGGATAGCAGAGCTAGGGCGCATAGTGCAACTAGTACTGTGCTGGCACACCCTAAGGTAGTGTATAGCTCACCAGTAAAGAACCTTAGAGCAGCAGCAGAGGTAGCTAAGGAATTATCTAACTTATCCGGCGAAGCACTGTGTGAGCAGCAAGCACGGCTTAACCAGCTTTTGTCTGAAGCTAGCAAGCAGCAGGAGACCTTTAAGAAGGCGAATCTAGGTGCCGATGCATCTCAGTACATTGCGTCGGTGGGAGGTGCCGGCGCGAGGTCGAGGGGCCAAGCCTCGTCTCCGCATCCAAGTGCTCGGCGTGCCGGAAGTGTGACCTCTAGCCGTCAGGACAAGCAGATCCAGGTGTATGATTTGGCAATCGCCGAAAAGAAGGTGGTGACACAGGGAAATGCTGGCGAAGGTGACCGGAATGTTGGCAACAACAGTGCCAGCCAGAATCCTCCGGCCGGGCAAGGAGCACGCTTGGCTGGTGGTGGCCGGAATAACAACATGTCCCGGCGTCAGCAGCAGGGCGCCGGATATGTGGTGCAGCATCAAGGAGGAGGTCAGCCGAGACATCGGGAAGATGATGGGAATTCCTCCCTTGCAAGGATGGGATATCAGCAACATCAGCAGTAGCAGTATCAACAAGATCAGCAGTTCGAGCAATACCAGCAAGACCAGCCAGCGCAGTAGCAAAACATGATTCTGGGCCCAATTGCCTCCCGGCTGGGACCTTGGTCCCTGGCCCCGGATAATGCGCGCTTCAAGCTGGACAGAATTTACCAAACAGAGTTGGTGGAGAGGCAAGGAGCTCCGGGTCCTATGTGCTTTGGTCCCCGGATTATGGGTGAACCGGCACTTTACTGCTTTCAGCTCGCGCGTGGCGCGAGGACATATAACGGTAGTACAAAGCCGGAAGATTGGTTGGAGAACTACTCCACTGCAGTGAACATTGCTGGGGAAACCTCCGATGGGCAGTGCATTATGTACCACAGATGCTTGAAGGTCCAGCCAGGATATGGCTGAACAATCTGCCGGCCGGAAGTATCAACGGCTCGGTAGATTTTGAAGAACAGTTTGTGTCCAACTTCACCAGCACATACAAGAGACCCAACCGCCCGTAGCAGCTGGCTAACTGCCGGCAAGGAGATTACGAGACAGACCGGGACTACCTCACTAGGTGGTGCACGTTGCGCAATTCCTGCGAAGGAGTTGTGGAGCAGCAGGCCATTGTGTGCTTTGCTCAGGGGTGCCGGCATGGCACCATGTTGTGGCAGAAGCTTCAGAGAGATATGCCGGCCACGTTGGCCGAAACAATCAAGATTGCAGATAGTTATGCATTGGGAGACCCATTGCAGCCCACACTTGACTCGCAAGGTCAGGGGCAAAACCAGAGGAATAACAACAATACCGGCGGATCTGGGCAGTTCTATCGCCCTGATAACCGGAACAAGAGGAGAGATGACAGGCCGGATTATCAGTATGGCTCGTCCCAAGTGGCGCCGTAGATGAAGAGCAAGCAGGTGCCGGCAGTAGCCAGCGTCCGAGATATGAGGGCTATCAGCAGCCTCAGCAGCAATAGCAGCCACCGCAGCAGCAAGCGCAGCCGTGGCAAAAAAAGAATATCTGGATTAACAAGAATGCCGGCGCTGGCCAGAAGAAGCAGTGGCCGAAGTATACAGTTGGTCTAGCCATGGACAAGCCCTGTGTGTTTCACACATTTCAGCCGGGTAAGCCGGCAAATCATTTGACCAGAAACTGTTCATGGCTGGATGATATATTGGTGGGACGTGCAGGTCCCTTTGGGCCGGCTAGGCCACCTGTCCCGGCAGCTCCATCACCGCTGACAGGTGCAAATACAGTTGCAGTCCCACCCAGGCCGGCTAATCCCAGAAATCAGAGTAACGCCGGAAATGCCGGCGTAAATCAGGTCGATCAGAGTTATAATCCAGAGTTTTATACCGGCGGCCCTGCAGCGGGCCGGAAAGAGTACAAGGAGCACGATCAGAACTACATGGTCTTTGAGACCGAAAGAACAGACAAGCAGAGTTTGTACCGGCGGAGTTTGGAGGTAAATGCTGTTATGTTGGCAGTGCCAAAGTTGATGTACTGGTCTGACCAGGTGATACGTCTCCAACGTATCTATAATTTTTGATGCTCCATGCTTGTTTATACACCATTTGCCTAATGTTTCGTTACACTTCGTGGCACTTTTATGCATTTTCCGGAACTAACCTACTAACAAGTTGCCACAGTGCCAGTTCCCTGTTTTCTGCTATTTTTGTGTTTCAGAAGTGATACACAGGAAATATTCTCGGAATTGGACGAAACAAGTTCCTGAAGTCTTATTTTGTCCGGGAGCTTCCAGAGATCCGAAGAAAAGTAGGAGAGGGGCCACAGGCCAGTCTCACGCCTGGCTGGCGCGGCCCAGGCCCTAGCCGCGCCGCCATGGTGTGAGGGGGCCTGGGGCCACTCCTGCATCGCCCCTTCGCCTATAAAGACCCCCCGATGGGAAAAACCTAAGTACCCGATCAATTTTCCAGAACACATCGCGATCCGCCGCCGCCATCGACCCAAAGATCGGGAGGGTCCAGAAGCTCTTCCCGGCACCCTGCCGGAGAGGGGAATCACCACCGGAGGTCTTCTTCATCGCCATGCTTGCCTCCGGAGCGATGAGTGAGTAGTCTACCTTGGACTATGGGTCCATAGCAGTAGCTAGATGGTTGTCTTCTCCACCATGTGCTTCATGTTTAGATCTCATGAGCTGCCCTACATGATTGAGATCACCGTTATGTAATTCTACATGTTTGGTTTGTTGGGATCCGATGAATATTGGTGTTATGATTGAGTTGCTATACTAAAATCTATCTTATGTTATCTCTATGTTGTTTATGATCTTGCATGCTCTCCGTTGTTAGTAGCTATCTTGGCCGAGTAGTTGCTAGTGACTCCAAGAGAGGGTATTTATGCTCGATAGTGGGTTCATGCCTCTATTTAATCTGGGGGAGTGACAGAAACCTCTAAGGTTGTAGATGTGCTGTTGCTACTAGGGAGAAAACAACATTCATATGCTCAAGGGCATATGCTTTGTTTACATTACACACTTTGCTTAATGCAATTATCTGTTGTTCGCAACTTAATACTTGTGGAGTTCTCGGATTGATTCGCCACAAGTGGATTATTAGTCATAGATGCAGTTGGATGGCGGTCTATGTATTTTGTTGTAATGCCCAGAGTAAATCTCATAGTGATCTTCTTGACATATCACGTTTATCTTTATTCTATCAATTGGCCAACTGTAATTTGTTTACCCAGCATGTGTTATTTATCTTATGGAGAGACACCACTAGTGAACTGTGGACCCCGGTCCTATTTCCATCATATTGCTATCACCTGTTTACTTTACTCGTACTGTTTACTTTACTCGCATACTCTACTATTTTCCACTCGATATGCTCATAACCTTTGTTTCAAGCAAACCGGTGAGATTGACAACCTCATCGCAAGTTGGGAGCAAAGTACTTGGTTGTGTTCTGTGCAGGTTCCGCGTTGCAGCTAGCAAGCAAAGCTTGGACGAGGCGCCATATATAAATTGTCCGAAGCTATCGCAAACTAGCAAGCGTCACCTTCAGTCATAATTGTCTGCTCTTCTCCTGAACGATTAAACCTTGGTTTCTTAACTGAGGGAAAACAAGCTGCTATACTCATCACACCTTCCTCTTGGGGTTCCCAATTGGTCGGTTATTTACTTCATCAAATCGGTAGCATCAAGCTTCTTTTCTGGCGCCGTTGCCAGGGAAGAGTGGAAGACTTCTGCGAGGGGAGTTTTCGCACGCACATCCTTTACTTTGTTATTGTTTTGCTTTACTTTATTTATTTTACTTACATCATTTTATATCAAAAACCCAAAACAATTAGAATCCTTGGTAGTTGTTATTTCTTTACTTTTAGTTCATTATGCTGTTCCCTAAGTATGTTCTGGAGGACCTCTCAGTAGGTAGTGGTTCTATTATTGGGAAGGATAACATTGAGGAGTTCTTTAATCACATTAGTATGCATAAGGAAGTTGAGGAAAAATCTTTGGTTGAGCTAGCTCCTAGTATTGAAGTTGCTTCTGCTTATTTGATTCACATGTTGGAAACTAGGTTTGCTAGTCTTAATCCTTTTACGCAATACATGTTCCTTAAGCTTCATGAAATTGAAGATCCTGAAAAGAAAGCTTTTATTTTGGAAGCTTTGCGCCTAGAATTTAAGGATGTTGTTATTAAAGCTAGAAAAGTTCTTAAACGTTTTAATAAACTTGGTTCACCTATAAAGGTTATTAGTACAAACGATGAAGGAGCCGAAATACCTATACCTAGCAAGCTCTTGGGATTGTGTGAAGCTTTCAAAAATAATTTTGATTGGATCTGTCCCCAAAATCTTTTTAGTGATTTGAGTGAACCAAAGCATGATCACAAAGGGTCTTCAAAAACTTATGTGGATGAAATACAATGCCTTATTGACAAGACTTCTGCAGTTGATCTTAATGCTTCTTCTGATGTTACTTGATTCGCAATTTTCTGCGCCTAGCTCAAAGGCGTTAAAGAAAAGCACTCTTGGGAGATAACCCAATGTTTTATTTTCAGTACTTTTTCTTTTATTTGAGTCTTGGAAGTCATTACTAATGTAATGACTGCTCCTTATCCTTTTTATTTTATTCCTGTGCCAAGAGAAGCCTCTAATTCCAGTGAGGTAAAGATTTGGGGATGTTGCTGTCCTGAAACTGTTTTCGGTGCTGCACCGTAAAAATTCGTATAAATTATCTGTATATCTTTTGGACCTGCGATTTCTTGTGCATATGCCCCAGGTTATATCCAAACTTTCGTTAGGTGAACACTTTTTGATTTGAGCAACAGAAAACCCCTCAAAAATTCGGCATTTGTCAGCTGTTCTGTTTTGACAGATTTCTGCCAATATTTGTGTTTGCCGCTTTACCGCTTTTTTTTGAGTTCTTTTGATCATCGAACTTTTGGGGAAGTTGATACAGTAGTATTTGCTATATATGTGGTGGTTTTGAGTTGAAACCTAAAGCAAAAAGAGGTTGATTATATGCTATGCTACACTAATATTGCTAATAGAATTGTGTTTAGTTTTGTATGAAGGAAGTTTTCAAGTGTAGGGATTGGAGAATGATGAGATGAGTTGAAGAATGGACAAAAGCTCAAGCTTGGGGATGCCCATGCATCACCCCAAGAAATATCCAAGAAGTACAAGCGTCAAAGCTTGGGGATGCCCCCAAGGCACCCCTTCTTCATCGGCAAAAATCAGGTCACCTTTCAAGACACTATATTTTTATTGCTTCATGCATTATGTGTTTTTCTTGGAGCGTCAGTTGTTTTAGTTTTCTTAGTTAGTTTAGTTTTGTTTGCTGCAATAAATGGTTGGACCCCAACAAATTTCTTTTGGAGGAGATGTACTCGTTTTCATTTGCCAAGAACACTCCGTTTTCATTCTTACAATTTCACCGAGTGTTCTTCTTTTTCCGCTACTACTTTTGGTTTTCGTTTTCGCCTTGATTTGTGTTCAGACCTTGTCATATCTTTTCATCAAGGTGTATTTTTGCCTCTGATCTTTATTGTTTTTCATCAAAAGAGGTGTTTATAAAAATTTCAAATGGTGTTGGAAAAGAGAAAAAGCTTTATGCAAAATAGTGGTACAAGAAGGAGCTTGTGTAGACTGCGGCTTAGGCTTTTTCATGTCATGCTTGATGTATTTTTGATAGTATGCCTAGTGGTTTTGCTGTAGCATGACTTGTCTCAAATAACTGAGATTGCTTAATGAGCCTTTGAAAAAATCATGCGTTGTTTTTAATTATTTGGAAGCATTATTTTGGTTTTCTCCTTGATGCTTTATTTGGGTTGACTTAGCGCATGCTCACACATGTTAGAATCTTACAAAGTCACCAATAGCCTCTATGATCATTTAGTTTTTGACTTTTGATGCCATCTTATGCTTCTTTTAATGTCGCTTTGTCGCTTTGCATGATTATGGCCATTATTGCTCTCTTAGTTGGTCGCTCCCAGTCTTTTGCTAGCCCTGGCCTTGTACTGAGTATGAGCTCTACTCGTGCATCCAACTCCTAAAAGCCAAAGTTTTCCAAAGTGTCCACCATACATACCTACTAGCAATTTGCTATTCCAAGTAAATTTGACTTGCTTTTATTTTCTCTTCAAATTAAACTCTTACCAGTGTTATACGAAATTCGGTCAGTAAAGCTCTCACGAACCGGAAGGCACACTTTACTTTTTCCTGTTCTTAAAAATTTGACATTGTGGTCTCTTATGTTGAGTTGTTATGCTTGCAAGTTGTAAGTTGGAGACTAGCCCAGCCATGCAGTCATGGGCAAGCTTTCAACATTGCACTTCTTATTTGAGTTGATATCGTGATCTTTTGTTTATGGATGCCCGCGGTGTGAAATGAATTGGGAATCTTGTGGGGATCATGGAGTTTGTATATGTGTTAGGGAAACGTCAGGCCGCTAATCTAAGCCATGCATAATTCATGGTGGAAATTTGCAGCATACCCATGGTGAACATTCGACGACGCATCTCACAATAAAAAGCTAAACAAATGGCAAATAAAAGAGATGTCGAGGTGTTCATTGTCTGCTTGTCCTGTCATTTTGATGTGGGCTTGTTCCATGTCATCGGGCACGGAGGTACCCCATTGGCGGTTCTCAATGATATGCATATACTTACAATGACAAGAGCCTTGCTTGGGACTCTAAGTAAAGTAGCATGAGGTTTGGGTACTCGTATTCACGGGACACGAGGTTTTCAACTGATGATTTGTCAAGCATATGCATCATAATTGTTCTCGCATTAACTTTAACCATTCAAGATGCTTATGATGGGGGCAATGAGAGCTCAAAGCCGGTAAGTACCATAATTTTTGAAGGTTATAAAACTTGCAATCACTGCTTCCCTCCGCGAAGGGCCTTTCTTTTACTTTTATGTTGAGTCACCACCTTCTATCTTTATGCACCATAAGAGAGCATAGTTGTCATTCTTAGTATAATGTGCATTGTCCCAGAGTTTTCATTGATTGATTCATATTGTTGGTTTCACTTGTTCTCAAATTATTTGTATCTAGTCGCCCTCTTAAACTTGAAGGTGTCCTATGCATTTATGTTTTGCTCTCTTTGAAGGACAAGCTGAAAACCATTTGTATCTTTTTCCTTATGATTTGAACACAAGTTTGACTTTCATTGTTTTATTTTCATGATCTTTTGTTTGTGTTCATTTGCATGTTTACAACATGGTTGCTAAGTTTCTATTGTCAAGATTATATCTTCATGCCCATGTTTTAAGTTCTTTTGATCCCAGCTCACAAATGCTTACACATATGATCAAGATTGTGTAGGTGCATGTCACCTCAAAAATTATTCTTTTGTTATCACTTACCTACTCGAGGACGAGCAGGAGTTAAGCTTGGGGATGCTTGATACGTCTCCAACGTATCTATAATTTTTGATGCTCCATGCTTGTTTATACACCATTTGCCTAATGTTTCGTTACACTTCGTGGCACTTTTATGCATTTTCCGGAACTAACCTACTAACAAGTTGCCACTGTGCCAGTTCCCTGTTTTCTGCTGTTTTTGTGTTTTAGAAGTGATACAGAGGAAATATTCTTGGAATTGGACGAAACAAGTTCCTGAAGTCTTATTTTGTCCGGGAGCTTCCAGAGATCCGAAGAGAAGTAGGAGAGGGGCCACAGGCCAGTCTCACGCCTGGCTGGCGCGGCCCAGGCCCTGGCCACGCCGCCATGGTGTGAGGGGGCCTGGGGCCACTCCTGACATCGCCCCTTCACCTATAAAGACCCCCCGACGGGAAAAACCTAAGTACCCGATCAATTTTCCAGAACACATCGCGATCCGCCGCCGCCGTCAACCCGAAGATCGGGAGGGTCCAGAAGCTCTTCCCGGCACCCTGCCGGAGAGGGGAATCGCCACCAGAGGTCATCTTCATCGCCATGCTTGCCTCCGGAGCGATGAGTGAGTAGTCTACCTTGGACTATGGGTCCATAGCAGTAGCTAGATGGTTGTCTTCTCCACCATGTGCTTCATGTTTAGATCTCATGAGCTGCCCTACATGATTGAGATCACCGTTATGTAATTCTACATGTTTGGTTTGTTGGGATCCGATGAATATTGGTGTTATGATTGAGTTGCTATGCTGAAATATATCTTATGTTATCTCTATGTTGTTTATGATCTTGCATGCTCTCCATTGTTAGTAGCTATCTTGGCCGAGTAGTTGCTAGTGACTCCAAGAGGGGGTATTTATGCTCGATAGTGGGTTCATGCCTCTATTTAATCCGTGGGAGTGAAAGAAATCTCTAAGGTTGTAGATGTGCTGTTGCTACTAGGGAGAAAACAACATTCATATGTTCAAGGGCATATGCTTTGTTTACATTACACACTTTGCTTAATGCAATTATCTGTTGTTCGCAACTTAATACTTGTGGAGTTCTCGGATTGATTCGCCACAAGTGGATTATTAGTCATAGATGCAGTTGGATGGCGGTCTATGTATTTTGTTGTAATGACCAGAGTAAATCTCATAGTGATCTTCTTGACATATCACGTCTATCTTTATTCTATCAATTGCCCAACTGTAATTTGTTTACCCAGCATGTGTTATTTATCTTATGGAGGGACACCACTAGTGAACTGTGGACCCCGGTCCTATTTCCATCATATTGCTATCACCTGTTTACTTTACTCGCACTGTTTACTTTACTTGCATACTCTACTATTTTCCACTCGATACGCTCATAACCTTTGTTTCAAGCAAACCAGTGAGATTGACAACCTCATCGCAAGTTGGGAGCAAAGTACTTGGTTGTGTTCTGTGCAGGTTCCGCGTTGCAGCTAGCAAGCAAAGCTTGGACGAGGCGCCATATATAAATTGTCCGAAGCTGTCGCAAACTAGCAAGCATCACCTTCAGTCGTAATTGTCTGCTCTTCTCCTGAACGATTAAACCTTGGTTTCTTAACTGAGGGAAAACTAGCTGCTATACTCATCACACCTTCCTCTTGGGGTTCCCAACTAGCCGGTTATTTACTTCATCAAATCGGTAGCATCACCAGGCCATTGGCTGGGACAGGACAGATCATCCCAAGATCATGCCAAACCCCGGAGGATATGCTCTAGTGATGGATCCGACATTTGTCGGGCCAGCAAGCAATGTGAGGTTCAGCAAGGTCCTCATTGACAATGGAAGCAATATCAACATCATGTACCGGGACATGATGCAGAAGCTGGGCATCAAGGAGAATATGCTGGAACCAAGCAAGACGACATTCCACGGCATTGTGCCGGGACTTTCAGGTGCGCCGATGGGCAAAATCCGGATTGATGTCATGTTTGGCAACCGGGATAACTACAGAGTGGAGAACCTCATGTTCGAGGTGGTGGATCTGGACAGTCCTTACCATGCATTGCTGGGTAGGCCGGCATTGGCAAAATTCATGGCTTCTACGCATGTGGCATATCTAAAGATGAAGATGCCGGGGCCCAAAGGAGTGATTACCATCATTGGTGATTACAAGCGCTCAATGGCGTGTGCCCGGCCGGATCTAATCTGGTCGAGACTCTGATCATAGCAGAAGAAAAGAAGAGGCTCAAGCGAGCTGTGGGGATTGCTGAAACGGTCGTGGCCGACAAATCTATGTCGGACATGGCAAACCCGAATGCTACCACTTCCTTTCAAGTGGCCAAGGAGGTCAAGAAAGTGGCTCTAGATGAGCTTTTCCCGGAGCGCCATGCCCTCATCGGCGCCGGCTTTTACCCAAAATAGGAAAGCGAGCTCACCAGCTTCCTCCGTGAGAATCAGGATATCTTTGCATGGTCAACTTCAGACCTGCAAGGTGTGCCGAGGGAGTTGGCTTAGCACGCACTGCATGTGAGGCTAGATGCTAAACCGGTGAAGCAGCCGCTCTCGTGGTTTGCAGATGATAGCAGGAAAGCAATTTGGGAGGAAGTAGCCAGGCTCCTAGCTGCCGGCTTTATCATGGAAGTACTGCATCTGGATTGGCTGTCTAATTCGGTCATGGTGGAGAAGAAAAAGGATGAGCCCGCCATAGTCAAGATATGGCGGATGTGTGTTGATTACACAAACTTAAATAAGGCATGTCCTAAAGATACATTCCCGCTCCCTCTGATCGATCAAGTGATTGATTCCACAGCCGAATGTGAACTATTATCATTTGTAGATGCCTATTCTGCTTTCCACCAAATCCCTTTGTATCGGCCAGATCAAATAAAAACATCCTTTATTACCTCGTACGGGGCTTTTTGCTATCGCACTATGCCGTTCGGTTTGAGAAATGCCGGCGCTACTTACCAGAGATGCATGCAAAAATGTTTGCATGATCAGATAGATAAAAATGTGCAGGTATATGTCCACGATGTCGTCATAAAAACCAAGGAAAGCCAGACTCTCATAGATGATCTCCGGGAAACTTTTGCCAATCTGAGGAGGTTCCGGATGAAGTTAAATCCGGCAAAGTGCACTTTCGGTGTGCCGATAGGCAAGTTACTTGGCTTCCTTGTTTCTAGCCGGGGTATCGAAGTAAATCCCAGCAAAATCCGTGCTATAGAAAGAATGAAGCCGCTGACAGATCTGGAGGAAGTACAAAAGTTCACTGGATGCCTTGCGTCCCTGAGCCATTTCATAATCCGGCTAGGAGAGAAAGCTTTGCCGTTATATCAACTGATGAAGAAGTCCGACACATTTGTCTGGACAACGCAAGTAGATGCAGCTTTCAAGGAGTTGAAGCAGATGCTGTCAATAGCGCCGGTGACAAGGGTATAGTTAATAGAGCCCGTTAGTTGAGTACCCCTGAGGCCCGATAAGCTAGGCCCAATTGTAATGATAGTCGAATACGAGTTCTTACCGTATGTCGATATTGTAATCTGTATCGTACCCTACCCGATCCTCGAGACCTGGCCACCTATATATAGGGGCCAGGAGGGGACGGTGGAGGGCAGATTGAAAGCAAGCCAGGTTGAACACCCAAGTTTACTTTCGACACGTACCTATTTCGACTAACTTTACCTTCGAGTTCATCCGACGCCCTATCTCCCCGATCCTAAGTCCTTCATATAGGATATTTGTCGAGTTAACCCCTCGTCAATTGGCGCCGACCGTGGGGATCTGGGCGTTGGAATCATGAATTCGACGGCTTTTTCGCTTCTAGCCAACAGCAGTTCAGAACTCGACGGAAATCAAGAGATGGAGTTAACCATTGGAAGCTTAAGCATCATCGTTGGGCCATCGGGTTCATCCCGCCTCTCGGATTCGACGAAACCAGATCCGCCGGCAAACGAGCCTGAAGCAGAGGAAACATTGGAATCATCAGAAGGCTCTTCCAGTGAGGTAAACTCGCCGGTCAGCTTAGAAAAAGCATCAATCGCAGAAGGCGACAAAATTCGGGAAAATTTCGACTCAGAAGAAAAAGCTTGTCAGATGCACAACAACGGAAAGGACTTCGCCGTGGGAAGCAGCGGCGTCTCTAAAGTGCATCAGCTATGCGTCATTATCACTGAAGCAGAAGAAGGAAACAACATCGAAGGAAGTAAAAAGGTCGACAGGCAAGTCAACAAAATGAAAGATCACAACAAAAAGGAAAAGGAGAAAGTCCATGTCTCGGCTGGTGAATGGAGAATGATCAAGTCAGCTATTAATCATAGTACAGAAGTACCTGAAGGATCGAGAAGAGAAGTTCTAATGGGATATCAGTATGCATTGTACCAACACAGGAAGAAACTAAGGGAGGAAAGAAACATGATTTTTCAAGACAACAACAGTATATCAAGGAAAGAATACTGGGAAGACTATAGTGAAGATTCAGAATACAGCAGAGAAAGGCGCGGAGACCCAAAACACAACAGAGGGGCGACAGCACGCGACAGAGAGGAAGGGTACTCAAGGAATCCTACCCCGCATCTAGAAGAGGAGGAAGATGACTTCATACAAAAAACGCCAGAGGCACCATTAGTAGCAGCACAAGCGTATTTACTAGCTACAAGACCAGAACCTGGGGACCCATGAGAAGATATGCACCGAGCAGCAATACGAAGCCTCAGAATAGTAGAAGAAAAGATCAGGGAACAAGGTCCAGAGACGTAGTCGACAAGTTACAAGGGAACTCAAAAAGAAAAGTTCAGATACAATTTCACAGATGACGAGTATAGCGAATCATCAGAAGAGAAAAAGCGACAGAAAAGGAAGGAGGACGCAAGAAGTATAATAGCACAAGCTCGAGTAAATAAATCGCGACATGCTTGGAGGGAAGAGAATTACGAGGACGACGATAAAGATGTGGGTGCGTTGTGCTTTACCCGTAGGGTTCGCAAAACGCGGGTACCCAAAGGATTCAAATTACCACACGACCAGAATAAGTATGACGGGTCGCAAGAACCTACCTTATGGCTATCAGATTATCTACAGGCAGTACAGATATTAGGGGGAACAAAGGCGACTGCAATGCAAAGTTTGCAGCTGCACCTCACCGGCGCCGCACGGTCCTGGTTGAATACCCTACCCGACGAATCCATTGGAAGTTGGGGGGAACTCGAAAGTCAATTCACAAGAAATTTTCGTTCCACCTACAAGCGCCCAACATCACTGGAGGAAGTTAAAGCATGTATGCAGAGGAAAGGCGAAACACTACGTTCTTATATACAACGCTGGAGTATAATCAAAAACTCAGCAGAGGAAGTCTCCGACGAACGAGCAATAGACGCCTTTTCGGAAGGACTTCGTCGCTCAGATCTTGTGGAAGAAATAGGAAGAACAAGACCTACGACAGTAGCCGAGCTAATGGAACAAGCCAACAAATTCGCTGATGGAGAGGACGCATATAACAACAAAAGAGGACGTTCGCCAGAAGTCGACAGAATAAGTAGACAGAGGAGACGACACCGCAGCAGGGATAACCATGGAAGGCGAAATCAGGTAGCCGCGGGTTACGTACTAGAAGAGGAGGAAGGATACGAAAGTAGGAGGTTTCAGGCAAAAGGAGTAGAAAAATCGAGGTACTCTGGTCCTTCGGCCGAGGATATGCTATGCGGACCTTGTCGAATCCACTACGCGTATCTCGACGGGAAAAGGGTCTCAAATCACCAGATGAAGGATTGCAGAACATTCCTAAGGTTGCAAAGCGCCATGGGCGCAAGCCAAGAAGGGAGGCAAGGAGAAAGACACAGAAGTCAAGGATATCAAATGCAAAAGCCAGCAAGACACCTAGAATCAAAAGTGTACATATCAGCCATGATTCAACCGGTGCCCAAGTCAAAGAAAGAGCGAAAGAGCATATCCAGGCAAGTAAACCTAGCAATATCATCACCACCAGCTACCACAGAGTACCTACGGTGGTCGGAACAACTAGTCAAGTTTAGTAGAGCAGATCACCCGAGGAAAATTCCCAGGCCAGGCCACTCGCCTATGGTCTTAAAGGCGCAAATAGGAGGGTACGACATAGGAAGAGTGTTCATGGATGCAGGGAGTGGCATAAAATTAATATATGCTAGAACCATAAAGGCAATGTGCATCTCGCTGACGAGTTTGAAGCCAACAGATTGCTCTTTCCACGGAATAGTACCAGGAGCCGCAAACTACCCTTTGGGAAGGATAGAACTCGATGTCTGTTTTGGCAGTAGTGAAAATTATAGAAGAGAAAAGCTGGAGTTCGAAGTTATGGACTGGCCATCACAATATCATGCAATCCTGGGGCGCCCAGCATTTGCAAAATTTATGGCAGTGCCAAACTACGCGTATCTTACATTGAAAATTCCAGGGCCCAAAGGAACAATTACAGTACAAGGGAGCTTTGAAGTAGCCAACACATGCGACAGAGAGTTCAACAGGATGGCGCAAACCTTCGGCATGACAGCAGAATATGAGAGGTTAAAAGGAGAAACGGATCATAACGTGCTACCCGACGTTGGACGACCCCTGCCAGATCAGGCTTTTGACACAACACAGGACTCGAAGAAAATTCAGGTCCATCCTACAGATCCAAACAAGACGACATCAATTGCGGTGAACTTGGATCCCGCATAGGAAGGCGCGCTCGTCAAGTTCCTCCGTGAGCGCTGGGAAATCTTTGCCTGGTGTCCATCGGACATGCCAGGGGTTCCCAGGTAACTCGTCGAGCACGCACTAAATGTAGATCCCAAGGCAAAACCAGTCAAGCAACCATTGAGGCGATTTGATGAACCTAAAAGGAAGGCGATAGCGTCAGAACTGCACAGGCTAGAAAATGCCGGATTTATCAGAGAAATCAAAACTTCGAGTTGGGTATCGAACCCAGTTATAGTACCCAAGAAGAATACAGACGTACAAAGAGTATGTGTCGACTACACATCTCTCAATAAGCATTGTCCAAAGGATCCCTTCCCTCTACCCCGCATCGATCAGATAATCGATTCCACAGCGGGATGCGCGAGGCTTTCATTTTTGGACGCATATTCTGGTTACAATCAGATCAAATTGAAGAAAGAGGATGAAGAAAAAACGGCCTTCATCACACCATACGGAGTGTTTTGCTACCAAGTAATGTCGTTCGGCCTAAAAAATGCAGGAGCAACTTATCAACGGATGATGCAAAATTGCCTCGGAAGCCAAATAGGACGCAATATCCAAGTCTATATTGATGATGTAGTCATCACGACAAGAGAAGAGAAATCTCTAATCAGCGATTTGGCAGAAACCTTCGACAACCTGAGCAGGTACAAGCTTAAGCTGAACCCGACAAAGTGTTCCTTCGGTGTATCAGCAGGACAACTTTTGGGGTTCTTGGTATCAGCACGAGGAATAGAGGCAAACCCAGAGAAGATCCAAGCAATCTTAACAATGGGGAAACCCACGAAACTACACGACGTACAGAAACTTGCAGGACGCGTCGCGGCACTAAGTCGCTTCGTTGCTCGACTAGGGGAGAAGGCGCTTCCTTTTTATGCACTTATGAAGAAATCAGACGATAAATTCGAGTGGACAGAAGAAGCAGACGCAGCGTTTGCACAGTTGAAAAAAGTGCTTTCCACGCCACCAGTGCTGGTCGCACCAAAGGAAAAAGAAGCATTGCTATTGTACATTGCCGCAACCCATCAGGTGGTGAGTACAGTATTGGTAGTCGAAAGAAGCGAAGAAGGAAATGCCCATGGCATCCAGAGGCCGGTATATTTCATCAGTGAAGTGTTATCTCCAACAAAACAGAGGTACCCGCATTATCAGAAGTTGGCATACAGTGTCTTCACAACCGCACGAAAACTACGACAATACTTCGCGGTGCACCCAATTATAGTGGTCAACGAGGCGCCATTATCGAACATACTGAATAATCCTTTGGCAACAGGACGTGTCTCTTTGTGGGGAATCGAGTTGTCTCCCATGGACATCACGTACGAGAAAAGGAAGGCGATCAAGTCGCAAGTTTTACCAGATTTTACGGCAGAGTGGCTGGAGCTGCAGAGCACAGGACCACCAGACTTATCCAGTGTTTGGACGATGTATTTCGACGGTTCTAAAAGAGTCCAAGGCGCAGGCGCAGGAGTAGTTTTGACATCACCTCATGGCGACAAATTGAAGTACGTATTAAGGATGAGTTTTCCACAGGCTTCTAACAATGAAGCAGAGTACGAGGCTTTGTTGCACGGCATGAAGATGGCTAAAGCATGTGGAGCAACTCGCCTAAAAATATTTGGAGATTCCAACCTTGTTGTCCAGCAAGTTATGAACAGATGTGACACAATCAATGACAACACGATGGCCTACAAAAATTTGTACCATTATCTAGAAGGAACGTTCGATGGATGCGAAGTCTCGCACATAAGCAGAAACAGCAATGAAGAAGCCGACAATTTAGCAAATATCGGGTCACAGTGTTTACCTGTGCCGTCCGGAGTATTTTGGGAGGAAATAGTGGAAAGATTAATAAAAAGTGAAAAAAGCTCGACTACTACAGCAGGCTCGGGGGCTACATCAGAGCCAGAGGAGGTCATGATGATAGAAGAAATATGGATGCAGCCATATCTCGCATACATGATAAATAAGAAATTACTAGAAGATGCAGTGGAGGCCAAGAGGATAACTCGAAGATCGAAAGCGTTTGTCGTGTTGCAGGGGAAACTATACAAGAAAAGTATTACTGGCGTTTTGCAGCATTGTGTAATGCCCCAGGAAGGGCAAACAATATTAAAAGACATACACAGCGGAGTATGTGGTCATCATGCTAGCAGCAGAGCGATAGCGGCAAAAGCTTTCCGAGCAGGATTCTATTGGCTAACAGCCATCGAGGACGCAAAAGATATAGTTCGAAAGTGTGAAGCATGTCAAAGGTTTGCATCTAGACCGCATGCACCAGCAGCAGAGTTACAAACAATACCATTATCTTGGCCCTTCGCACAATGGGGCCTCGACATGGTGGGAAAGTTGCACAAATCCTGGCCAGGAGGGCATGTCTACATGCTAGTGGCAGTCGATAAATTTACCAAATGGGTGGAAGCGGCCCCGGTAACAACTCAAGATTCTACAGCAGCGATCAGCTTCATCAAGTCATTAGTTTTCCGTTTTGGTGTACCATACAGCATCATCACAGACAACGGGACAAATTTCACTTCAAAGGAATTCAAGAGTTACTGCGAAGGATTAGGGATCAAGCTCAAATTCGCATCTGTGGCGCACCCGAAGACAAACGGGCAAGTCGAAAAAGCTAATGGTCTGATATGTAGTGGGATAAAAAAGAGGCTTTTAGCACCTCTCGAGAAAACCAAAAGCGCTTGGGTAGAGGAATTGCCCTCCGTTCTCTGGAGCTTAAGAACTACACCTAATGCAGCAACTCAAGAAACTCCTTTCTTCCTGGTCCATGGCGCAGAAGTCGTGCTTCCAGTCGAAGTTACGCACGAGGCTCCAAGAGTGACAGCTTATGACGAGACAGCGTCAACAGAAGCATTGCAAGACGATGTCGATGCACTAGATGAAGCAAGAGATAAAGCATTAGAAAGGGCTACGCAGTATCAACAGCGCCTGCGAAACTACCATAGTAGTCGAGTTCGTCCACGATCCTTCATGGTGGGAGACCTAGTTTTGCGACTCAGGCAAGACAGCCACGGTAAATTGGAGTCCCCTTGGGTGGGACCTTACATCGTCACCAAAGTAATACCAGGAGGAGCATATCGACTACAAGACAAGAAGACTGGGAAGGACGAGAGCAACCCGTGGAATGCAGAGCAGCTACGGCGTTTCTACGCGTAGAATAAAAATAGTGTTATCAGTAAATTTGAGTTAACTTTCTGAACCCAGAACATGAGGCCACAGGTCGGGTTCTTTGGGTTGAACTCGACAAAATTGTACAAATATTTGTACTTCTTCGCCTAGGGGGCTTCAACCCTCGGGTCGTACGAAAGGAATTCTTATCGCGACTTGGAAGACTTTTTTCACTATAAGGTTGTACAGACAACCCGATAAATATTTAAACAACTTGGTTCGCAAAGGAACCCGATATTCTTCTTATAAATTGGTTTGCAAAGAACCCGATAGATGGAAAAGTGTACCTCAGAACAAATGACTTGTTTTCCTGGTACTAGCAAAAACATCGACACCAAGTGCGAATATTCATTACAGATAAACATGGCAGCAAGGACATTATCAAACGAAATTACATAAAAAACAAGTCCTAATGGAAGTGGACTTCAGCTTCATACTTCCTCTGGCATTGGGTGCCGTCATAGATCTTCACGTCAAACTTCGACGTGCCGATGTGGAAATCGAAGGTCATGAAGAAGCCTTGGTGGATGTCGTGGTCTTTTGCAAACTCTGACCAGCCGCCCCTCAAGTACTGCTCGCCGTCGCCATCATACCACACCTCCACCTCGTAGGGGATACCACTGCCAGATTGTTCGCGGAGAACCGCCTCTCGCAGTTCGCGGCCATCCATGAACTTGGTGAAATTCAGCGGCACGCGCTGAATCTCACGGCACTGCGCCATGGCAATGCAGAAGAAGGAGAAGATTCGGGGAGGGGCAGCAGGAGCAGCAGGAGGAGGAGCGATTGGACCTGGAGCAGCGCCAGTCACCTTAGGCTTGTTCTTGCTACCGGGTGGACGGCCGGGACGACGCTTAGCCGGAGCCTCCGATGAAGTTCCTGCGGCGGCTGGAGTGATGTTGCTCCTGTTCTTACTTCCACAAGGGCGACCCCGACCTCGTGGCGCCACCAGGGAGCCAAGGTTCAGATGAGAACCTTCAGCATCAGCCATGTGAACAAAGGAAAAACCTCGGAAAACCCTAGATGGAGAGAGAAGATGATGCGGTGGAGGAGGAATCTGATTAGGGTTTCTTACCTTAACCAGAAGGTGCTTTATTTATAAGCACGTATTATTGGACCCCCGTGCTACAGCAAAACCCGTAAACATATTTTACATCAGAAGTTAAAATTCTGCGCACTGCAGACGATAATATCAAAGAAGAAAAACAAGAAAAGGAGACGGTGGTCGCATGATATGAAAACCTCGACTTGGACTCGGGGGCTCTCCAATAGTAAGACACCAACAGAAGAAAAAAGAGCTGAACTTTGAGCCTATGCTTGACTACGAGTAGCCAAACATAGCCTCGGGGGCTACTCCCATCGGGAGCACTGAGCGCGCACCCGATAGAGGATAAGATAATCAATACTGGAGATGCAGAAGGATAAGCATACAAACTTCGACTACATAGTCGATAAAACTGAAGTGAGATTACTCCCATCGGGAGCGAAGAAGATCAATTTAAAATCCAAAATTCTTTGGTTTTATCAGTCAAAAACTTGGCTGCGAAATATAAGATTCTCGAGTTACGTTATCGCAACGAAACTCGAATGCCGTGAGTTATCGCGAAGGTAAGACCCCGGGATCCATCCTGTGTGGCCTGGTATACGCACATGGATGCGCTCTGCTGGTATGTATCCGTGTCTACGACGCGAAGAAAATCCTGGTGGACGCACTGGGTACCCTGAGAATCACTGGGATTCATTCTTTGTAAGTCCTAAATGCGGCAAAAGAATGGGTTTGACCGGTATCCCGAATTCAAGTCCAAGGGGATTGAATTTGAAGTAGGTGACAAGTATCTGTTCTGGCAGTTAACTGACCTCTTGATCCGTCAGAGTTGTCAGGCTTGATCATCAAAACCCCTTGCGAAAGAATATCATGAAAATAAGTCGAAAAGACCAAGTCGAAGATTTGAAGATGTGAAGAAATCGAAGAATTGATCAAGTTGAAGATTTGAAGATTAGAGATTCAACCTGAATCTGCAATTCTGGTAGATCTCAGGGGCTACTGACAAGGGTATAGTTAATAGAGCCCGTTAGTTGAGTACCCCTGAGGCCCGATAAGCTAGGCCCAATTGTAATGATAGTCGAATACGAGTTCTTACCGTATGTCGATATTGTAATCTGTATCGTACCCTACCCGATCCTCGAGACCTGGCCACCTATATATAGGGGCCAGGAGGGGACGGTGGAGGGCAGATTGAAAGCAAGCCAGGTTGAACACCCAAGTTTACTTTCGACACGTACCTATTTCGACTAACTTTACCTTCGAGTTCATCCGACGCCCTATCTCCCCGATCCTAAGTCCTTCATATAGGACATTTGTCGAGTTAACCCCTCGTCAGCCGGTGTTGCCATCTCCAATGCCGAAGGAGCCTATGTTGCTCTATATAGCGGCGACCAACAGAGTTGTCAGTGCAGTGGTGGTAGTAGAGTGAGAGGAAGGAGGCAAAACCGTGCAGCGGCCGGTATACTATTTGAGTGAAGTCCTTTCCACCTTGAAGCAAAACTACCCTCATTATCAGAAGATGACATATGGTGTCTATATGGCGGCCAAGAAGCTCAAGCATTACTTCCAGGAGCATCCAATCCGGGTAGTGGCCGAGGCCCCTATCTCAGAGATCATAAGCAACAAATATGCCAGTGGCCGGATAGCCAAGTGGGCAATAGAGCTTTCACCATATACACCTCAGTATGACAAAAGGGATACAATCAAGTCCCAGGTGTTGGCTGATTTCTTCATTGATTGGGCCGAGATACAGTATGAGCCACCTTTGCCAGATGCAAATTATTGGAGAATGCATTTTGATGGGTCCAAGACAATACACGGTTTGGGTGCCGGCATAGTTCTTACTTCACCCAAGAATGACCAGTTGAGATACGTTCTGCAGATCCACTTTGCAGCATCAAACAATGTGGCAGAATATGAGGCACTTGTGCATGGCCTAAAGGTGTCCAAGGACATAGGCATCTGCCGTATTATGTGTTTCGGTGATTCCGATCTGGTGATCCAGCAGTGCTCTGGCATATGGGATGCGCATGATGCGAACATGGGATCCTATCATTTCTTGGTGCAACAGATGAGTGGCTACTTCGAAGGTTGTGAGTTCCGGCATGTTCCCCAGGCTCAAAATGAGGCAGCCGATACATTGTCCAAGCTGGGATCTTCCAGAGAATCAATTCCGCCTGACATTTTGCTGGAGCATCTGAGGAAACCATCAATCAAGCCCTCATCGGAATCATCATCCATATATGTTCCGCCGAGCCCGGAAGAAGCAGTTCCAATGGAGATAGATGCCGGCGCCAGTTCAGATAACCCGGGGACTACTCTCTCAGTCCCGGGGATGGGGCCGACATACGCGGTGACTACAGTGTTCCAGAGCAGAAGCAAAGGCAAGGGAAAAATGTATCAGGAGGTTGTGCCGGTATACCTGGGGACTGCTCCGGCATACCCGAAGACTAATCTCTCAGTCCCGGGGACTTTGCAGCCCATGGAGATCGATTATGTGTCGGTCGAAGTGATGGAGATAGATCAACCAGTGTTCACTGCAAGGAAGGTGCCCTCCTGGGCACATCCGACCGTGGATTTCATGGTAAATGGCCAAGTACCGGCGGATGAAGCTGAAGCACGCGCATTACGAGAAGGTCAAAAGCATATACCATCATCAACAAGGAGATATACAAGAGAAGTGCCACGGGTGTATTGCAGAGATGTGTCGAATCTGCTGAAGGCCAGGAGCTGCTCCGGAAAATTCATCAGGGGGAATGTGGTCACCACGCTTCATCCAGAGCTCTAGTGTCGAAAGCATTCCGGCATGGGTTTTATTGGCCAACGGCACTGCAGGTGGCAAAAGATTTGGTCCGGAAGTGCAACGGATGTCAGAGGTATGCCCACCAAATTCATCAGCCGGCATCAGCATGGAAGACTATCCCGCTGACCTGGCCCTTTGCTGTTTGGGGCCTGGACATGGTCGGGGCATTTAAGCCGGCAAGAGGAAAAATGACCCATATCCTGGTCATGGTGGACAAGTTCACCAAGTGGATTGAAGTAAAGCCAATAAGCAAGTGTGATGGCCACACAGCAGTGAAATTCTTGAAGGACATAATCTTGAGATATGGTGTTCCTCATAGCATCATCACGGACAATGGGTCGAATTTTGCCCAAGGACCATTTGCCAGATATTGTGAGGAGGTGGGAATCTGGCTAGACATTGCGTCAGTCGCTCACCCTTGTACCAATGGCCAAGTAGAAAGGTCAAATGGACTAGTGTTATCCGGCATAAAACCCCGGTTGATAGAGCCACTGGAGAAAACTCCCAGCTGCTGGCTGGATGAATTGCCGGCAGTGCTTTGGAGCCTGAGAACAACTCCAAATTGATCCACCATCTATACACCATTTTTCCTTGTGTATGGGGCAGAAGCAGTGCTTCCAATAGATGTAATACATGATGCACCAAGAGTGGTGCTATATACCGAGGAAGAGGCTAAAGAAGCCAGAGAAGATGATGTTGATTTGCTAGAAGAAGCAAGAGAGATAACACTATCAAGAATTGTAGTATATCAGCAGAACCTCAGACGCTATCATGCGCAGAAGGTGAATCCAAGGAGATTCCAAGAGGGAGATTTAGTGCTCCGGCTAAGGCAGGGCACAGAAGGACGGCATAAGCTAACACCTCCATGGGAGGGGCCATTCATTGTGGGCAAGGCTTTGCACAATGATGCATACTATCTTATCGATGCGCAGGCTCCCAAGAAGGACAAGGTGGACAGGTCTGGAGAAGAAACCAAGCGACCGTGGAACATAGCTCTGCTTCGTCCTTTTTACTCCTGAAGCTTAATGTATGTATTTCCATTTTGCTTTATGTGCTGGCACTGTATGCCGGCGCAAGACTAATGAATGAAATGTCGGCATCCCGAGGAGATCGGGCACTGCCTTCGGTATATAATGTTGTCTATTTTCAGTTTTTGTTTATATGCCGGTTGGCTTGGTTTGAATGTTTCCTATGTCGGCCTAGTAATGTGTCGGGACCAAAGGCCACTCTTTGACTTAGCTGCTATCCAAAACCCGGCTTCATGGCTAGCAAGAGTAGATGTTGGAGATTGTCTGCACATGGAAAACGGCTAAGGAAAGACAAAACAAGCGAACCAATATTTATTTCTCTGCAAAGTTAAAACTTGAAGTGTCGGATGATTTGAAGTTTAAGTTTCAGAGTTTAAGTACTGTATGTTTAATAAAGCAACCTTGAGACTCATACGTCAAAAGCCGAATAAGGTAGACAAGTAGCCAAGGTTGTGGAGTTAAGGAAACAGGAAAACAAACTCGGTGACTTGGCCAAAAGATGATCCGGCTTTAATAAACAAGCAAAACAGAATAAAACTTGTTCAGGTAGCAAACCAAAGCAAATAGAGTATATCTTACAACTGCACCCAGCATACCGGGGATCTGATCAAACTTAAAGTCTTTTGTGGCAAAGTTTAAGAGGCAGGGGCGGAGGCAGAACCGCCGGCAGGTGGAGCAATGGCCATGGAAACGTCGGCCTCTGGTGTGCCGGATCCAGCAGAAGGAATGGAGGCATCACCTTCAGCCGGCGTAGATCCCTGGACCGGAGCTTCAGCGCCGGCGTTGCCGGCATCTTCAGTTTCTTCCTCATCCTGGCTAGAGTTAGAGCCTTCAGCGTCATCTGCATCATCCTTCTTCTCTGGCTCGCGGATGTCCCGGACAAAGACCTCGGTCTGGGCATAGTCCACATAGCTGTGGGCCAACTCCTGGTGACGTCGGATAAACTCTAGATCTGTGGTCCATGCAGATCCTTCGCGCACAGAGCGCAAAGTCTCTAGATCAACCTTTTCATACCAGGATAAGAAATATGTGAGGGCTTCATCAGCTCCCACCCATGCACCAGAGTCCCGCCATTCTCCAATGCAGACTTTGGACAGCTGCAAGTCATTGCCAAGATCAAGAGGATCGGTAGGGGTCTTTTGTCCCGGCCAGAGAGCTTGGTGTGCTTCCTGGGCACCAAGGAAGAGGTCATCGGTATATGCCGTCATTGCATTCTTTCGGGCGTCCAGGGCAATCAGCTGCTCCAACATGTCCCAGTTGGGAGAGTCAACTGGAACATTCTGGTTCAGCCGATCCACCTGCAGGGCCTTCTCAACATCTTCAACAGAGGCAGGGAACAAGCCTGAGAGACAAGGAAGATATTAAAAATATGAGTATATGTCGGCATGATTTATATGCCGGAAAGATCGGTGTTATGTCGGGCAAGAAAGAAGTAAAAGGATTTGAAGCTTACTAGCGAGATCAGCGCTGAGCCGGGCAATGTCAACTTCCCATTTGGTGGCCTGCTCCTTCAGGTGCTGCAGTTCAACTTTAGCCCCAGAGGCATCAGCCTCTGAAGTGACAAGCAGCCCCTGGACCTTTTTAAGTTGGCCCTCCCTCTGCTCCTTCTCATCCAGAAGCTCAGCAATCCGACCCTTCAGTTGCTCTATCTCGGCCTTGTGGTCAGCATCCCTCTCATCCAGCTGTTTGGCCACATCCACTGAGGACACACAGTCCTGGTGGCGAGCCTCCAATGTAGTCTATTCATCTACAAGGATTTGAAGTCAACAGAATAAGAAAGGATTTGAAGATAGAAGACAGTGATAAAGATAGAAGGATTTGAAGTGCAAAGTGCTTACTTGAAGATTGGCAGAATCTGACATACCTGTTAGTTCCTTCACCCTCTTAACAAGCTCGGTGACTTGTTCCTCAGTAGTGCCTGAAAAATGTCGGCAAAGAGTTATGTGCCAGCACATCAAGATGTGTTGGCAAGAAGAATATTGTGAAGTAAAATGTAGCGCCCCGCCTTTTACTAAAGGCAGAACTCCTGTGTATTGTGCCATTCCCTGGATCAGTAGATAGCACCACAGTACAAAATATAGTAATCATTGCAATAGCATCAATATTACAACGTAAATTCAGTTACATAGGTCTTCTACCTTATGAGTACACAGCATAAAGCATAGTTGCAGTGAGCCTCCATTCTTGATCACGTGCCACAGGCAGACATGTTGGAATGTAGTCTCGAGATCCTACTCCTGGTTCCTTACTCGAAATAAAACCTGCACGTTTGAATATGCAGCCCCAGAGGGGTCAGTACAATGATGTACTGGCAAATGACACATATTTGGTGGCATTTTGTGGAAAGACTATACTACATGATATTTGGCTGGTGGATCTCGTAGGCTGATTTGTATAAAGCCAATTTTTATCCTATATTTTCCAAATCAAAACATTTTTAAACCTTTATAAACTTTAAGGGTCAAGATAACCCCCAGGTGAAAACCACCACACAAATCCTGGGTTGATAGCCAGGTGTGCAGCCCTGAGTAGTTACTCAACAAAACTAGAATAACCCTCAGGCGATGACAACCACACAAATCCTGGGTTGATAGCCAGGTGTGCAGTCCTGAGTAGTTACTCAACAAAACACAAATAACCCTCAGGCAATGACAACCACACAAATCCTGGGTTGATAGCCAGGTGTGCAGTCCTGAGTAGTTACTCAACAAAACACGAATAACTCTCAGGTGATAACCACCACATACCATGGGTTGATAGCCAGGTATATGGCCCTGAGTAGCTTGGTTCAATTAAAGCCCCAAGGTAACCCTTAGGTGATAACAACCACACATGTCCTGAGTTGATAGTCAGGTGTGTAGCCCTAAGTAGCTAGTCTTGGGATTAGTGAGGACCCTTAGCTGATAACAACCACACATATCCTGAGTTGATAGTCAGGTGTGTAGCCCTAAGTAGTCACTATTCAAGTTTTAATTTTTCTGAAATGGTGATGAGATTCCTTTTGCGCGACATGTCCTCTCTCTGTTCCTAGGTACAACCAATACAAAGTACTCTCAGGTGATAACCACCACACAAGTCCTAGGTTGATAGCTAGGTGTGCAGTCCTGAGTTGTGTACTCTCAGGTGATAACCACCACACATATCCTGGGTTGATAGCCAGGTGTGTAGCCCTGAGTAGCCACAAGATTGCACCCAGGTGGTTCATTGGGTTATTAATTTTCATCTTTACAAATCATACACGGCATGGCATTGGCATCATCATTTTTCAAAGTATTTAGCATCCTAACAGGTAGGGTCTAAGGGATAGCTAACCACTACTTAGGATCTAGCAAGCAACTCTTTTCTTTGAAAACATTACCTGTCATGCATACTACAAGTGGTGAAAACACTAATGCATATAGTAAAGAAAATGGGTAAAGGGGCATGTGTGTCACTTGCCTTTTGAGGTTCACGATGTTTCTCTTCCCTCAACTAAGCACGTAGTCCTCCGCACAAACTATAGCACAGGAATAACATAACATAAACACTCCAAACAAGCATAAACAAACAAATCAAGCAATTGAAAAAGTGTTTGTTTAAGGATTTAGATTTATTGATAGGTTATGATAGAAGGATTTGGCAATTGATCAGGGATTGTAAGAGCTTAGTTGGGAAAGATCAAAATGATTTGAGAGATAATTGGACTAGGCAAAATGTAATTGATGAAGCTTTTATGCTTTAAGAATGCTTGAACTACTCAATTAGCACATTTGCAAGTTGAATAGTTCCATACATGTGAACAAAACTAGGTAGGCATTGGATTGGGTATGAATGATTGATATTTGAGAGCATAGCTCAAATGGTTCATTGATCAACATGGTGTATAACACATACTATGGTATGGGTTATAACAACACCACATTAACAAAATAGGATTTAGGTTTGGGTTGAATTCATATTGTACTCAAGTAGCACAATTGCAATTTGAATAAATATGAATTAGACAAAATAAGTTTAGATAAACAGGGCATAATTGATGAAGCCTTTATGCTTTATCAAAGCATGAATGAAACTTGGAATAACTCATGTGAACTACATCACATAAGTGTCAAATAGTGCACAACCATACTATTGAGTAAATGTGACAACAATTACTCTTAAATAGTATGCATAACACTTAGACATTGGGTAAGGATTCATGAAACATTGTGTTACTCAATTAACTCATTTGTTAATTGAATAGTTCTACACATGAAATCAGGATCAAGTGGACAGAGGATTGAGTATGGGTGGTTAACATTTGAGATTATGGTTTGAGGTTTCTATTGGGTACATGGAGTATTGGATAGGTGCTAAAATCTGGATTAGATCAACACCACAAAGATAGCAAGAATAGAATCCATGATTGAGATTGTATCACACTTTACTCAAATGACACATTTGTAATTTGAATAAGTGGGTTCTCTACAAGATAGGTCTAAGTGAATATGATCTTGATCAGATTGTTGTTTAGATAACATTGATGACTAGGTAAGATTATAAGTTTTGCTATGGTAGAAGGAAACGTTACTGAACAGAAATAGATTTATTCTTATAATGGAAATTACTCAAATCCTCATATTAGAATTTGAATAATTGTGACATGGTTCAAGAAATTATGGGAGTGATGCTACTGGATAGCTTGCAGTAATACAAGGTCACTGCAATTGGAATCACTCTAAAATAAGTTATAGAATTTGGATTATCACCAAAATAGTGATTTGGACAAATTTGAATGCACAAAGTGTGTGCACGTATCAAATTTGATATTTCTTGATCCTATGATGTTCTACAAGTTGAGAGGATTTCAGAGACTACAATTTTGTGATTTTTGGATGGACAGAACAAAAGATATGAATTAATCAAGTTAACAGAAGGTTTGATTCCAATTTGAAAATAGTTTCAAATTGAACCCATAAAATATGAAGTTTTATTGCACTACTGGATTCTAGATGTTCTAAGGATTCCAACGAGATATTATTTGCAATTTTTGGACTCATAGATCAAAAGATATGGATTTTACAAGATTGGGCTTAATTCTGATTTCAAAATTCTATTTTGACTCGAGTTTGAACTGGGGGCTGACACGTGGTGCGTTTTAACTGGCCGATACCGGTTTGTGCGGATCAGGTCTCTGGGCCATTGGATTTAAAGTGATCTGTGCGGCTAGGATCAGTCTGTACCATTTCAATTAATGATCTGTTATGGGCCGATGGATCTGGATCTGACGGTTCACGGAGAAGAGGAGGGCAGCTCACCGCGATGGTCAACTCCGGCGAGGTCTGGTGGCTCTAGACTCGGCGATGTCGGCGATGCAGGGGTTCCCGGTGGAGGTGGACCACACGATGAGATCCGGGGGAACGCGGTGGACTCGCGCGCGTGATCGTCGCCGTCTTTCGTTTCCAGGGGTGAGGCGGAGAGGTGGCTGGAGAAAATGTGGCAGTGGTGAGCTTCGGGTGGTGATCTCCGGCGTTGGTTCTATGCGAAATAGGACAAGAGGTGGCTAGCATCTGGTGCGCAAGGAAAAGGGAGAAAGGTCAGGAGGGAAAGGAGGGGCTTGGCCTCACCTACGCTGCCAATTTCGTGCGGAGACGCCTGCAGATGCGTCGGACTCCGGCGAGGAATTTCGCCAGCCTGGCGGCGTATCGTGCAGGAGGATGAAAGGGAGATGGGGGAGGAGCGTGTGGGCTTCTTATAGGTGTGGCTCGAGGAAGAAACGGGCAGGTATTAATCGAGATTTTAATCGGGAAGGGGAGTAACTCGTCGGCGACCGTTTCCAGAGAGGGAAGGGGAGAGGATTGCGGGGAAGAAGATTCTGACGAGTGGGACTGGGATGTCAGCGGGTGAGAGAGAGGGAGAGGTGTACCGATTCGGAAGAGAGCTTTAACGGGCCGTGGGCTGTATGCGGGACTGGGCCGATTCGGATCCCCGGGGCCCTTTTCCATTTTTATTTTCTTTTCTTCTTTTCTTTTTCTGATTTTCTTATTTGCTTCATATATTTTGCATAAATGCTTCAAATCAAATCAAACAAATTTTCATATTCCTCAAATCTTCAAGACAACATTTTAAACCAATAAAATACATGTTTTCTTAGTAAAATAAGTTTTCAAATAAGCTTCATGAACATAGCAAGAAGGACTTGCTTGTTCACATAAAATATAAACTAGGGTTTAAGAAATAAACCTTTTAGAATTGGTTGAAAATACTTTTATAAGACAATGTTTGAAATTAAATTTCAAACTTAGTTTTAAAAATATAATCTTTAATAAATATGAATATGAATCCTTTTGGCAAACACTCTCTATGCTATTGAGCCTTGCATAGGTTTTGAATAAGGGCAAGAAATTAGTATTTCAAATTCTTTTATTTTCCCAAAGAAACTCTTCAAGAAATTAATAGAACGTTTAAAATAGTTTTCTAATAAAGCTTTCCAATTAGACTCAAAAAGTTTTAAATCCCTGTAAAATTCCAATCATCTCAAGTAAAACAAAAGCAAAAAAATTCCCCCCAAAATTTGATAAAATCTTGGGATGTTACAGACTACCACCCTTAAAAGAAATCTCGTCCTCGAGATTGGAGAGGCTAGAAAGAAAGTAGGTATTAGGTTATCTGGGTTTAGGTATCTGGGTGGCTGCCACCCTTAAAAGAAAAATCCTCTTGGTGGTAACTTGATGCTTCCTTAGGCACTTGCATTTTGTTCCCAGCTTGCATTCACCGTTGGGCCATTTTCCCTGAATCGCCCTTCTCAGAAGTTTTGATGTTCACAACCATGCTCAAAAGTGGGCATACCAAGGGTTCCATCCAATTCTGGTGATAAGCAGATATCATCCATCGTGTTGTCATCAACAAGGTAGTCCACATCTTCCAAGAATGTGTATCTAGCCTTTTCTTGGTTGGTCCTCTCCAAGGCCAGGAAATCATATAGATCATCGTCAAACTCCTTGTTGCTTTTTAGCTGATTTTCATTATAGAATCTCAAAAGATGACTCAGTGCCAAGTACTGCATGCTTGCCCCCACGAACATGATGAGGCCACACATCCCAATGAATTAGGATGGCATCTCTCTGCAGTCTTCTCATGCATTTCATAGGGGTAAACAAGGTGGACTCTGTAAGAGGTACTTGCACCTTTAAGGGACGGAAGGTCGCCTTATAACCAGCATTGTTGAATCTTTTCTTGATACCGGTGCTCATCTTGCTATCTGCCACTAGTACCAGATGGTCCTTAAGAATTCCTTTCGCAACCATCTTCATAGTCATTGGAAGACGCTGGTCAACTTGATCATATCTCGAAGATGAACTCCTTTGCAAGAAAAGGGGATCTAACGAAGCTCTCATGAGCAGGAAAGTAGCTTCAGGGATTCGGAGAGTTGCCCCATAACATCTCAGGTTGGGATGGGGTAGACTTTGGTGGTGTAAAGCTTTGGAAACAGGAGGCAATCTCATATGTAGTGGTGGCTGTCTTTGTTGTGACTCTCTAGAGAGGAGTGATCTCTCTTTTATTAGGCACAGGGAGGTAGCTGAACAGGACACATGGGGAGTCGAAACAAAGGGTCGGGAAGGTAAATCGAATAGGCATCAGCCGAAACTGAACAGTCTTCGTATTCAAAGCCCACTAAGCAACACGTTTCTGATTCGTGTAGCCGTTCAAATACCAAAACATATTAACCGCATTCCTACATTTTGGCCACACTGGCTCACTATAAGGGATGTAATATATTATCCTCCTAAGGTTATGGTTTAACGACGTCATCTCTCATGTAGGTATGTCTCTCTAGATTCACCATTCCTCATAACAAGAGCGAACAATATGAGTAGTCGTCATGGGGGCCAATCCATGTCGCACCCAATCATTACTTTGTATTTGGTTTGGTGCATCTCGCATTCTAACTCTTGGTCAACCTCACTAGCTTTTAAACAAAAGTTTTGTTGAAATTGGAACCAAGTTCCCAAATCCTATTTTGAATTTTGAAAACAAAATCTATCATTCCTAGCTAGAGGTTTTCAACAAGGCTCATGGCAATAATCCATAAGTTGTAGATCCTTTGGTTTGCCATTTAAGAGGAATTAAAATCCTTTCCATTGCTCTATTTGCTCTTTCCATTTGCTCTGTTTGCTCTTTCCATTGCTCTGTTTGCTCTTTCCATTGCTCTGTTTGCTCTTTCCACCTTTCTTGCATGAGGTGGTTGAATAGTAGTACTTCCACATTAGCTACACCTTGGGGTGTCTTCTTATTGTTTGTGTGGTATCCTTTAGTTATCCTAGCTTACTGGAGTCTTGGGGTATCATCCTTTGTGCACCCTCTTGCGTAATGTTCCAGTCTCTTGTACTCGAAACACTACCTCTTGTTGTTGTACTCTGTATCCTTATCTCCAACTGAGGATCATTGTAGTTGTTCTGTCGTTGAGAAAACTTTGGTTTGGGTTTTAGGACAAGTTTAGGTCTTAGCATAGATGAGAATTAGATAGGAGGGATCTAAAGAAGATTCCTACCCAAACTTAGTAGAACAAGGTAATTCATCTTACAAACAACATCTAACAAACATTCATCATAACAAGCAAACTAGTTTTCAAACAAACGGGGAGGTACGATCATCCACAAGTCGGTATGACCATAACATTTATTACACGTCGTTGCTTATTAAAATTTCCTAAATGGAGGTCCAACTAAGGCTTCTTGGTACTCTTCTAGGCAGATCCATTGTTCTGGTCCAGCCGCTTCAGTAGATTGGTAATTTGCTCGTCCTTGGTTTTTGATGAGGTCTCCTTGAACACTAAGTTCAGATACCAACTTTTTCATGTCACCTTGAAGTTGGTTTATGGTTTCCTTCAATGTAGTAGTGTCTTCCTTTTCTTCTTTGAGGTCTTGCTGAGTATTATGAAGTCTCCACTTGAGTCTTTCTCCAAGTTCCTTTATAGCTGACCAAGCAGCACATCTTGCTGAGTCTAGAAATGATGGATACATCTCAGAGTTGGTAAACATCCAAAGTCCCATCTTCTTATGGTCGTCTTCCTTGTTCTTGTATAGGTGAAGATTCCAGAGTCTCATCTTTTGTGGGTACAACTGCACCTATATTCTTGACCTTCATCAATCATGGAAAATCCTTTGTAAACTGTTTCTCCTTACATTCCCATACTTATCATGGGGTTCTTCAATGCTTTGGGAATTTCAGTCTCAAACTTCAGAGTCATGATCATTACTGGTTCTGTAGTAGGTGACATCGAATCCATCAAGAAAGGACCAGTGGGGTTGGTCATCTAAAATAGAGAGAAGAGTTGTCTAAAACAAATGAATGAGGCAAGTCTTACAAGAAATTTCAAACTGAGAAGTAGATAGATTTCATTTTAGAAAACTGAATTGATTTTCCTTTTTAAAGAGAGAGGAAAGAATCCTAAGGCTTCCTAGTCTATTCCAAACCTAGGGTCTCGATTCTACAGGCAACACTATGCTCTGATACCATTCTGTAGCGCCCCGCCTTTTACTAAAGGCAGAACTCCTGTGTATTGTGCCATTCCCTGGATCAGTAGATAGCACCACGGTACAAAATATAGTAATCATTGCAATAGCATCAATATTACAACGTAAATTCAGTTACATAGGTCTTCTACCTTATGAGTACACAGCATAAAGCATAGTTGCAGTGAGCCTCCATTCTTCATCACGTGCCACAGGCAAACATGTTGGAATGTAGTCTCGAGATCCTACTCCTGGTTCTTTACTCGAAATAAAACCTGCACGTTTGAATATGCAGCCCCAGAGGGGTCAGTACAATGATGTACTGGCAAATGACACATATTTGGTGGCATTTTGTGGAAAGACTATACTACATGATATTTGGCTGGTGGATCTCGTAGGCTGATTTGTATAAAGCCAATTTTTATCCTATATTTTCCAAATCAAAACATTTTTAAACCTTTATAAACTTTAAGGGTCAAGATAACCCCCAGGTGAAAACCACCACACAAATCCTGGGTTGATAGCCAGGTGTGCAGCCCTGAGTAGTTACTCAACAAAACTAGAATAACCCTCAGGCGATGATAACCACACAAATCCAGGGTTGATAGCCAGGTGTGCAGTCCTGAGTAGTTACTCAACAAAACACGAATAACCCTCAGGCGATGACAACCACAAAAATCCTGGGTTGATAGCCAGGTGTGCAGTCCTGAGTAGTTACTCAACAAAACACGAATAACTCTCAGGTGATAACCACCACATACCATGGGTTGATAGCCAGGTATATGGCCCTGAGTAGCTTGGTTCAATTAAAGCCCCAAGGTAACCCTTAGGTGATAACAACCACACATGTCCTGAATTGATAGTCAGGTGTGTACCCCTAAGTAGCTAGTCTTGGGATTAGTGAGGACCCTTAGGTGATAACAACCACACATATCCTAAGTTGATAGTCAGGTGTGTAGCCCTAAGTAGTCACTATTCAAGTTTTAATTTTTCTGAAATGGTGATGAGATTCCTTTCACGCGACATGTCCTCTCTCTGTTCCTAGGTACAACCAATACAAAGTACTCTCAGGTGATAACCACCACACAAGTCCTAGGTTGATAGCTAGGTGTGCAGTCCTGAGTTGTGTACTCTCAGGTGATAACCACCACACATGTCCTGGGTTGATAGCCAGGTGTGTAGCCCTGAGTAGCCACAAGATTGCACCCAGGTGGTTCATTGGGTTATTAATTTTCATCTTTACAAATCATACACAGCATGGCATTGGCATCATCATTTTTCAAAGTATTTAGCATCCTAACAGGTAGGGTCTAAGGGATAGCTAACCACTACTTAGGATCTAGCAAGCAACTCTTTTCTTTGAAAACATTACCTATCATGCATACTACAAGTGGTGAAAACACTAATGCATATAGTAAAGAAAATGGGTAAAGGGACATGTGTGTCACTTGCCTTTTGAGGTTCACGATGTTTCTCTTCCCTCAACTAAGCACATAGTCCTCCGCACAAACTATAGCACAGGAATAACATAACATAAACACTCCAAACAAGCATAAACAAACAAATCAAGCAATTGAAAAAGTGTTTGTTTAAGGATTTAGATTTAGGGAGCATTTACTATGCAATCACATATTCCGTGCAATCGTGCAATTAAACTCACGCGAGGCGTTCGATATGGAACCTGCGGCCGATCCAAATAATATGGGCTTCCACCTCCACTAATTAGCATGTTTATGAAAACCCCCATGCACATCTCACCTGTACCCAGCTGAGCGCTATTCTTCTTCAACAGATCTCGATCGCCCTCTGGTCTATATACGTATCGCTCACCGGCCGCTGGCCGCCGGCTGCCGGCTGATACTGATTCCATCCGGCGCTGACTTCCCTAAGTGGTTCCCAACGACGGAGAGGTAAGAGGTGACAATCATAGCTAGAAGTTCTTTTTCTACCGATACCAGCAGTACTGTTAATAGATGCATTGGCAGGTCTCGTATCACACAACCGGTCTAGGAACTGATCGCTGTCTTAGCCAGATCCTCGTACACATATCTTGTTGAATGTATATAATGGAAACAATTCAAGAATCCAAGGCGTGCACTCACAACCTTGTGTATCTAGTATATGAAGTTCAAGATCAACGTATAGGCATGGTGGTTTCCAGATTTATTACACTCGCAATTTGATATATATTTCTGTGATACATGAGCCTATGTAATTTAGATGTGTGCTAAGACATTGTCAAACCATTCTTACAGATTATGGAAGCTAACAATAGCATGCCTTCGCATGTGTTTGTTGGTGCCCAAACGTCTATGGACATAGATGCCTCAGCAAGTAACAATACTGGTTTCAGAACGCCCAAGAAAACAAGTATACCTCTACGTGTGAGTATCTAGCCAGACACTACATTATGTGCTCTCATTTAAATTTTTATATAGATATGCATTGCAGTACACCCGTAGTACAGACTAACTCTGCATATTTATGTTGCTACAGTGTTCATCATTTACCCCTGAGTGTGAAGAGGAACTGAAGCCTATAGTAGGAATGATATTTGATGATATCGACTCTGTGGAGAAATTTTACAAGTCATATGCGCACCATGTTGGATTTGGAGTCCGTGTCGGGCAACACAAAAAGCTAGAGGATGATATAGTTACGTGGAAGAGTTTCTTATGTGACAGGCAAGGATTTAAGTCAAAAAAATGGTATGAGTAGTACTAATCCCTCACAGAAAGATACAACGACCATGTATCCCTCAAAAAAGAATACAAAAAAGCTTAAAAGGAAGGAAACAAGGTGTGGATGTGATGCTCGTATTTTTGTCAAGAGGACTAGTGATAACAAGTATATCATCGCTTCATTTGTTGAGCATCACAATCATGGACTAGTGACACCTAGTAAGCATCATCTGATCAGGTCCGACCGCCGAGTCAATGAGAAGGCAAAACAGACACTCTACTCATGTCACAAAGCAAGAATAGGCACATCACAGGCATTCAGATTGCTCCATGTCGACGCTGGTAGTTTTGAAGACGTGGGATGCATGAAAAGAGACTTACAGAACTACTATTGTGAATATTCAGTCTTGTTTGGTTATCTGACATGAAGATACAATATTCAGTCTTAGTACATGGTGTTCCGTTCTGTTGGTTGGTTCTGAATGATACACTATTTTTATAGAGATTAATCACTATGAACTATCAGTATTTTGCTTCATTTGTTTAGGCAGTAATTTTTGGAGTGATTGATGTAACCAAGCCTTTTAACATAAAGCGTCAAGCCATTGCTTCAATGGAAGAATTCAGTGTCCCGACTGATAATTATGAGGTTTAGACTGATCATACAAATGCATTCACTTGTAGCTGTTAGTAGTCAGATTCTCCAACGGCACATCGATGTACTAGCTAACCTTCTACGTTTCCATAGTCAACATTCGATTCTGCATAGGAATTCGTTCTCCATTTGAAGAGGTGATAACTCATTTGTTCATATACGAGCTTGAAACCTCTGTCAGCCGACGTCTACGGGGGAGGGAAGGATGTGAAATGGACATCTTCTTAAGAAGTCGGCGCCGGATGAAAACTGTATCAGCCGGCATCCGGTGGTCGGTGGTCGGCGGCCGGCGGCCCGCAGTATACGTATAGAGACTGTGTCAGCCATCAGCTGGCGACGGGTGGCCGGCGATATATCGTATAGCTGCGTCAGCAGCGGCCGTGGGAGAAGGATGATAGAAATGTACATCTTCGTGTGAAGTATCAGCCGGATGGAACCTGTATCAACCAGCAGCCGGCGGCCGGTGAGAGATAGGTATAGAGACCAGAACGATCGAGAATTCGAGATCTGTTGGAGAAGAATGATGCTGAGTTGGGTAAAGCTGAGATGTGTAGGGGGTTTTTACAAACTTGCTAATTAGTGGAGGTGGATGCTCAGATTATTTGGATCGGCCGCCGGTTCTAAATCGGACGCCTCGCCTAGTCTAATTGCACGATTGCACGAAATAGTTGATTGCACAGTAAATGCTCCCTTAGATTTATTGATAGGTTATGATAGAAGGATTTGGCAATTGATCAGGGATTGTAAGAGCTTAGTTGGGAAAGATCAAAATGATTTGAGAGATAATTGGACTAGGCAAAATGTAATTGATGAAGCTTTTATGCTTTAAGAATGCTTGAACTACTCAATTAGCACATTTGCAAGTTGAATAGTTCCATACATGTGAACAAAACTAGGTAGGCATTGGATTGGGTATGAATGATTGATATTTGAGAGCATAGCTCAAATGGTTCATTGATCAACATGGTGTATAACACATACTATGGTATGGGTTATAACAACACCACATTAACAAAATAGGATTTAGGTTTGGGTTGAATTCATATTGTACTCAAGTAGCACAATTGCAATTTGAATAAATATGAATTAGACAAAATAAGTTTAGATAAACAAGGCATAATTGATGAAGCCTTTATGCTTTATCAAAGCATGAATGAAACTTGGAATAACTCATGTGAACTACATCACATAAGTGTCAAATAGTGCACAACCATACTATTGAGTAAATGTGACAATCCAAGACCGGTACTCCTATCACCAGCCCAGCGCCGGCACCTGCCAGAACCGCACCGACATTCAAGATGACACAGATTATCAAGACCGCGCCGGCACCTGCCAAGACTGCGCCGGCACCTGCCAAGACTGCACCTGCCAGTTCTGCTATGACACTCCACACTGGCAAGGGGGTGGCCCAGGTTAGCTCCTTCCATACTCCAGAACTGGAAGGCCGCGTTTCTCTGCGAACCAAAAGCGACAACAGCCTTGGCTCTCTGAAGGAATACTGCATGAAGTGGAATGATGCTGACTTTGTGGACACAGCTAGTTCTGGCAAGAAGAAAACACTGGCCATGACTCAGGCTCCTGGCAACCCAGATGTTATACCGGCGAAGCCTGTTGCCATTTCTAGCAAACTCTTCAGCATCTAGCAGAGACTTTACCGCTTGGCCGAAGCCACTAATGTAAGTATTTTCCTTATATCTCCCCAGTCCCCGAAAATGTCGGCTTAGCTGATTTTCCAACTGCCCGACATATAAGCTCGATCCCAGTTTCAAAATAGTCACCGAGGGCCGGGATAGGTACGCAGCAGCTGTGCTGGGTCTTCCACAAATGAAAACTTGATATACAACCTTCAAATCCACCTGTGCGACATATAATCTTGATTCGAGCTTCAAATCCTAGTCACCGAGGGCCAGGATAGGTGCGCAGCACCTGTGCCGCATCTTCAACATAAAAACTTGGTAGAATTTTCAAATCTTCTGATATGCCAAATTTTCCTTATAACACTTCAAATCCTAACATATCTGCAGCGCATGAATAATGAGCGTCGGGACATGTATCATGATCTCGTGTGCGAGCATCGGAAGTTGTCCAATGAGCACAGCAAGCTTCGCCTTGACCTGACCAAGAAAGGTAAACCCAGCCGACATACCGCTATATGCCGGATTACTTTCCTCTTTTATGTAACATCCCAAGATTTTATCAAATTTTGGGGGGGGGGAAATTTTTTGCTTTTGTTTTACTTGAGATGATTGGAATTTTACAGGGATTTAAAACTTTTTGAGTCTAATTGGAAAGCTTTATTAGAAAACTATTTTAAACGTTCTATTAATTTCTTGAAGAGTTTCTTTGGGAAAATAAAAGAATTTGAAATACTAATTTCTTGCCCTTATTCAAAACCTATGCAAGGCTCAATAGCATAGAGAGTGTTTGCCAAAAGGATTCATATTCATATTTATTAAAGATTATATTTTTAAAACTAAGTTTGAAATTTAATTTCAAACATTGTCTTATAAAAGTATTTTCAACCAATTCTAAAAGGTTTATTTCTTAAACCCTAGTTTATATTTTATGTGAACAAGCAAGTCCTTCTTGCTATGTTCATGAAGCTCATTTGAAAACTTATTTTATTAAGAAAACATGTATTTTATTGGTTTAAAACGTTGTCTTGAAGATTTGAGGAATATGAAAATTTGTTTGATTTGATTTGAAGCATTTATGCAAAATATATGAAGCAAATAAGAAAATCAGAAAAAGAAAAGAAGAAAAGAAAATAAAAATGGAAAAGGGCCCCGGGGATCCGAATCGGCCCAGTCCCGCATACAGCCCACGGCCCGTTAAAGCTCTCTTCCGAATCGGTACACCTCTCCCTCTCTCTCACCCGCTGACATCCCGGTCCCACTCGTCAGAATCTTCTTCCCCGCAATCCTCTCCCCTTTCCTCTCTCGAAACGGTCGCCGACGAGTTACTCCCCTCCCCGATTAAAATCTCGATTAATACCTGCCCATTTCTTCCTCGAGCCACACCTATAAGAAGCCTGCACGCTCCTCCCCCATCTCCCTTTCGTCCTCCTGCACGATACGCCGCCAGGCCGGCGAAATTCCTCGCCGGAGTCCGACGCATCTGCAGGCGTCTCCGCACGAAATCGGCAGCGTAGGTGAGGCCAAGCCCCTCCTTTCCCTCCTGACCTTTCTCCCTTTTCCTTGTGCACCTGATGCTAGCCACCTCTTGTCCTATTTCGCGCAGAACCAACGCCGGAGATCACCACCCGAAGCTCACCACCGCCACGTTTTCTCCAGCCACCTCTCCGCCTCACCCCTGAAAACGAAAGACGGCGACGATCACGCCCGCGAGTCCACCGCGTTCTCCCGGACTCATCGTGTGGTCCACCTCCACCGGGAACCCCTGCATCGACGAGTCTAGAGCCGCCAGACCTCGCCAGAGTTGACCATCGCGGTGAGCTGCCCTCCTCTTCTCCGTGAACCGTCAGATCCAGATCCATCGGCCCATAACAGATCATTAATCGAAACGGTACAGACCGATCCTAGCCGCACAGATCACTTTAAATCCAATGGCCCAGACACCTGATCCGCACGAACCGGTATCGGCCAGTTAAAATGCACCACGTGTCAGCCCCCAGTTCAAACTCGAGTCAAAATAGAATTTTGAAATCAGAATTAAGCCCAATCTTGTAAAATCCATATCTTTTGATCTATGAGTCCAAAAATTGCAAATAATATCTCGTTGGAATCCTTACAACATCTAGAATCCAGTAGTGCAATAAAACTTCATATTTTATGGGTTCAATTTGAAACTATTTTCAAATTGGAATCAAACCTTCTGTTAACATGATTAATTCATATCTTTTGTCTGTCCATCCAAAAATCACAACATTGTAGTCTCTGAAATCCTCTCAACTTGTAGAACATCATAGGATCAAGAAATATCAAATTTGATACGTGCACACACTTTGTGCATTCAAATTTGTCCAAATCACTATTTTGGTGATAATCCAAATTCTATAACTTATTTTAGAGTGATTCCAATTGCAGTGACCTTGTATTACTGCAAGCTATCTAGTAGCATCACTCCCATAATTTCTTGAACCATGTCACAATTATTCAAATTCTAATATGAGGATTTGAGTAATTTCCATTATAAGAATAAATCTATTTTTGTTCAGTAACGTTTCCTTCTACCATAGCAAAACTTATAATCTTACCTAGTCATCAATGTTATCTAAACAACAATCTGATCAAGATCATATGCACTTAGACCTATCTTGTATAGTACCCACTTATTCAAATTACAAATGTGTCATTTGAGTAAAGTGTGATACAATCTCAATCATGGATTCTATTCTTGCTATCTTTGTGGTGTTGATCTAATCCACATTTTAGCACCTATCCAATACTCCATGTACCCAATAGAAACCTCAAACCATAATCTCAAATGTTATCCACCCATACTCAATCCTCTGTCCACTTGATCCTGATTTCATGTGTAGAACTATTCAATTAACAAATGAGTTAATTGAGTAACACAATGTTTGATGAATCCTTACCCAATGTCTAAGTGTTATGCATACTATTTAAGAGTAATTGTTGTCACATTTACTCAATAGTATGGTNGCCAGGATAGACAATCAAGGGGGGCCGGTGAAGGTAATATTTGCATTAGGGGGGCCGGACAAGCTAATTGTTCAAAAACACATCCTATAATCACCTCTAAATTAGCCATTAACCCTTGCTGCAGCAAATCATAGGGGGGGCCAAGGCCCCTGCTGGTCCCCCCCTAGCTCCGCCACTGGCTCAATGTTACTCTTTTTTTGTGAATAGACGTTCAATGTTACTCCGATCGACTATTGCGCTTTCTCCTCAGCTCCACCTGACCACGCGTGCTTTTCCATATCCTGATTTGGTACTCCTCCTACAGTCTGCTATTTCAACTATTCACATCGGCAACAATATTGGTTAGATTTTTCCGTGGTGATTGGATCTGAGTTTCGGCAATGAGAAACGGATTAAACAAGGAACATGTCGGGGGGATAACCCCCGGTAGGGTCTAGAGACTAGAAAGACACAAAGTCTATGGTTGACTTATGCCGGGTTATCAAGAAAGGGCCTGGCCGGAATATAAGAGCATCGGCCAGGCCGGCATATGTGTGTATCCCGGCTAATACTTGGATATGCCGGTATAGCCGGAATACTGGTATATGTGTGCCGGCATATACTTAGATATGCCGGCCTAACCATTTGGTGTGTTGTGCAGGAGCAGGGGAGGCCGGATTACCCGACCCTCGTAGGTCGTTGGTCCGGCATATATGTCCTGGGTATGGCCAACGGTCATATCCGGGATACTTAAGTCAACCAAGGTGTCATATCCCTACAATCAAGGAAGAAAACATCCAAGCATGGTAGCAGAGTAAGATGGCAGGGTGCACAGTGGAGGTTACCTACCCTCACTGTGCACAAGTACGAGCTCACCGCACAGAGGTAAGGCCACAGTTCAAGAGGTACAAGGTACAGGGATATGGCGTCCCATCGAGAGCAATCAGGGGCAAAGTCAAGGGTCTCTGCCATCGTCACCAGCTCCTGTTTGGAGTGTAGCCCGTGTCTTGTGGTCTTGTATGACCGTTGTAACCCTGGCCACCACTATATAAGGTGGCATAGGGAGCCCTGGTAAAGGGTTGGTCACTCGGTGTTCCTACACTTAGCAGTTCATCTTCCTCCACCAGCATCTAGCTCGAACCCCATTTAAGCCATCCCATGGCATATGTTGTTTCACCACGACGACATTTGGCGCCCACCGTGGGGCAGATCGATATGCTGGGCGGAGTGTTCATTCGGACGGGGTCTGTGATAGCAGCTTCGGGAGTGCGCGTGGTCTCTGGCCTCGTCCAGAGGCTAGGCTCGCTCAGTTTCGTCAGTGACAACGCCGGTTGTCTCGGTGGCCGGCCGTTCCCCAGGGATGGCCGGATTATGTCTTTCGGTTCCCACGAGTGTACGTGGGGACTGAGAGAATTTGCAGGAAGGAGGTGCTGGTGGCGTCGGATCCTCCGTCACATCGGCTGGCTCACGCTGGGCGTAGCGCTCGCTCAGTAGAGCCGGCTGAGGTGATGATGGCCGGCACATCCGTGCCGCCGGCGGAAGATGCCGGCAAAGCAGCAGCGGCCGGAGCTTCTCCTCCGGAGCCGCCGAAGGTCAAGAGGTCGGCGCGTCCTCCGTTGGAGCGTGCGGAGAACCTGGCCGCACTTCCGGTGTGCCGGCTAGGGGCGAGGTTCTTCTTCCCATCATCGACCGGCTTCTCGAGCCGGTGCGATCCGGCGTTGATCCGGAGCAAACAAGGGAGGTCCTGAGGGATCTCGTCAGGCCCTCGTCGACGAGGCCCTGGCCATGAACAGGAGCGCGAACGGTTTAACCGGCAACTCCGTGAGTATGAGGCAGCCCATGGTTTTACTCCTGTAGTAATCCGGCCTAGCCGGATAGAAGAGGTTAGAACTAGAGGCAGAAATCTTAATGCTGAGATAGGAAAAGATGCTAGAGATAAGAGTCATACCGCAACTAGTACTGTGCCTAAGGTAGTCTATAGTTCGCCAGTAAAGAACCTTAGAGCGGCGGCCGAGGTAGCTAAGGATTTATCTTGTTTATCCGGCGAAGACTGCGTGAGCAGCAAGCCCGGCTTAACCAACTTTTGTCTGAAGCTACAAAGCAGCAGGAGGCCTTTAAGAAGGCAAACCCGGGTGCCGGGGCGTCTCAGTACATTGTGTCGGCGGGAGGTGCCGGCGCGAGGTCGAGGGGCCAAGCCTCGTCCCCCATCCAGCGCCCGGCGTGCCGGAAGTGTGACCTCTGGCCGCCGGGACAAGCAGATCCAGGTTACGATCCGGTGTCCCGGAAAGCAGGCGATGGTGCAGAAGAATGTCGGCCAAGCTGACAAGTATGTCGGCAGCAAGAAGCCCGGCCAGAGTGTGCCGGCCGGGCATGAAGCAGGCGCGGCCGGTGGTGGCCGGAGTAAAAGTGCAGCCCGGGTCAGCACAGGGCGCCGGAGTGCAGCGCAGCAGCAGGGTGCAGGCCATCCGGGACATCGAGAGGATGACGGCAATTCCGCCCTTGCCAGGGCGGGATATCAGCAGCAGCACCAGCAAGGCCGGCCTAGTGAGCAGCATCAGCCGGAGCAGCAGCAGCAGATGATCGCAGGCCCAATAGCATCCCGGCTTGGACCTCGGTCCTTGGAGCCAATGATGCACGTTTCAAGCTGGACAAGATCCACCAATCAGAGTTGGTGGAGAGGCAGGAGCTCCGGGCCCTATGTGTTTCGGACCCCGGATTATGGGGGAGCCGGTGCCTTACTTCTTCCAGCTCGCGCGTGGCGCTCCGCCCCTGCATTGAGCGTCTAGGTGCAGGTGGGACTGTTCACGGGAGGCTCGCTTATGCCCGCAAGTTCCCGCACATGTTAAGTGGGTCTTTTGTGGGAGCCCACTAAACTTAAGCGGGTGCTTAGAGATGACCGCTTAAACTTTAAAGTATGTAACAAAACTATAAAATATGATGTAGAGAGTAAAACCTGATTAAACCAGATGGCAGCTCAACACCACCACGCTTCGAGAGTGCCAAGCGCAAAGCACCTTAAATCATCAGCTTTGCTGCTAAAACCCAATCAAATACTCCACCAATTAATCCGCTCGCGGCCACAAACCATTCATTAACATCGTGCACGCACGCACAGGCGCAAGAAAGGTAGAAAGCTTGCCGGTGCTGGCCATCCTGTCGAGGGCCTTCCGCGCAGCAGCTGCTCCCCTCCAACTTCAGGAGCACCATCAGTCCATCACGAAGGGTCAAGGATGACAATGTCAGCTCCTCGGGGCTGCACAAGAAGCGTTCGAGCAAGGTGCACGTCGATGCGCAGCGGCCAGTGACAGAAAGAGGAGAACTACAGGGTGGGTGAGGGAGACGAGGAAGCTGGAGCGACCGCTCTGTCTACCACGTCGTCGTTGTCAAACGTCGACGAGCAGTCGTCCTCATTTTCGTCGAGGAAGAAGCGCGCGGCCGCGTTGGGGCCGTGCATGATGGGCACCATCTTTGGGCGGCGTCGCGGGCGCGTGTACCTGTGTGTGGAGCTGCAGTCTGTAGATGAACCTACGCTCGATGGGCCCCGTGCTTCTGGTGGAGATGGCTGCTTACTTCATCGGCGCGCACGTACACATTGTGAAACGAGTCCTGGGTGGTTCCGTGTGATGTGCTGGGCCGGCCCAAATACAATCTACGTAGGAAACCAGCCTGTTGATGAACGAATTCGGACGTACCTACCAACCAACGTACCTCGCATGGCCGTTTTATTAATAGAGATATATTTAAAATTGAAAATTATTTTCATTGATAACTCACCTAGGATGTCAGAGCGGTCTAATCCCAAGATGAATGTGTAGACCTTAAAGCTGAGAGTGGGTTTGTCCTTACCCAAGGTCCGCCACCCAATGACCTTAGCGGGTCTATGTGCTCTTCGACATGCATTGAGTACCACAAGGCTTGTTGACAACACGTCAACGATGGCTGGCATCAGGACTGGAACCCTAACCGTGGGATGGTAAAGTAGCGGTAGGGTTATTGCCATAAAATTGTGGCCCTAGTGCTGAAGATCATGCCTTAGCTTCTGGACCTATGTAAGGAGTCCACTTTGACTATGTAGATGGTGCATCAGAAGGTGGACTCATGGGAGACCTTGACGGTGTCTTTTCCTTCCACACTACCTTTGTTGGAGAAGTCGCTAGCCTTCGTGGCATGGGGAGGTTTGGACCTGTTGTTCACTTGCCTAGATTCATCAGGCGAGTGGTTTTTGTGAGTGTTGAGGCATTTTCTCTCGGTGTTACAAGGGCTCTTTTTGCCAAAAAGCTTTGCGACTTCGTCGATAGCTTGGAGGATGCTAGATGTAGATCTCGCAAGACGACTAGTCCCTCCTCAAGACGAAGGCAATCAGGGGCTAACGAAAGAAGTGGGATTCCACATCCTTAAATGAGAAATCATTCGAAAAAGGAAGAAAAGTGGTGCTATAGCTAGGGAAGGCGTTTACCGCTAGCTGCTCAATGGTTGTCTTTCAATCTCTTGTTTTGTCACCTTGGTTGCTTCCATTTCAGTGTGGCACATTTGAGTTGTTGCGACACACACGTTGGGAGGTTTGTAGTCGAGCATTGGAATCCTCTTTGGCCTTTCTTGGTTGAATCATGGTACGGTGTAGCTTGTTTGTCATGTTTGCAACGGTTCTCCTCTAATCAACTGAACAACGCTTTTCGCTCAATCAATGGACGTGACAAATATTTTGCCTCAATGGCTTAATATGTAGCAATTGCTAAGTCTAGAGTATGGTTTGTTCAACAAATTTAGATCATTTGGAAGATGTCATCCTGAAGCCATACGCTACACACAATCAAAGCTCAATAAACCAAAATCATCATCCCTGGGGCGGCCGTGCTGCATAAGCGGTGGCAGCCACAACGGTCTCGCATGGCGCACCATATAACGGACCACCACGGTCCCCACATCATTCCCACACGCATGAAACGCATCAGAACCAAACAGCCAATACATTTGCACTACACATCAGTCAAAGCACATTAAGGAGCTAGCCAATCATGTCACCATGCCAACACTGGTAACCACAATGTTCAAGTTTCAGAGGAAGCTTAGAGCAAAGCCAAGAGGTCTCAGCAACGCATCTATGAGTGCCAAGCTGTCGTCGTGGTGAAACAACATATGCCATAGGATGGCTTAAATGGGGGCCGAACTAGATGCTGGAGGATTCGGGAGAGGGGAACGAGCTAAAGAGCACGACAGAAAGGAACACAGATCTACCCAGGTTCGGGGCTCTCGTAAGGAGATAACACCCCTACTCCTGCTCTACTGGTTGTATATTTGGGTCGATGTAGTACACAACAATGGTGCTTCCAAGCTCTCTGCTAGAGAAGGAAGATGAACTGCTAAGTGTAGGAACACAGAGTGACCAACCCTTTACTAGGGCTCCCTATGCCACCTTATATAGTGGTAGCCAGGGTTACAACGGTCATAAGGGACCACAAGACACGGGCTACACTCCAAATAGGACTTGCTGACGAAGGCACCGACCCTTGACTTCCTCCCTGATTGCTCTCGATGGGACTTCATATCCCTGTACCTTGTACCTCTTGAACTGTGGCCTTACCTCTGTGAGGTGAGCTCTGTACTTGTGCACAGTGAGGGTAGGTAACCTCCACTGTGCACTCTGCCACCCTACTCTGCTACCATGCTTGGATGTTTTCTTCCTTGATTGCAGGGATGTGACACATTAGCTGACTTCTGTATTCCGGATAAGACCGTTGGCCATACCCCGGACCTATATGCCGGACCAACGACCTATGAAGGTCGGGTAATCCGGCCTCCCCTGCTCCTGCACAACACACCAAATGGTTAGGCCGGCATATCTAAGTATATGCCGGCACACATATACCAGTATTCCGACTATACCGGCATATCCAAGTATCAGCCGGGATACACACATATGCCGGCCAACCCGATGCTCTTATATTCCGGCCAGGCCCTTCCTTGATAACCCGGCATAAAGTCAACCATAGACTTTGTGTCTTTCTAGTCTCTTGACCCTACCGGGGGTCATCCCCCCGACACTAGTCCCCGAAGCTGCCGAGGTTCCCCAGTCATAACTGTGGAGCCTTGACAGGTTCAACATACCTTTCTTCATTATGCCCCGGCGATCAGATTATATGCCGGCACATCTGCACATATGCCGGCTACTATTCCTCTTCCACAAGTTATTCCGGCTGGTCCCGAGGGTATTCCGGACGGAACATACATATCGGGCAGTTAATCCGACATATAGACGAGCCTTCCTCGAGAAGCCATGCCTGACAGCTTTGCATCGAAACTTGTAACTGCCCTGCCACCTCGAACGGTCACACGATATGACGGTTCGCAGCGCAGCAGTTACTTCTTGCCATCATTGCGTCATGGCACGGTTACAGGAACCGCCGCCCCACTCCGTGCCGCCACGTGGCGACTCTCTGCAGGAACGGTCGAGGGAGTGGAACACTCCCACGATCCCCACGACCCTGACCTGGCAGACATATAAATAGGGCGGCGGGGGTAAACTTATCTTTTTACCCCCCACCATCGTCTTCCTCGCCTGCTCCTTTGCCTCCTGCGCTCCACCGCCGGTCCGAAGAACAGCATCTCCGCCGCAGTCAACCTGCTCCTCGCCGACGCCGACGCTCGACGACGCCCGGCATCTCCGTCGACGCCGCCGCCGCCGCCGCATCGTTCCTCCGCGACATTGCAGGAAGATTGGAACTCTTCCTGCACGCTCGCCGCCGCTTCATCGCCGCCGGCCAAGCTCCGGTGAGATCTCCCTCTGTTCTTCCTCTTTCACGCTTTCTATAACTTCGCATCGGTAGCCACACTTGCATAGATCTGCTTCAGTTTCAGAGCTAGTTTTCCCTTCGATTCGACTAGCATTGCTAGGCAACGCTCGCAGGTGTTCATCTTTAGGAGTTTTACCCTTATTTGTTTCCTATTTTAACTGTCTCGGTAGATCTTTTTATCTCTGCTAACATTGGTGAGGGCGGTATGCCGGAGAGACTAACCTCCCTCTTTTCTCCGGCCTTGATAGGAATAACATCACGGGACTCCGGCTCTCACGCCTTGTCCCGGCCACTAAGATGGCATCTTCAAGCATGACGGGTACCTCGGCCTCTGAGGAAGATACCTCGGCCCGAGCCCAAGGACACTCCGGCTGGGAGGGGTCGGAGGTTACTCCGGCCGACATATCCTGGGTCACCTCCACCAGGAGAGTCCCGGAGGGCGTAGCATGCCGGCTACCAGCAGGAGAAACTGTGCCGGCACCTGAACCTGGCGAACGCGTCGTCTTCATCGCCCACTTCGAGCGGGGTTTCGGGCTGCCGGCATCGGACTTCTTCCGGGACTTCCTCAACACCTACGACCTACAACCTCATCATATCCCGGCCAACGCCGTGATGATCCTCTCCGCCTTCGCTGCTTTTTGCGAGGGCTATGCCGGCATAGAGCCCCTTACTCAAGGCTGGGCGAAGTACTTCCAACTGCGGAAGCAAGTCGTCCAAGAGCCGCCCCGGAGCAAGGACGACCCGCCGAAGACGGCCCAGGAAAAGAAGGACCGCCCCATGACCCTCTGTGGCGCGGCCACCATCATGTCCCGGAAGGGCTCGGACTTCCCCAAGGTGGAGCTCCTGGAATCTTGCAAGAAGTGGCAGAAAAGCTTCTTCTACGTCAAGAACACCACCGACGAGGATCTGCTCAACCTGCCGCCATTTGTGGACGAGCCACCCTTGGCTATGACGAATTGGACCTACAACCCGAAGAACTCGGTGATGCCGGTGAATGCGCTTCACCGGGTTAAGGGCGAGCTCCGGGATGCCGGTCTTACTCCTCAGGACCTGGTGGCCTGCTATATAAGCCGGCGCGTCTCCCCTCTGCAGCGCCGGTCGCACAAGATCTGCCAGATGAGCGGGCCAATGGACCCCACCCGGCACTCCACACACGAGCTGACTCCGGCCGACATTCTGCGCCGGATTAAGGATGTCTGCAAGTCCTCTCAGGCCACTTTTGCCTGGGGGCTAGAACCATACAGCCGGGATAGGCCCGACCCAACGGTAAACCATCTTATCCGATACATAAAGTACATGTCCGGCACATAGATACTTAAGCCGACACATGTCTATTTGCCGACACATATAATATTGATCCGACATACCTCTTCCACCGGCACATTTCCTTGTCTGAATACTTGACTTTGCTGTTTATACAGAAATTCAGCTTCCAAGCCATGGAGAACTCCCGGATCAAGATCGCGGCGGACCGCACTGTTGCGGATGTTGAAGATCCGGATCATTGGGATAAACTACCCAGGAGCACCCGTGCTGCAGCTGCCATGGGTAAGGGCCCTTCATCCCGGCATTATACTCAAGACCGGAGTGAGATTGATTCTGACGAGGAGATCCTGCTGTACTATGACCCGATGCCACTTGCATATGCCTTTCCAGAAACACCTATTGCTTACGAGTTTCCAATGCCGTCCTCAGCTATCCCGGACGATATGGTTATCGATGCCGCGCCTCTGAACCAGGGACCTCCTTCCACTGGCGGACGTGCCGGCCGGAAGCGAGGGGTGAAGCCCCAGCCTGACACACCCCAGAAGTCGAAGAGGCAGAAGGTCGGCGTGCCTATCCAGAAGAAACAGAGACCAGTCGCCGCGGGGTAAGTCTCCTTTCCTTGCGTTTCCTCCGACATATCTCTTGCTTGCATTATTGACCTGGCGTTTTTTCTCTTTCAGAGCTCCTCTTGCGCCGGAACAAGCTTCTGGCTCGAGTGGCGACCCGAAAGTTACCAAGCCCGCGGCCACTGCTACGTCCGACATACCCTCGGCAAGTCACACGACCTCCCCGGCGCCGGCATCTTCGCCTGCGCCTGAGAAGACCACCTCCCCGGCGAAGGACATTCCTCCGCCGGAACAAGACACCTCTGCCCCCGACGTCCACATGGACTCGGGGGCTCAACAGGAACCTCCGGCTCCTGATGTCCACATGGACACAGGAGCCCACCAAGAAGCCCCAGACTCCGGCGCGCCCACCAGCGATGCCGGCACAACCAAAGACGCCGGCGCAAGCGACACGAGCGCCGGCATAGATCTTAAAGGAAAGGGCCCTGCTGTGCCGGAAGTCCGGACTATTCCGGAACCTGCCCCAGCTGGCCAAGCTTCACCGGCCGCGCCGGAACAGCCTGCACTCGAGACTCCATCCTCTGAGAAGACTCCTGCGCCGACCAAGGCTACTGCCTCGGCCAAAGCCACTGCCCCGGCCAAGACCACCGCCCAGGCCAAGTCCGGCACTCTCAAGTTCCAGCCTAGCAAGTCCGGCATGCCTTCCGCCGCCACTGCTCCTCCTAAAGCAGCGTCCCGGACCAGCTCTGCTCTGGCCCTGCATCTTGGCAGGGCAGCAGCCCGGCCTGGCTACCGGCGTAACTTCTTCGACACGCCAGAACTTGAGGGCATCATCCCCCTGGTGACAAAGAGTGACCAAAGCCTCGGGTCTCTCACGGAGCATTGCACCAAGTGGAACGACGCTGGCAGCATGGACACCGCGGACTCCAGCAGCAAGAAGAAGGCCAAAGCCGCGGCTACTGGCAGCCCAGCAGATATCCTGGCCGCGAAGCCCCTACCGATCGCCTGCGAGCTCCTCAGCCTCCAGCAGAGACTTCACCGATTGGCCGATGCCACCAACGTAAGTCCTTTCTACCTATACACATATCCCCAGTCCCCGAAAATGTCGGCTGTCCGGGATACGGACATCCGGGATTTTCTCATAGTCTTTTAGCTAGCTTCTTTTGAATTAACTGCCGACATATGAGCTCGATCCGAGCTTCAAATCCTAGTCACCGAGGGCCGGGATAGGTGCGCAGCACCTGTGCCGGGTCTTTAGCAATTTCACATCTCAATTATCTTTCAAATCCTCTTGATCGAGATATAAGCTCGTTTCGAGCTTCAAATCCTAGTCACCGAGGGCCGGGATAGGTGAGCATTCACCTGTGCCGGGTCTTCAGAAGAATGATCACTTGATAGAATCTTCAATTTAATTATCATGTCAAATTTCTCTGCTGACATTTCAAATCCCGGCACTTTTGCAGCGCATGAACAACACCCGGGCCGACCTGTTTCATGACTTGGTATGCGAGCATCGGAAGTTATCCGACGAGCATAGCAAGCTTCAGCTGGAGCTGTCCAAGAAAGGTAATCTTTTGCCGACATACTGCTATATGCCGGATATCTTTCCTCTCTTTACTTTGCAATACTTCTTCTTGCTGACACATAACCTTGTGCCGACATTCTGCAGCTGGCACTGAAGAACAAGTCGCCGCGCTTCTTACGAGGGTGAAAGAGCTTACTGGTATGCCGGATCCTCTTAACCTTGAACTAATCCTTCTGTACTTCAAATCCTTTAATCTTTTCACTGTTTTCTTTCTTCAAATCCTTGTTTTGACTTCAACTCTTTTCAGACGAGAAAGCTGCACTGGAGGCCCGCCACCAGGACTGTGTGTCCTCAGTGGACGTAGCCAAGCAACTGGACGACCGAGATGCTGCTCACAAGGCCGAGATAGAGCAACTGAAGGGCCGGATCACTGAGCTTCTGGACGAAAAGGAACAGAGGGAGGGCCTACTGAAGAAAACCCAGACCCTGCTTGTCACCTCCGAGACTGATGCCTCCAACGCCCACGCTGAACTGGATAGCCTGAAGGAGCAGGCCACCAAATGGGAGGTTACAGTTGCACAGCTGAATGTCGACCTTGCCAGTAAGCTTCAAATCCTTTCCCTTTATCCTTCCCGACATAGTGTAATTCTCTCCGGCATAGCATCTATGCCGACATATTCTCCTTTTGCTAACATTGTTTCTATTCCTCAGACATGTTTCCCGCTTCCGTCGAAGACGTTGAGAGGGCTTTGCAGTTGGACCAAGAAAGCCGGGGTGTTCCGGTTGACTCGCCCAACTGGGACATGTCGGAGCAGCTGTTGGCTCTACAGTCCCGGAAGAACGCCATGACGCTCTACACCGAAGAACTCTTCTATGGCGCCCAGGAGGCATTCTCTGCCCTCTGGCCGGGACAAAGGACTCCCACTGATCCCGTCGACCTCGGCAACGATCTGCAGCTGGCCAAGGTTCGCCTCCGGGAGTGGCGAGATTCCGGCGCGAGGGTAGGAGCTGACGAAGCTCTCAGCTACTTCTTGTCCTGGTATGAAAAGGCTGACTTGGAGACTTTGCGCACTGTGCGCGAAGGATCCATCTGGACCACGGATCCGGAACACATCCGGCGCCGACGGGAGTTGGCCCACAGCTATGTGGACTATGCCGACACCGACGCCTTCGTCCGGGACATCCGCGAGCCGGAGAAGAAGGATGATGCCGGGACATCCGCCGCTGCTGAGGGCTCCGACTCCAGCCAGGATGAAGAGGAAGCTGAAGAGGCCGACATTGATGCTCCGAACAGGCATCTGCCCCGGGCGGAGGTGATGGCTCCATTCCATCTGCTGGGTCCGGCACTCCTGAAGCCGACATCTCCACCGCCACTGCTCCACCAGCCGGCGCCTCTGCTTCTGCCCCTGCTCCTTGACTTTGCAGCATAAAAACTTTAAGTTTTATCAGATCCCCGGAATGCCGGGTTGCAGTTGTAATATACACGTTTAATTTCCTTTGGTTTGCTACCTGAACAAGTTTTATTTCGGTTTGCTTGTTATCAATGCCGGATCATCTTTTGGCTAAGTCACCGAGTTGTTTTCCTGTTTCCTCAATTTCACAACCTTGGCTACTTGTCTACCTTATTTGGCTTTCGACGTATGAGTCTCAAGGTTGCTTCCTCGAACATACAGTACTTTAACTTTGACACTTAGACTTCAAATCATCCGACACTTTAAATTTTAACTTTAGCTTTAACGAAATGTCGGCTCGCTTGCTTTACATTCCTTAGCCGTTTTCCATGTGTAGACAATCTCTGGCATCTACTCTTGCTAGCCATGAAGCCAGGTTTCGGACAGCAGCTGAGTCGAAGAGTGGCCTTTGGTGCCGACACATTACTAGGCTGACATAGGAAACATTCAAATAAAGCCAGCCGGCATATAACAAAAAACAGTAGATAAACAACAGCATATCTCGGAGGCAGTGCCCGCTCTCTTCGGGATGCCGGCATTTCATTCACTAGTCTTGTGCCGGCATAAAGTGCCGGCACTCAAAGCAAAATATGGAAATACATACATTGTGCTGCTCAGGAGTAAAAGGGGCGCAGTAGAGCTATGTTCCATGGCCTCTTGGTTTCTTCTCCGGACCTGTCCGCCTTATTCTTCTTGGGGTCCTGCGCATCTATAAGATAATAGGCATCATTGTGCAGAGCTCTGCTCACAATGAATGGCCCCTCCCATGGAGGAGTTAACTTATGCCGGCCTTCTGTTCCTTGCTTTAGCCGGAGTACTAGATCTCCCTCTTGAAATCTCCTGGATTTACCCTTCTGCGCATGATAGCGTCTAAGGTTCTGCTGATACACTGCTGTTCTTGACAGAGTTATTTCCCTTGCTTCCTCTAGCAGATCAACATCATTTTCTCTGGCTTCTTTAGCCTCTTCCTCAGTATATAGCACTATTCTTGGTGCATCATGTATTACATCTGTTTGGAAGCACAGCTTCTGCTCCATACACCAGGAAAAATGGTGTGTAGCCTGTTGATCTATTCGGAGTTGTCCTTAAACTCCAAAGCACAGCTGGTAACTCATCTAGCCAACATCCCGGAGTTTTCTCCAGTGGCTCTATCAGCCGGGGTTTTATGCCGGATAATACTAGCCCATTCGATCTCTCTACTTGGCCATTGCACAAGGGTGGGCAACCGACGCAACGTCCAGCGGATTCCCACTTCCTCACAAAATCTGGCAAATGGCCCTTGGGCAAAGTTTGACCCATTGTCAGTGATGATGCTACGAGGAACACCATATCTCAAGATTATATCCTTTAAGAATTTCACTGCTGTGTGACCATCACACTTGCTTATGGGCTTCACTTCAATCCACTTGGTGACTTGTCCACCATGACCAGGATATGGGTCATCTTCCCTCTGGGCCGGCTTAAAAGCCCCGACCATATCCAAGCCCCATACAGCAAAGGGCCAGGTTATAGGGATTGTCTTCAGAGCAGATGCCGGCTGATGAATCTGATGGGCATATCTTTGACACCCATTACACTTCCGGACCAAGTTTTCTGCTTCTTGCAGTGCCGTTGGCCAATAGAAGCCATGCGGAATACCTTCGCCACCAATGCCTGGATGAAGCATGGTGACCACACTCCCCTGGTGAATTTCCCGGAGCATCTCCAGACCTTCCGCCGATTCGACACATCTCTAGCAATACTCAGGTGGCACTTCTCTTGTATATTTCTTTGTTTATGATGGTATACGCTTTGGATCTCCTTATAACCTGGCGGGCCTCGGTTTCATCCGCCGGCACTTGGCCATCCACCAAGAAGTTCATAATAGGATGTGCCCATGAGGGCACTTCCCTGACAGTGAACACTGCCTGATCTATCTCCATCATTTCGACCGATACATAATCGATCTCCATGGGCTGCGAAGTCCCCGGGACTGAGGAATCCGTCCCCGGGTATACCGGAGCAGTCCCCGGGTATACCGGCACAACCTCTTGGTACATTTTGCCCTTGCCCTTAGTTTTGCTCCGGAATACCGCGCTCACAGCATATGCCAGCCCAGGTCCCGGGACTGAGGGAAAACAGTCCTCGGGTTATCTTGACCTGGCTCCGGCATCTATTCCATCGGGATTGCCTCTCATCTGGACTTGGCGGGACATAAATGGAGGATGACTCCGGCGAGGGTTTGATTGACGGCTTCCTCAGATGCTCCAGCGAAATGCCGGCGGGATTGAGCTCTCTGGAAGATTCCCAGCTTGGACAATGCCATCGGCTGCGTCATTCTGAGCCCGGAGAACGTGCCGGAACTCACAACCTTCAAAGTAACCACTTACTGCTGCACCAGGAAACGGTAGGATGCCATGTTAGCATCATGCGCGTCCCATATGCCGGAACACTGCTGAATCACCAAGTCAGAATCACCGAAGCACATAATCCGGCGAATTCCTATGTCCTTAGACACCTTCAGGCCATGCACAAGTGCCTCATATTCCGCCACATTATTTGATGCTGCAAAGTGAATCTGCAGGACGTATCTCAGCTGGTCATTCTTTGGTGAACTGAGAACTATGCCGGCACCCAAGCCATGGATTGTCTTGGACCCATCGAAATGCATCCTCCAATAATTGCATCTGGCAATGGTGGCTCATACTGTATCTCGGCCCAGTCAATAAAGAAATCAGCCAAGACCTGGGACTTGATTGTATCCCTCTTATCGTACTGCGGTGTATATGGTGAAAGCTCTATTGCCCACTTTGCTATCCGGCCGCTGGCATCTTTGTTGCTATAATTTCCGAGATAGGGGCCTCGGCCACTACCCGGATTGGATGCTCTTGGAAGTAATGCTTGAGCTTCTTGGCCGCCATATAGACACCATAGGTCATCTTCTGATAGTGGGGGTAGTTTTGCTTTGAGGTGGAGAGGACTTCACTCAGATAATATACCGGCCGCTGCACGGTTTTGCCTCCTTCCTCTCGCTCTACTACCACCACAGCACTGACAACTCGGTTGGTTGCCGCTATATAGAGCAACATTGGCTCCCGGGGCATCGGAGACGCTAATACCGGCGCTGTTGACAACAACTGTTTCAATTCCTTGAAAGCTGCATCTGCTTGCGTTGTCCAGACAAATGTGTCGGACTTTTTCATCAACTGATATAACGGCAGAGCTTTCTCTCCCAGCCGGCTTATGAAGCGGCTCAGGGATGCGAGGCACCCAGTGAACTTCTGTACTTCCCTCAAATCTGTCGGCGGCTTCATCCTTTCTATGGCACGAATCTTGCCGGGATTCACCTCAATACCCCGGCTGGAAACAAGGAAACCGAGCAACTTGCCCGCCGGCACACCAAAGGTGCACTTAGCCGGATTCAACTTCATCCGGAATCTCCTCAGGTTCCCAAAGGTTTCCCGGAGATCATCTATGAGAGTCTTGCTCTCCTTGGTTTTTATGACGATATCATCGACATATACCTGCACATTTTTATCTATCTGATCGTGCAAACACTTTTGCATACACCTTTGGTAAGTTGCGCCGGCATTTCTTAAACCGAACGGCATAGTGAGATAGCAATAAGCCCCGTACGGGGTAATAAAGGATGTCTTTATTTGATCTGGCTCATACAAGGGGATCTGGTGGAAACCAGAATAGGCATCTACAAATGATAACAGTTCACATCCGGCTGTGGAATCAATCACTTGATCGATCCGAGAGGGAGCGGGAATGGATCTTTAGGACATGCCTTATTCAAGTTGGTGTAATCAACACACATCCGCCATACTTTCACTATGGCGGGCTCATCTTTCTTCTTTTCCACCAAAACCGGATTAGACACCCAATCCGGATGAAGTACTTCCTTGATAAAGCCAGAGGCTAAGAGCCTGGCCACTTCCTCCCATATGGCTTTCCTTCTGCCGGCATTCCGCCGGAGCGGCTGCTTCACGGCTTAGCATCGGTCTCACATGCAATGCGTGCTCAGCCAGCTCCCTCGGCACACCTTGCAGGTCCGAAGTGAAGTAGACCATGCAAAGATATCCCGATTCTCACGGAGGAAGCTGATGAGCTCGCTTTCCTATTTGGGATCCAAACTTGCCCCAACCAGGGCATGGCGCTCCGGGAAAGCTTCATCCAGAGGCACCTTTTTGACTTCCTTACTCACTTGAAAAGAAACGCTGCCACCGGGATTTGTCATGCCCGGCATAGATTTGCCGGCCACGACCGTCTCAGCAATCTCCACTGCTCGCTTGAGCCTCTTCCTCTCCTCTGCAATGATCAGAGTCTCGGCCAGATTGGATCCGGCGGTGGCACATGCCATCGAACGCTTGTAATCACCAATGATGGTGATCACTCCTTTGGGTCCCGGCATCTTCATCTTCAGATACGCCACATGCGTAGAGGCCATGAATTTTGCCAGTGCCGGTCTACCCAGCAAAGCATGGTAGGGGCTCTCCAGATCAACCACCTCGAACATGAGGTTTTCCACCCTGCAGTTATCCCGGCTGCCAAACATCACATCCATCCGGATCTTGCCCATCGGCGCACACGAAAGTCCCGGCACAATGCCGTGGAACGTGGTCTTGCTCGGTTCCAGCATATTTTCCTTGATTCCCAGCTTCTCCATCGTATCCCGATACATGATGTTGATGCTGCTTCCATTATCAATGAGGACCTTGCTGAATCTTACGTTATTAGCCGGCCCGACGAATGTCGGATCCATCACCAGAGCATATCCGCCGGGATTTGGCATGATCCGGGGATGATCTGCCCTGTCCCAACCAACAGCCTGGTCAGACCAGTACATCAGCTTTGGCACAGCCGACATAACGGCATTCACCTCCAGACACCGCCGGTACAAGCTCTGCTTGTCTGTTCTCTCGGTCTCAAAGACCATATAGCTCTGATCATACTCCTTGTACTCATTCCGGCCCGCTCCTGGGCCTCCGGCGTTATATTCCGGATTATAGCTCTGGTCAACTTGATTTACGCCGGCATTTCCGGCGTTGCTCTGATTCCCAGGATTAACCGGCCTAGGTGGGACTGCAAT